>CM050323.1:6809082-6836826 GCA_027475135.1 Bactrocera correcta | reverse complement strand
TTGTGCGCTGGGTTTGGGACCAGCCACGTAAAAAACCACCCAATGAAAAGATAAGAGATCTTTTGATGACGACCACAGCATGCACACGGAATGTCCAGCCCCTTAATTGGGAGGGTGCCGCCGCTCAACTGGTTGATGTCCGCGTTAAAATGAAAGCTGACATCGCCGCCATCTAATAAGTGCGATGGGCGGTGCAAGGACTGAAACGAGTAGGTTCTTGCGGCATTTACTACAGTGGCCATATAAAGCAGCGCAAATTCGATGTGAGATTCGTAGTGGGAGAGAGACTCCGTCGCCGAGACCTGACATTCACCCAGCTGGATGAACGTGTAGCCACAATTCGGAACAAAGCGAAGTCCTTCAACAGATCAACGGAAGAGAAGGCTGGTGGGACCAAAGATCTCTGAGCGCTTTTTATCCACGATGTGATTATCCACGATGTCAAAATCGCGACTTTAACGCCAGGTTGAGCGAAGAAGGTATATTTAGCACAACGGTCGGTAAATTCAGCTCCCTCGAGGAAACATCCCCAAATGGGTTGAGTCTGCTCGACTGCGCCGGATCTGTCGAAATATGGTTATCTGTAGTACTAGTACAACATAGAAAAATTCATCAACCTACCTGGCTGTCTCCGGATCGAAAAGCCATTAACCAGAACAACCATATTGCAGTGGATGGAAGACACGTCTCCAATGTTTTATATGTGCGTACGCTCCAAGGTCCTAACATCGACTCGGAACAGCAAACACAAGGAAGGTTTGACGTCGCCGAACAATTTTCTACTCGACTTGCACTCCCGCTCTCTGACGATTGAGTAGACGTTCCGTTGCCCGACCATGAAGAAGTTCGAAAATCAATTACCTGTCTGAAGAACAACAATGTTGCAGGGTCGATGGATTTCCGGTCGAGTTTTTCAAAAACGACAAAAAACTAATAAAGGGCATAAATCAGCTTCATTGTAGAATACTGTCAGATGAAAACATGTCCACAGATTGGAACTTAAAAGTGCTCTGCCCGATCCACAAAAAGGGAGACCCCAAAATCTGCCAAAATTACCACTGTATAAGCCTTCTCAACAACGCATATACAGGTAAGGTTCTAGTGAGCGTACTGTGTGAAAAGCTGAAGTCCACCATCAACAAATTGATTGCACCTTATCTTGGAAAAGACCCGTGAAAAGAGGATCGACACACACCACCTCTTCGTCGATCTTAAATCCAACGCAGAATAACTCTCTTGAAGAAGTGAAGTCCTCTCTCGACGATCTGAGACCAAACGCTACAAGTCACTCATCATCCCCGTCCTATGCCCAAAAAATAAGATGACATTGTATTTATTTTGAAAATTCTTTACTAATTCTTCCAATTCAATTTCATCCCCTTCAAAGTAATCCCCTTTCGATGCAATGCACATATGCCAACGGATTTTCTAATCTTCGAAACACTGGTTGTAGTCACTTTCCGGGATGGCCTTCAGTTCCGTCTTCGCTGCGACTTGAATCTCCTCTATCGTATAAAAACGGTGTCCCCGGAGCGGTCTTTTGAGCTTGGTGAACAGCCAGAAGTCGCACGGCGCCAGATCAGGTGAATACGGTGGTTGTGGAACGATATGGGTTGTGTTTTTGGCGAAATGATCACGAATTACGAGGGCAGCATGGGATGGTGCATTATCGTGGTGTAAAAACCAAGAATTGTCTTTCCACAGCTCCGGCCTTTTTAGCAAACTAGCTTCACGGAAACGGAGCCTAACGCTCAAATAATATTCCTTGTTGACTGTGTGACCGGTCGGAAGGTATTCATAATGCACAACACCATGATGATCGAAGAAAACAGTCAACAAGACATTGATTTTTGAGCGACTTCGGCGTGATTTTTTTGGTCTCGGCTCTCTTTTGGCACGATATTCGCTCGATTGATCAGTTGTTTCGGGGTCGTAAGCATAGATTCAAGTCTCATCGCCAGTTATAATGCATTTCATGACACCCTGGTAGTCGGAAAGCATCGTTTCGCAAACTTCAACGCGACGCCTTTTTTCCAAAAAATTCAATGTTTTCGGTACCAGTCGTGATTTGACGCGCTTGAGGCCCAAAGCATCCTTCAAAATGGTATTGGCTGAGCTTTTTGATATGCCAACTTCATCAGCAAGGTCTCTAATTGTTAATCGACGATTTTTCAATACCAAATCTTTAGTTTGTTGAACGTAAGCTTCGTCGGTTGAGGTTGATGGTTGCTCTGGACGTTCTTCGTCTTCGACACGTTCACGGCCGGCTTGGAACCCACTATAACACTTGTAAATATCTTTTTAGACATAGCCTCATCATCAAAGGCTCTCTGCACCATCCTCAACGTATCCGCAGCAGATAATTGATTCCGTAAACAAAATTTAATGTAAATTCTTTGCTCAATAAATTTCGACATCGCAAAAAACGAAAAACTCACTTTTAGCAGCTCACAAAACGAAAAGCGTCTCAAACACGTATAAATATTTTGGCATGAAATTGGACATAAATGTGACTGACAGTACTATCAGCCTAAAAAAAATAATTCTCCAAATCCTTCGACGCGCGCAGTTTAAATTCAAATTTTTGGACACATAGTATGGTGCAGAGGCATGGAAAGACCAGGTGGAGTGGAACCTAGCTACACTTGGAATCTCTAATATGCGCCAAACAGCGAAAAGGAAGAACGACTGACACATTGCCATTAATTTGGCTATAACCGCTTCAATTAAGAATAAGAAGCCAGTTCTTGACAAATTGAAAATTCATAGACTTATTAGACAACACTCGTACGAATGTTTATGAAGGTAACCAATGTTTTTAAATCTGATATTTAATGCTTAACAGAATGCACGAAAATCCATATGTTACGCACTTGCAGTACAGTTAACTTTACCGCTATTATGTGCTCGCATATATGTATAAGGTATAAACGTTTGTGTGTCCGCTGCCTTTCGAGATTTATGTGTCGGAATTTTTATTGCACACAACGCATAAATTTCACACGTCGCGTATTGAAATCGCTCTACAATATTTTGATTTATTAACATTCATTACGCCTATGAACGCACATTCTTATGCATATTTAATAATGAAATTCTCGTAAATTTTACGCATAAAAATCGTTTGTAATAGCAGACACCCGCCTTGTGGCCACAACAACAAATAATGTTTGGCCAAAACAAATACATTTGGCGAAGCAATGCGCCAACTAAGAACTTGACTTAAAAAGGAACAAAAGAAATTTGGAGAATAAAATATAAATACGAAAAATTTGTCAACATTAGAACAATAAGCATTTTCCAATGAACTTTTCTTTATTTCAGTTTTTATTGTTTTTATTATTTATTATTTTCTCTTTGCAAAATGTTTGCCAAAGTAGAAGATGATAGCAGCGCATTAAAGGAGCGCCGAGCAACATAAATATAAATAAAAATAAAAATCGCAGATAATTTCGCCAAATATGTAAATAAATCATATTTATCTGTGGGCAGAGTGTTGGCATGCTGCCGCAACACGCTAGCAGCCGGTAAGCGTAGAGCGTGTCCACTGCTGGCCGCCGGCCGTGAACGGCGTGGCAGCAGCTGGACTGGCCGTTGAATTACATGCCGCCTTCCGCGCTTTTCAATTTCCTGCCAGCAAAGTAAATCACTTAATCTTTCCGCTTATATTTAGTTGTGAGCATAAATATACGGCGGCAAGCGTCCACTCTCAAGTATTTTTATATCCAGACTGACACTATTTTATACAGACAGTTCTGCACACATGCTTTCATAAATATATAAATAAATATTGTTATTATTATTTTTAATTCATACAATGTAAAGCAGCGACTAACGTTGTCTGGCGGCTTTAGTTGGAGTGTTCATTTCGAGTTGTGTCACTGGCGCTTAGCACACTTTCAGGCGCATTATAGTGGCCTATTTAAGGTTTTATCACCAGTGCCAGAAATAATAATAATGAAATAACCAGTGTAATGCCTTTTTACTTATTTTTGTGTGAATGCTTAACACATTTATACTACACTTATACATATAATGGGTGATCCAAGTAGAATTACGTTTTCCATAGCATTTTTTGACAGATCAAGCTTGAGTTGTGTGAAGATCTCATGTTATTTTTGTTGTACCATTACCAATATCAAGACCCAACATTCATTATAATTTTGAAAGCGTACAAAATAGAGCTTGTTCAAGCACTGAAGTCACTCGAAATTCCCAAACGCCATTGAAAAGTTCCAAGAAAATCCGTTGTTATCGAGCCAAATCTTGTTCAGCGAGTAAACTCATTTCTGGCACAGTTGCCGCATTATGGACAAAGAACAACCTAAAGAGATTCAAGAGCTGCCATTTCTTCTAGAAAATATAACTGTTTGGTGAGGACGATTGGCCACCAAGATCGTGGGATATTACAACCGTTAGAGTCTTTCCTGTAGGAATATGTAAAGTGTAAAGCCCATGCAGACAATCCCACTTCGATTCAGGCCTTGGGGCTCGAGTGAGTCATCGAAAATTGGACTCAACGGATGAACCATCGGAGACGTAGCCGCGGCCAAAATTGGGAAGAGGTAATCTTCATAACATAAATGTCAGAGGATGTTCTTTCGAATCATAATAAACATTCCCCAGTAAATTTGAAGTTTCTGTATGTAAGTATGTAAATTGAATATGCGGATTTACTTTTTTGGCATTTTTTAATTCACAATTTTTTTAACATTTCATGTTTTATTTGAATTTATATGACCACCGTGAGAACGCTCTAAGTACTTACCGGTATGAGCTTCCATAGGTTAAATACTTCAGACATTTTTTCTATCCTTATATAGCTTAAACGATTAACATTAAACTACCCACCCGGAAATTCGAAAATCTTTATATTGAGTATATGAGGGCTAAGGGAAATATTAGTCGGATTCAAGCAATTTTTGACATACAGACAAAGCATTATTAGAAAAGGATTATCCCGTAATTTCAGTTATTATATCATACACTAGCAGCCCGTCCTGGCATCGCACGGGGTAGACAATTATTTATTTTTGGAAATTTTGATATAAAACACTTTTTTTCACAAATATTTTTAATTGTATTAAAAAATCTCACAGTTATATTTGTATGTAAGTCTATTTATGTTCAATTTCTTTGTTGGTTTAAGTGGCGAGCACATTTGAAAAATTAAAAAATAAAAATAATAATTATCAAAAAATTAAAATAACAGTAATAACTAATGAATTCAGTCGATTTACATATATTTTTGCCATTTCACGTGCTCAATTCTGCTAAATAACAGCGACAACGTCGAATTTCTTACTTTGATTCTATCGGCTCTGTTAGCCGCCAAATCGAACATCATACAGAATTCAATTTGTACCTTCTCTATACTTTACATTCTCTGGCCCGGCATGCTTTTCAGAATGCATCGCAAACAACGGCCACGACGCTATGGCGGTTTTGTTTACTTTTTGAATTTTTTTACTTCGTAATATCTTTTGAATGGAAGGTCCAATTTAAAAACCATTATATAGGTAGTTAAATGGTCTTGACCATAAAATAATTTATTTGGAATAAGGATTAATCTAAACACATAAATATATCATGGTTTGAATTTGGTTAACGTTTTCATTAATGTTTAAACTGAAAAAAGTTGTTGTAGTGAACTAACTACAATAGTTGGACATATGTTACCGTGGAGTTTTCTGTAGACATTATGATGTTCTTCAACATTGTTGTACATTATTTTGTTCTATCGCTAATGGTTCGGCAGCGCAATTCGACGAAAGACAATTTAAGACTAATTTTTCTACTCCTTCGGTTACATTGTTTAAATTTTACCAGGGATCCCTAATTCATCCTTTTTTCAAAACGAAATGTAGCCTATGTCAAATTGGAAGAATGTAGCATTCTATTGGTGAAAGAATTTTTTAAATCGACCCAGTACTTTTTGAGCCTATTCATTACAAACATACAATCTTTCCTCTTTATAATATTAGTATAGATTGACCGACATTAGGGGCTTGAACAGTTTTTATTGGATTTGAACAATTTTTTGTCATAGGATGACATACGCTAAAAGCATTATTCGTGCATAGTTTAATCTTGTTATATTAATTGCTTCTTGATTTGTATACTGAAAAGAAAAAGAATCAAGTGGAATTTAAAATTGTGCTATTTCGTCCATTTTCACAATGTGACATAGAATATAAAATACCCCTTATCAAATTTTGTCGAAATCGGTCAGTCGGGTTCCGAGATATGGCATTTCATCAAAAAGTGGGCGATGCCATGCTCATCGTCCAATTTTCACACCGGCTCTCATAAATCTTTCTTATACCATCTTTTTCTTCTTCTTTACTGGCGTAGACACCGCTTACGCGGTTATAGCCGAGTCAACAACAGCGCGCCAGTCGTTTCTTCTCTTCGCTACGTGGCGCCAATTGGATATTCCAAGCAAAGCCAGGTCCTTCTCCACTTGGTCCTTCCAAGGGAGTAGAGAAGACCTCCAGACATCCTTCCTCTTCCTCTGCTTCCCGCGGCGGATACCGCCTCGAATACTTTCAGAGCTGGAGTGTTTTCATCTGTCCGGACAACATGACCTAGCCAGCTTAGCCGCTGTCTTTTAATTCGCTGAACTATGTCACTTTCGTCGTATATTTCATGCAGCTCATCGTTCTATCGAATGCGATATTCGCCGTGGCCAATGCGCAAAGGACCATAAATCTTTCGCAAAATCTTTCTTTCGAAAACTCGCAACGTCGACTCATGCGTTGTTGACATCGTCCAAGCCTCTGCACCATATAACAGGACGGGAATTATGAGCGACTTTTAGAGTTTGGCTTTTGTTCGTCGAGAGAGGACTTTACTTTTCAATTGCCTACTCAGTTCGAAGTAGCACCTGTTAGCAAGAGTAATCCTGCGTTGGATTTCCAGGCTGACATTGTTGGTGGTGTTTACGCTGGTTCCAAGATAGACGAAATTATCTACAACTTCAAAGTTATGACTGTCAACAGTGACGTGAGAGCCAAGTCGCGAGTACGACGACTGTTTGTTTGATGACAGGAAATATTTCGTCTTGCCCTCGTTCACTGAAAGACCCATTTGTGTTGCTTCCTCGTTCAGTCTGGAGAAAGCAAAACTAACGGCGCGGGTGTTGAGGCCGATGATATCAATATCATCTCAGCGAGTGCTATTTGCATTGTTTACAGTAACTAAAAATATTCAAATCGAAGAAAAAATTTAATGAAACTGCGAACATTTTCTCGCCACCATTTTTTACAACTTTCGACATGGATTAACTCTGCAACAATGCCTCCATGAACTTAATTCAATTATTGGCTATGGAAGTCAATCAAGAACCAATGCTTATTGATGGTATGGTGTATACAATCGGAGTCGTAAATCACTTCATGACGAATTTCGTGAAGGTGGTCCAAAATCAGTTGCTCTGCCGGAAACTATGCTGTGTACAAACTTATATTGCAAGATCGTCCTGTGATTTATCGT
The DNA here is from genome assembly GCA_027475135.1 of Bactrocera correcta. Classification (NCBI taxonomy): domain Eukaryota; kingdom Metazoa; phylum Arthropoda; class Insecta; order Diptera; family Tephritidae; genus Bactrocera; species Bactrocera correcta. The sequence continues at coordinate 6,829,332 of CM050323.1, read as the reverse complement.
GAGGTGGAGACAACTGTAGATTTTAGTGGGATCAGCACACACTTAATTTTGAAGAAATATTCAAATTTTAAAAAATTTGTTCACGTTGGATTCCACACAGTATGTCAATCGCTCGAAGAAAGGCTCTTGTCGAGAAATGTTAAAAAAAATAACTAAAATAATTCAAAACACAGCTATGACAACGTAACAAAGGATGAATCGTGGTAAATTGAGGATTTACACGTATGAGCCTGAAAGTAAAAAGTAGCTGACTATAATAATGCTTCAAGATGAGCCGATACCAAAGTGGTTCGCGGGAGAAGAAGTTCCAAGCAAAAGATTTTCTTTTTTTTTTTAACAGGACATGTTGCAACCATACTACTAGTAAGACTGACGGATCGAGAAGACTGCATGGCACTAGGGAAGCCATGGATTATCTCTTGTGTACTTGTACCGCATTAGCAAGACTACGCTGTAAACACCTGGGGTCACCACGGTATGAAACGCTGAGGATGAGGTATCGATGATAGGGCCACAAAGTATGTCAAACTTCGCGTCCAGCACAGGTATCCTAAAAAATGACTACTCCTGATGGACTTAGTAACTGAAGTCTATCTGATAGCGCAAAGGACTAAAACTGATCAATGCGTGGCTCATTAGCCTACTAGATTAACCTAACCTAACCTTTAGTGCCGTACCTAAAAAATAAACTAAGAGGTCAACGTTTTTCGACACCTGAAGGGGAAGATACATCAATCAGCATAAATTTATTGAAATCAAATTTTGCTACAGCTATGTAAATGCGAGCCAATATCGGCCACAAGTTAGTGAATGACGATTATTATGACTAGTTGCAGGTGAGCCACCATGAGTCAGATGGCGCCAGCACAAGTCCAACCCTGCACCAGATTCTCCTAAAACGACTGATGCGTCTCATTACAACCAATTGTATTGAACTTGCGAAGATGTAGAACCTATTTCCACATTTCTATTCGACATTCTAAAGAACAAACCTTGACTTCCTCCAAACATTTTAATTTAAATTTTTTTCGAAACCACAAAACCTCCTCCTACTCCTACTTATTTACTATTGCAAACTGCAATAACTTATGATGTCAATACAACTTAATTGATTGCAAGTAAGTAATTAATTATTGGTAATCAAAATTCTTTCTGTCAATATTAACTTTTTACATAGATTCTTTGCCTGTCTTCCATTGCACACACATACGTACATGTTTTTGCCTTCTACAATTGAGCCAATTAAAAATCATTGCATGACTTTTATTGGCTCCTTCGAAGTCCTTCGAAGAAATAATGTAATGAATAAGTTTCAATTTAATTGAATATAACAGTGTTTTTTGCGCACTAATTACGATGGCAACAGCAAGGTAAAATGCATATCATCGCCAATCGCTGAAATACTTACTACTTACTATATATTGTAGTATATATGAGTACTCGTTATTGTTATTGTAAAGGTAGAAACTCTGTAAATATCTTTGCTTCACTTTTCATGCTAAGGAAGAGTTGATTTATGGTTGTAGAGTATGGATTCGTAGAAATATTTATGTATTTATATACCATGAGTTGGTATTTCGCGGAAGCACTTCATATTATTGGCTTTGAGGAAGGGGAAATCGAAACAATTTAACAATCATTTTAGCGAATTTAAGAAACATTGGACGAACCGAGAGATTTGAAATCGTGAATGCATATATTAATACAGATCTACAATAAATAAATGTCAAAGAATGGTTATTCGAATGATACTAAATATTCTCCTTTAAATTTGAGATTACTGGGTTTTTTCTTTAAAAAAGTAGGGAACCCCAAAATAGATAAACCTTTATAATAAAACTGTCCACAGTGAGAGTCATAAAAAACTAAATAACTCTTGATTAGATATAAAGTTCTATAACAAAATTATTTCTTTAAGTTCACATTTCTTAACGAAATGTCAGGGAGACAGATAGCAGCGACCATCGAAATGAGATACTTTCTTTACTAAACAACGGCTGCAGAAAAGTAATCTTCTTTGACCTCGGTCTCTTACGTTCTCTTTTCTGCACTTTTCTGGCCGACAATTACATGTACATAATTACCAACACAAGCTCTTTATGATAATCGATACCTTGAAATTACCCAACGAACGAAGCACCTTTCGCTTTAAATAACACCGAGTCCGCTATAAAACCTTTTAGAGGCCGTAATAATTTTGACTACCACAATTCTCCAGTTTATGATGGACAAATTTGCTTAATGTTCTCTTCAAATTGTAGTTCGTAAGTTATAAATATTTGTACTCCCGCAGTATGTTGAAAACGAGTAAAATAGCTTTGTTCACCTAAATTCATCATTTGTGGAAACTAACGCGTTATACAGAAAAATTAAAAAGCGGACCGTACTACATAATACGATTGTGGCTGTCCCCAAAAAATAGGGTTACATTGTATTTATTTTGAAAATTCTTTATTCTTTCTTCCAAAACAATTTCGTCCCCTTTGAAGTAATCCCCTCCCGATGCAATGCACTTATGCCAACGGATTTTCCTATCTTCGAAACACTGGTTGTCACCTTCCGGGATGGCCTTCAGTTCCGTCTTCGCTGCGGCTTGAATCTCCTCTATCGTATAAAAACGGTGTCCCCGGAGCTGTCTTTTGAGCTTGGTGAACAGCCAGAAGTCGCACGGCGCCAGATCAGGTGACTACGGTGATTGCGGAACGATATGCGTAGAGCTTTTGGCGAAATGATCACGAATTACGAGGGCAGTATGGGATGGTGCATTATCGTGGTGTAAAAACCAAGAATTGTCTTTCCACATTTCCGGCCTTTTTAGGCGGATAGCGTTACGCAAACGACGCATAACGTTCAAATAATATTCCTTGTTGACTGTTTGACCGGTTGGAAGGAATTCATAATGCACAACATCACGATAATCGAAGAAAACTGTCAACATGACCTTGATTTTTGAGCGACTTTGGCGCGATTTTTTTGGTCTCGGCTCTCTTTCGGCACGACATTCGCTTGATTGATCGGTTGATTCGGAGTCGTAAGCATAGATCCAAGTCACATCGCCAATAGTAATGCATTTCATGACACCCTGGTAGTCGGAAAGCATCGTTTCACACACTTCAACGCGACGCCTTTTTTCCAAAAAATTCAATGTTTTCGGTACCAGTCGAGATTTGACGCGCTTGAGGCCCAAAACATCCTTCAAAAAGGTATTGGCTGAGCCTTTCGATATGCCAACTTCATCAGCAAGGTCTCTAATTGTTAGCCGATGGTTTTTCAACACCAAATCTTTGATTTGTTGAACGTGAGCTTCGTCGGTTGAGGTTGATGGTCGCCCTGGACGATCTTCGTCTTCGACACGTTCACGGCCGGTTTGGAACTCACTATACCACTTGTAAATATTTTTTTTAGACATAGCCTCATCACCAAAGGCTTTTTGCACCATCCTCAACGCGTCCGCAGCAGAAAATTGATTTTGTAAACAGAATTTAATGCAAATTCTTTGCTCAACAAATTTCGACATCGCAAAAAACGAAAAACTCACTTTTAGCAGCTCACAAAACGACACGTATCTCAAACACTAATGAATATTTTGACATGAAATTTGACATAAATGTGACTGACGGTACTACCAACCTAAAAAAAAAAATAATTCTCCAAATCCTTCGACGCGCACAGTTTAAATTCAAATGTCAACTTATTTTTTGGATATCTCGCAACAAAGCACGTCAAGACCTCAAGATCGAAAGTATTATTAGTACATAGTCTTTTATAACCGAATATGGAGCCAAATATGTTGGCAATAGTAAGCCTTTCTTTTCTTCTTTTGTCTCTACTAATGATTCGCGTCATTTTGATTTCCCAGATCAGATTGCCTTAGTGTAAATGTCTTAAGATGCAACAAAGCCTACGATAGGTAACCATTGGTACCCAAGGATATCAAAAAATGGACCTTTAAGTTATTTACTTAGACCTTTTGTTTTGATTCTTAACGGAATCCACTTTGATAAACCAATTTTGACCGATTATTCGGAAGCCAACATGTGGAGCTTAATTGATAATACTATAGTTCAAAAGTAAGAAAATATAAAGAAATATTTTAAAATATTAGATGAGATTTTTTGGCTTGGTACCACATAATTTGATGTCTAGATAGAATTTTATGGATCCGTACCTTCTATCCGCCATACAAGGGACATGTTGAGATGCCCATACATTAATATATCACCAATTTCTTCCTCTCCTTCTTCTTTGGCACTACACGCATAGATCAGTCTGGGCCGAGAACACAAGACCTCGTCAGTTGCCTCTAACCTCTGTGAGGTCACACCGGTTGGATGTTGTCGAAAAAAGTAACACTTGTTGGCAAGAGTTTATCTGCGTTTGACCTCCAGGCTTAGATCGCTGATGGAGTTTATGCAGGTTCCGAGATATGCAAAATCCTTAACATTTTCAAATTTATAGCTTCCAATAGGGACGTTGTTCCCAATACCGACCTGGAGGCCTATAGGATTGGGGCTTCGTGCTACATCAATGGCTGGAGAAACAAGTCTACAAAAAATTATTTGAGAGTACCGGATCGCCTTGAGAACTGCGGTCCCGTAGGATGTGTCTTCAATTCCAACAGACGGCACGGCATCACGTTTAAGATCAACGTCCTGCATATGAACTTCGCAGGGATACCAGATTTAGATATGGCCTCGAACACACAGCTCTCGTCAATGCCACCGAAAACAGCTTTGAAATCGACAAAGAGGGGATGGGTGTCAATCTTTTTGTCCAGGTTCCTCTTCAGGATTTGATGTGTTGTGAAAATTTGGTCTATTGTAAATTTGCCAGTTCTAAAACCACAAGGTCCAATCAGTTTATTTACAATGGGCTTAAGTCTGCCACACAATATTGTCGAAAGAACCTTATATGCCACGGATCCCGTTGTCTCCGCTTCTAGTGGAAGTCGCAGAGTTCACTCATATTCCAGTCATTTGACAGTATTAGCATGCTTAGTAGCTCTGCCTTCCGAGCTCCTCGCTAACTGCTTACCTTAACAGGATATTTTAAGTTTTCCGAGTTGGCTCTAACAGCCAGCAGGAAACGTCAGAGACTCTGTAAAAATTACATATATAAATTTTTAGCTTGGCGAAATGAGTCGACTTAGCCATGTCCGTCTGTCCGTCTGTATATACTCGAGCTAGCCCCTCTTCACATTGAACTGAAATTTTGCACACGTACTTTTCTCTTCGAGTAGCCTATAGTTGTCATACAAGCTGACCAATTAAACTCAAGTCTATTTTTTAACTAATGTGTGTAATGTTTCGCCCAAGCTTAGTCCTTCCTTACTTACTTTTTATCTCTCTATCTTCGTTAAACTTTGCCAAATTGCTTGCAATCCGTGCCGAAAAACACATTCACTATAATTACCGTACTCAAATTGTTCCTATCGCCGCACACTCACATATGAACCCACATTTATATTATATGCCACATACATATATATATACCATATACAAATGTATAGTGCGAAAAGTTTATAACGTATTCAGAACATCAAAATTTTATTACCAGCAGCCGACATTTTATGAGCTCCAACTTGATAATGGACTGGATAAAGCCATTCAACTGGCACTTCGAGCGGCAGCATGGCCGGTTAGGCTATGGTTGTTTGGTCAGCAGGCTGGTTGGAGGTCGTCATATGCCGCTCACGACTCACTGCGCGGGAGCCGCCCACTTTCAGTACCACTGGAACTGCATGAACCACCTGAAAACTGTGAATAGCGCCAAAATGCAACGAAAATGCGAGTGTTTGCGCGGTGCGTTTGGCGTCTGTTAGGCAGAAAGCTTGGCAGTGCGGCCAGCGGACACGCCCCGACCAGCGCCACTTAGCTTGTATTATGAGCTCATAAACTAGCATGAAAATTACTAATAAAGCATTAAATTGCATTAAAATGTCGGATGAAATATGTGTGCGGACCAGAAAAAAAAACGATGCAAACATGATAATTTGTGAACAAGCGGCTCGTGTTGTTCTCGGCCTGCGCGACGGCTTGTTCGCAACGAGTGGGCATAAATTACGCGAAATGTCAGTATGTTTGTGTGGATGAAAGAGTGAAAATGTGCCATAACAAAAGCAACAACACCACTAGTGCGGCACATGCGAAAACAACAATGACAGCTACCACAATGAAAGCTTTGCAAAACGAAAGGTGAAAGGGGAGGGGTCATTTTCGTGACGAGCGCTGATTTTATTGCCACAATTGTTGAGTCATAAATCTGCATACGTTACACTTTATTGCTTCGTCATTGCAGTTCTTTGGGTACTTCAACGGTACTCGCAATTTGAATGCCAACATAAAAACCGTTAAGCATACGCCGAACGTAGATCATAAAATTGCGATGAAGTGGTAGTTGAATTTAATCATAAACTACCAAAATAATCCATGCAAAGTGACGGCGCTGAAACAAAAGATGCCTAATTTTCTTCATTTCGCGTCTTTTAAAAAAAACGAAATATCTTCTGTCATCAAACCAACAGTCGTTACTGTTGACAACGTCCGGTGTGTTTTACGTGGGTACCTGCTGACGACAGCCTTACTCCACGGCGCTCAAAAGCACAGCGGATCAAATCAATGCGTTGATCAGCGCCCTGAGAATGCTAAGCATTTTCAGTACCAATTGGCAGTGTGGAATGGACACACTAACCACCTTGGTAGGGTTCGAGGCCCATCTAAAACCTCTGCCGTGCTTTGGGTCCGGCACCCGGTTGCAATGCATCTCCACATTCAACTGACAAGGTCAGTTCTTCCCGCGATTTGGGTTTCAACCACAACCACCACGATACCCCCCGAGGGGCCAGTCCGCATGAGCAGGTTGGAGTTACCTCCAAGGGCTCCTGCCCCCCGTGGTACCAGAATTAAGTCTCCGGTCAGACCTCGTAGCCGAAACTACTACCAGTTGAGTTTCCATACTGCTCTGGACTGGTGGCCAGGGGTTGGACCCCATACACACATCACTTACACACACCTATCATACAAAAAACTAAAACCCTAATTTCCAGCTCACCGCCTTCGCCTCTTAAATATTTCACGCGCAAACAGCCCTAACTGTTCGGTTTTCCCGACTAGTGGAGATCACACCACTAACATCTAATCGTCCATCAGTCCAGCTAATCCCCATACCACCCAGATCCCTAATGTCCGAGTACATCGGGCACTCCGCAATTAAATGCGACCAACGTTACTGTTGACAGTCATAACTTTGAAGTTGTAGATAATTTCGTCTATTTAGGAACCAGAATTAACCCCACCAACAATGTCAGCCTGGAAATCCAACGCAGGATTACTCTTCCCAACAGGTGCTACTTCGGACTGAGTAGGCAATTGAAAAGTAAAGTCCTCTCTCGACAAACAAAATCCAAACTCTATAAGTCGCTCATAATTCCCGTCCTGCTATATGGTGCAGAGGCTTGGACGATGACAACAACCGATGAGTCGACGTCACGAGTTTTCGAGAGAAAAGTTCTGCGAAAGATTTATGGTCCTTTGCGCATTGGCCACGGCGAATATCGCATTCGATGGATCGATGAGCTGTACGAGATATACGACGACATTGACATAGTTCAGCGAATTAAAAGACAGCGGCTACGCTGGCTAGGTCATGTTGTCCCGGGTGGATAAAAACACTCTAGCTCTGAAAGTATTCGACGCAGAACCCGCCACGAGAAGCAGAGGAAGAGGAAGACCTCCACGTAGCGAAGAGAAGAAACGACTGACGCACTGTTGTTGACTCGGCTATAATCGCATAAGCGGTGTCTACGCCAGTAAAGAAGAAGAAGAAGAAGAAAATGTTGATTCTTTCCATTTGAAAACGTCTATGGTATCCCTACCAGGCTGCCCTCAGTATTCCATTTAATTCTCTGATTTTATACTGTTTCTTTAATGCTGGCCACCAAAACCCAATGCTCTATATGTAAAAATTAGTCTAATGACGCTCGTATACATCGACATGACTATAATGTCCCATATAAGCTTTATTAATTTATTTCTCAACAATATTTTCCCAACTCCGCTTGGTATCAACCTCAACTCCTATATATTTTGCTAAGTAGCAAACGGAAATTGTTGTACCACAGGGTGAGGGAGGATGAAATTGAGGTACTCTGGCTTTATTCGTGAATAGCATCAGTTCTGTCTTACTAGGGTCAACATCTAGTTCTAATCCGTTGTTTCAAGCGCATAGGTCGTACGGATCTTCATACTGGGAGACCAATAACTTTCGCAAGGTTGATTGAAGTGTCGCAGTATTCTAGGGAAGGTAATCTCAATAATTTACAGATTTTTGTTCTTCGAGCATTTTCTGCAGAGACAAATGTAGGTTAAGGGGCTATTCTAGTCTAGAATTTTAAAAAAAAATCGATTTTTTTTTTTATTTTCAAAGTTTAACTATTCAAGAATATGGGTACAAGAGGTTTTTTCAAAATTCGAATTATTTTCGGAAATAAAGGCATTTTTCTGACTCGGCATCCAAACTGGTTCCTCCGGAACGCGAAACTTTAAACGCGTTTTTCTCAAAACTGACTTTTTCGGAACGATACCCACGATTTCTCAGGTTCTACTGGACCGATTTAGTTGAAATTTTTATAAAGTCTTCTTTGTAGGTTTTTCTATGGTAAGGACTAGCCCCATTCCCCAAAATTTTTTTATTAAAAAAAAAACGAAATAGTCAGAAAAAGTGATCCAAAAAAACTTTTTTTTTTAGGTAATCGCCATTTTGTGAAACATTTTTTTTCCCCCAAGTTCGTAGTTCCGGCCGTTGCGACATTACTCTAGATTATTAATCTTTTTGGTTTCAGATAACTAGGAGGGTTGAAATCATGGGTATGGTCACGTGGACATTTTTAGAGACCCCCCAGTTCGTCAGCTCATAATTTTTGAAATTTTTTACTTTTTTTAGTTTTTAATTTTTTCTCTACTAAAATAAACAAATAACTAATAAAAAAATGGATGGTAAAACTATTAATTGCCTTTTTTTACGACACTTTAAAAATTACCTGAAATTCATGCTTCTAGACTAGAATAACCCCTTAATAAATTAATTTTTAAAAGCGTCTCAAAAATATTGCAAATGAAAAAAAACGAATTAAAGTCCCACAAAATGTGCAAATATTTGAGGTAAAATGATTAACGGCCTCACATTTTCAAGGTCGCGACAATAATGCTGCTAAGCAAAAACACAACCGACTTACAATTGAAAGAAAAAAGTGAAAGCACGAAATGCACAATTTCTCAGGCGTCGTCACCGCGAAACAGCTGATCAATAAATAAACATTAAGCGCATAAATAACCGACTGTGGAATATACGGCATGGAAAAAGTCAAACAGCAGGTCATAAGAACCACCACAAGCGTATAATAGAAACAAAAATCACGGGCACAAATAAAAATGACTACCAAATTTGGCCAAAACATCTCTACGCCAACCCCCCACTGATCTACCGCAATCATTTGCAGGCCAACAACCGAAACCGCCACAAAAAGTGGCGACCCACACGACTCCAGCACTCCAGCAAGCGCCATTTATTGGAATATATATGCCCCACATTTAATATCCACCTGCGGTTAGCTCCGCCCGAATGCCGCCTATCAATTTGGCGTATTTTATTAATATTTGATTTTATGTAATTTATTGGTTTCATGTTGCTGCAGTCAGTGTGCTCAATGGAGTCGTTACACTAATGCAGCATACACTCACACCCGAATGCCCGGAGAGATTTATGCACCTCTAAGGTTTAATATACCCTCGCCATGCTCGTAACGTTCCCATATACTATATTATAAGAGTACTATATTCGTGTATTAAGCACTCAACTTGAATTTAATCGGCCACTGGCTTTACCAATTTGTTTCACTCACCAAGATTTTTTTTGTTGCCGCCGTTTGCTCGCTACAGGTTTTCTTTACTCCTTTTTGTGTGATGTCCTTTGTGTAGTTTGTGTGGGCGTACGGTGGCTGTGCTCAGCCACAAACTGGCCAAACATTACTAAATAATATTATTTTTGTTTTTGTGCAGTTAATGTTTCGCAGACAAACTGACGCCTGTGGACTTCAAGCCAATTGCACATTTTCATGGACACTTGAACTGTTTTTGGGCACTTGATTCACTCTGTTCGAGAAAAGACCTATGCACATACATTTGTAGAGAGTATAGTCAGTACCTACATTTTTAAATTTTATTTTTCTCTTAAAACTAAAACTAACATCGTTGCACTAAACGTTTGAAACTAAATCCGCAAAATTAAACACTTGGAGTAAGGAGCAAGTGGGCAGCGTAAAGTAAAAAGTAGTTCAGTGAATCAATCGGTTCTACGCACGCCAAGCAAATTATAATTGATTACTTCAAATTTACGGCTATGACGTAAATGTTCTAGGAGAGACTCATTTCAGATCCATAGTCTTCAAAACGGCAAAGACCAGTCTTTACGGCTGTAAGCTTCTTTAACCTATTTAATACCGCCTTTCTGTTATTTAAATGATAGTTAAAACAAGAAAAAACGTTAACTTCGGTTGCACTGAAGCTAAATACTCTTCACAGGTGCATTTCTGTTAGTAACTATGCGTCCAGTTTGTATGGTAGCTATATGCTATAGTTAACCGATCTGAACAATTTCTTTGGAGATTACATTGTTGCCTTAGAAAATAATATTTACCAAATTTCGTGAATATATCTTGTCAAATGTGAAAGTTGTCCACATAAGAACTTGATTCCGATCGCTCAGTTTGTATGGTAGCTATATGCTATAGTTAACCGATCTGAACAATTTTCTCGGATATTACATTTTTTCCCTAGAAAATAATCTATACCAAATTTGGTGAAGATACATTGTCAAATGCGAAAGTTTTCCATATGAGAACTGGATTCCGATCGTTCAGTTTATATGGCAGCTATATGTTATAGTGGTCCGATATCGGCCGTTCCGACAAATGAGCAGCTTCTTGAAGAGAAAATGACGTTTGCAAAATTTCAAAAGGATATCTTAAAAACTGACGGACTAGTTCGTATATATACAGCCAGACGGACAGACAGACGGACATGGCTAAATCGACTCAGCTCAACATACTGATCATTTATATATATACTTTATAGGGTCTCCGACGCTTCCTTCTGGGTGTTACAAACATCGTGACAAACTTAATATACCCTGTTCAGGGTATAAAAATGTATTTTGCTAAGTTGGTGGGACTGCCCATAAATATTATGCCAAATACAAGGTGCGTTCCAAAGTAAACAGAACTTAAAACAAAAAAAAACAAAATCACAGAAGAAAATCAATTTATTTTATTCAAAATAGCCTCCTTCTGCTTCATTCAGCTTTTTTCACGGTCCAAAAGCATGTCGAACGAGTGTTTTAGCTCCTTGGCCGGTATGGCCGCCAGTATGCCGGATTCGGTGATTCAGTCTTATCAAAAACGCGAGTGGTACAAAGCCTTCAAAGACGAACAAGAGATTGGTAAAAACATGCCTCCTTCTAGACAACCCTTGACCCCTTCAACTGGTGGAAATATTAACAGAGTGAAGGAAATGGTGCTTGAAAATCACTAGGAAAGAGATAGATAGTTCCAAATTAGGCTCTACAAAAGTAAGTTCGTCTCTGCCGAGCTTCTTCTAGTGATAGCTAATCAAGGTGAGGAACCTAACTACATAAATAGGACCCACTTCCAAAAACGTTCTAAACATAACACTGTGCATATACAAGTAGAGATGCATTAGTAGAAAACTGGAGGTGCTGGTGTCGAGGACGTGGCGATACTTAGGAAACTATTATCAAAAAGCCTCGTCTCCTTCGGTCTTATTCGCAAAAACAGCGCAGAGTGGACGGACAACCGGCGGACTCATTGAAAGACCTAGTCAGTGTGCACTTTCCAGGCTGTGAAGCCTTGGTAATACGACGAAAGCACTGCAGTAAACTTTCCCGAACACATCTTTATGGAACATAAAATAGAATGGGCAATCCACTCATTCAAGCCATACAAATTTCCCGGTACGGACGGAATCATTCCAGCAATGCTACAAAATGCGCTCTGCCGTCCGTGCCATGGCAAAAGGCGATTTTTAGGGGATGCTTGAAGTTCAGCTATGTGCCACACTCATGAAGAGAGGTTAATGTAGTTTTTATACCGAAGGCAGGTGGAAACAACGCAATCTAATCGAAAGAGTTAGACCTATAAGTTGAACTTCCTTCCTGCTGAAAACGTTAGAGAAAATCTGGGACGCGCACATTAGGGCTGCAGCGCCTACCAGAAGATTGTCTAAGGCGCAGCACGCATATACGGAGAGCAGATCAATAGAGACTACACACCATACACTGGTATTTAATGTTCAAAGGGCACTTGAATATTAAGAACACAATCTTGGAACTATCCTGGACATTTCTGAAGCGTTCAACAACGTCTCTACGGAATCTATTCTGAATAGTATCCAGTCAATAGGTGTTGATCCCGATGTACAACGTTGGAAAAGAAGCCTTTAGACCTCTAGACGGATAAGAGCATAATAAAACGACGATCAATAGAGACTGCACTCCATACACTGGTATTTAATGTTGAAAGGACTCTTGAATATAAAGCACATGCTCTTGGAACTATCCTGGACATTTCTGAAGCGTTCAACAACGTCTCTACGGAATCTATTCTGAATAGTGTCCAGTCAATAGGTCTTGACGCCGATATACAACGTTGAAAAAGAGGCCTTTAGACCTCTAAACGGATAAGAGCATAATAAAACGACGCTAAAATGAACAGGGAAGTCTTTAGAGGTACTCCACAAGGTAGAGTTCTATCTATAGACGCTAGTGGTGAATAAACTGCTAAGGAACTTGGAAGGCCAAGCCCGTAAGTAGTGACGTATGCTAACGACATTGCCATCTTAATGACGGACAAAAGGTGCCTACGCTCACACAACTTGTAGTGTCGTCAACTACAACCCAACCCAACACGCCATACCTGTGCACCCACCCACTCACCAAACAGGATGGACAACGGGAAATCAGACACAATTCGTTTACACAATTAACATTCAACATTCGTTTTCTCGACACCCATCCTGCGAGATGCAATATTTTTCGATTGGACAGCGGACTTGATCAGCCGAATGATTATCGGGACATTGGAATAAAATTGACAATCGTTTCGATGACCATCAGACCCTTTCATATAAAATCCATCAACCATCACTCTCAATACAGTCCAGAGTGTCTGGGGTTGAAACCTGCTTGTGTTTACAAGAAAGCACAATTTACCCTATGGAGGTTCCCTTTCATAAATGGGATACAACTCTCTCGCAAGGACCGTACCAAATACCTTGGCTCAACGTAAAATAAAGAGTGAGGAAAACCAGCAATGCTTTATATGCGCGTAGGCAGATGCTCGGAACAACCTGAGGTCTCTCTCCCTCTCTCTCATACACAGACCAATTCTGCTCTACGGTGCAGTAGTGTGGCGGTCACCGACTACATGACCCCCCTGTGCATCATCGCATCAGATCACGATTGAGATCAAATTTTTAAGCCAAACATGCAATGAATACCAACGATCAACTACCGTATTCACGAGATTTGACACCGTGTGATTTTTTCTTGTTCCCGTAACTGAAATTGCCGCTCCGTGGAACCCGCTTTCAGTCGATCGAAGAAGTAAAAGAAAATTCGCTGAAGAAGCTGGAGGCCATCCCAGAAAGTGCACGTGCTCAATTCTGCTAAATAGCAGCGACAACGTCGAATTCCTTACTTTGATTCTAACGGCTCTGTTAGCCGCCAAAACGAACATCATACAGAATTCAATTTGCACCTTCTCTATACTTTACATTCTCTGGCCCGGCGCATTTTTCAGAACGCATCGCAAACAACGGCCACGGCGCTATGGCGCTTTTGTTTACTTTTTGAATTTTTTAATTCGTAATATCTTTTTGAATGAAAAGTCCAATTTAAAAACCATTTTATAGATAGTTAAATGGTCTTGACCATAAAATAATTTATTTGAATAAGGATTAATATAAACACATAAATAGCATGGTTTGAATTTGGTTAGCATTTTCATTATGGTTTAAAATGAAAAAAGTTGTTGTAGTGACATAACTACAATAGTTGGACATATGCTACCGCGGAGTTTTTTGTAGACATTATGATGTTCTTCAATATTATTGTACATTATTTTATTCTATCGCTAATAGTTTCGGCAGCGCATTCGACGAAAGACATCTTAAGACTCATTTTTCTACTCCTTCGGTTACATTGTTCAAATTTTACAAAGGATCCCTAATTTCTTTTTTTTTTCAAAACGAAATGTAGCCTATATCAAATTGGAAGAATGTAGCATTCTATTGGTGAAAGAATTTTTTAAATCGGCCCAGTACTTTTTGAGCCTATTCATTACAAACATACAAACTTACAAAAATAGGTACAAATCTTTCCTCTTTATAATATTAGTATAGATATAGGTATATCACTTGCCTTATACACAACACAAAAAGATTTTCAAAACAATTTAATAAAAGCAATCTGTACTTTTTCCAGAATTATTGTTGTGTAATTGGTGAACTCAATGAAGCTCGAATCAAATTGAGCTACACTCACACACATACACCCATAGCAATGCAGTTAGGCACATAAATAGTACAATAACTCAATTTATAGTTCAATAGAATATAAGTGTGGACCAAGTGCCGTTGTATCCTTTATGCCAACCAACACATATGCTTGTGCGCGCACGCATTGTGAAACTTAATTAATGTCACTCATACGCCATGTAGGCAATTAAACACAGTCGCACACCAGCGCCGCAGACACGCATGCGAACGAGTTGTCGTGTTGCGGTCAACAATAAAGTGCTTAGCACTTGCAGCACAACCACAAATCATATGTTGTAAAATTTGTATAATGCAAGCGCAAAACATGGACACTTTATTTGCACCGTTAGTTAGTTAACTAGTCGGTTGATGAGGTTAGGTGCGGCTATGTTCGCTTAGGTGGACTTCGGTTAGTTTAGGAAATATGAGTTAAAAATGCTATGCTAAACACTGAGGGCGTTCTCTAATTTCATTTCATGTTATGCAACGTTGAATGGCAGCTGGCGAGGCAGTTATGGCAACACATTAATGCAACGACGCGGCGATGGAGCGGCGGTGACGGGCTGGAGCGGCGCTTGGCAAATGTATGCAAATGCCTGTGCAATCAAATTAAAATCACTCGCCTAAATGTAGCTTACAACTGTATGTGCGTGTGTAACCGGAAGTTTCACCGTGTGGCGTGTTGGCGCAGCGCAGTCGCTGCAACGGCAGCAATTGAGGTCATTCACAATTTAACAATAATTTAGTGTGTAGCAATTTGTTGGTCATTTTGTTGGACGGCATTTTGGCCGTATTTGATTTGGTCGGTTTTCGGATGCATTTGATGCGTGCGTTTAAAATGCATGTTGCAACATGCGTGCGCCTGCCCATGTAAACGGCTGCTTTCGCCGCACAAATATATTTGTATATACTTGTAAATGGTAGACCATTAGCGGATTAATTGGCGTACGAACAGAATGTTTTCGCATATGTGGCACACTTTAGCATATGCCAACAACAACAAGCCTGGTGTGTGGTGCCGCGCGTGGCACAAAATTCACTTCAAATGTGCATTTAATTGCGATTGTTTAGCGTTTATATGCCCACCATGCAGTAAGCGACGTTGATAGCTGGTTAACGGCATTTTGCAAATGCATTTTTTTTTATGGCGCCCGCGGGTATTTACTTTTTACTTTATTATTGGTATTGTTTGTTGACCAGCGGCTAGTATTAGCGCTCATAATCAGGTATTAAATTTATGATAATTGCTTTTCGATCGCACTTTTCCCCACCACCTGCAATAGTGACCAGCGGCTTTTTGTATTAATAAATGCGCAGCGGTTAAGGGAGCGCAAAGTTCGTGTGGAAATGAAGGAGTGTTTCAACTCCTCGAATCGAAAAAAATGCACAAGGTATTTGGAAATATCTAAGAAAATTTCCAAAAGTCTTGCCACATGACAGTAGTATGTAGTAGGTGCCAATTGGAGAACCCAAATATAGCGTCGAATACTGTCAGAGCTGGAGTGTTTGCATCCATTCGGACGACATAACATAGCTAGCGCAACCACTGACTCTTCATTCGCTGCACTATGTCAATGTTGTCATATAACCCGTACAGTCCTTATTCCATCGACAGCGTTATTCGCCGCTGCCAATGCGCAAAGGACCATAAATCTTCAACAGAACCTTTCTCTCGAAAACTCCTAACATCGACTCATCAGGTGTTGTCATCGTCCATGCCCCTGAACCATATAGCAAGACGGGAATTATGAATGACTTATAAATTTTGGTCTTTGTTTATCAAGAGAGAACTTTACTTCTTAATTGCCTACTCAGTCTCAAGTAGCACCGGTTGACAAGAGTTATTCTCCGTTGGATCTCGACTTCGCTTTGTCCCGTCCATAGTACTTCTCGGTCGGCGGTGAGCCTTACGAGGACATCAACCATTTGGGCTGCGGCTTCTTCTCAATTAAGGAACCGGCTATTTTCTCCATTCATTTAGTGGGTTTTTTCCGTGATGGGTCCCAAACTCAGCGCACAACTCTGGCACTTCTCACTTTAGCTCGCCTTCAAACGGACGTTTTTTGGCCACCCAGGGGATATATGGTGTCAAACCGGAAGTCGTGAGTTGCTTGAGCCACATCTAAAGGAATCATTTCTGGTCACTCTCAAGTGAAAGGGGCGCAGAGATTTTCTCATTTTCGTGAACTTCTAGACATGACTCTATCTTCCAACAGGATAGATCTCTATAACAGTTGAAACGATTTCCCACCTTTCGGGAAAGTTATATTTCCTAAGCTTTGTTACGTTACTTCTTCTTCTACTTTGGCACTACAACTGTCGGTTGCACTGGGCCGAGAACACAAAACTTCGCAAGTTGCTTCAATCCTTCGCGAGATCACGCCAGTTATACATCCCAAATGCAAGCAGGTCTTTAAGCACTTGGCAGTTCCGTTATATGCGTGGGCTTCCTTGTTTCCATTGTGCACATATTGCTCCCGAAATGAAGAAGCTTTTCATTGGAGCATCTGCGAATGACATGGCATACGCTGGATTTTTATTCGCTTAAGTATATTTATGTCGCCGTAGAGCTCATACAGTTCATGGTTTCAACTAAATGGCTATTCAAAGCTCACATGGACGGCTCCAAAGGCCAATAGTTGTCCTGAATTCTAAGAGAACTTTCTCAGTTCTGTTCATCTTTGACCATGTTTTTGCGGGAATAATAAAAGAATTAAAGAGCGTAACTTTTGTTCGTCAAGAGAGAGAGATCAACCAAAGTAAAACCTGTTGGCAAGAGTTATTCTGCACTTGATCACCAAGCTTACATTATTGATGGAATTTAGCTTCCAACAGTGACGCGAAAAATATTCATGTATGGCCTTCAGGTACTTTTTCTTGCCCTCGTTCACCACGACACCAATCTATTTCCCTTCTTTTTCGAGACTGGGAAAGGCTGTACTGATGGCTTTTTTGTTGTTAAAACCTGCCATGTCATTATCACCTGCGTTCTCCAGTAGGATAGTATTTTTAGAAATGACAGCTGTTGGTATTCAAAATGGCTCTCAGTGGAAAATTGGGGTGTTTCCTATGCAACTTTGCTAATTATTGAGCCATACAAAGGGAACCTTTCCGAAAGATATGCAATAAACTTAACTAAATTATTGAAGTACAATTTTCGAACTAACTGAATATTTGATGAGCCTTATCCAGGTATCACAATGTGGGATAACCTAGACAAAAGTCCACGATATCTTTTTGATAGACCGACGATTGAATAGAAACAACATAGCTGAAGGTAGAGACGTCTTTAAAAACCGCGATGGTCACATACTGCCAGAAATATTGGTCATGGGAAAGCTGTCGGTGCTTGGGTATTGCATTTGCTCAATCTGGGTAACAAAGGCAACCATGACAGCAATTCACAGCACTGTTTCTCTTCTGTCTAAGACCAATCATGAATCCATTGTTATACATCAAATACCAAGGAACAGTCGAAACAGAGATCTTCCAACAAACATGCTCCGAAGAAGGCGAAGACCATGCTATCCACCGGAAAATTTAGATTACCACTTTCTGGAATTCACAAGCATATTCGACTCAAAGTTGTAGAAAAAATAGAAACGAATTAAGCTGCGAACTGATACTTTATCCTTATCATATTCCCCAGCTTTGGTTCCGTGTAACATCATCTTGTTTCCAGGCTTGAAAAAGTAACTCGTCGATCGGTATATACAATTTTTGCATTTTCTACTCGCATCACCGCAACGGGGTTGATATATACTGTTCCCAAAAAGGTGACATTTGAATTTAAACTGCGCGCGTCGAAGGATTTTGAGAATTATTTTCTTTTTTAGGTTGGTAGTACTGTCAGCCACATTTATGTCAAATTTCATGACAAAATATTTATTAGTGTTTGAGATACGTGTCGTTTTGTGAGCTGCTAAAAGTGAATTTTCGTTTTTTGCGATGTCGAAATTTGTTGAGCAAAGCATTTGCATTACATTTTCTTTACGGAATCAATTTTCTGTTGCGGATACGTTGATAATGGTGCAGAAAGCCTTTGGTGATGAGGCTATGTCTAAAACAAATGTTTACAAGTGGTACAGTGAGTTCCAAGCCGGCCTTGAACGTGTCGAAGACGAAGAGCGTCCAGGGCGACCATCAACCTCAACCGACGAAGCTCACGTTCAACAAATCAAAGATTTGGTGTTGAAAAACCATCTACTAACAATCAGAGACCTTGCTGATGATGTTGGTATATCGAAAGGCTCAGCCAATACCATTTTGAAGGATGGTTTGGGCCTCAAACGCGTCAAATCTCGACTGGTACCGAAAACATTGAATTTTTTGGAAAAAAGGCGTCGCAGTGAAGTGTGTGAAACGATGCTTTCCGACTACCAGGGTGTCATGAAATGCATTATAACGGGCGATGAGACTTGAATCTAAGCTTACGACCCCGAAACAACCGATCAATCAAGCGAATGTCGTGCCAAAAGAGAGCCGAGACATAAACAATCGCGCCAAAGTCGCTCAAAAATCAAGGTCATGTTGCCTGGTTTCTTCGATTATCGTGGTGTTGTGCATTATGAATTCCTTCCAACCGATCAAACAGTCAACAAGGAATATTATTTGAACGTTATGCGTCGTTTGCGTAACGCTATCCACCTAAAAAGGCCGGAATTGTGGAAAGACAATTCTTGGTTTTTACACCACGATAACATACCATCCCATACTGCCCTCGTAATTCGTGATCATTTCGCCAAAAACTCAACCCATATTGTTCCGCAACCACCGTATTCACCTGATCTGGCGCCGTGCGACTTCCGGCTGTTCACCAAGCTCAAAAGACCGCTCCGGGGACACCGTTTTTATACGATAGAGGAGATTCAAGCCGCAGCGAAGACGGACCTGAAGACCATTCCGGAAAGTGACTACAACCAGTGTTTCGAAGATTGAAAAATCCGTTGGCATAAGTGCATTGCATCGGGAGGGGACTACTTTGAAGGGGATGAAATTGATTTGGAAGAATAAATAAAGAATTTTCAAAATAAATACAATGTCACCTTTTTTGGGCACAGGTATAACCCGATATCTAACTCGATTGTTTTAAGACTTTATGAACCGCAGTTTTTCACAATACCATTATACCCTTAGGCAAGAAGTTGAAGAGTATGACAATGCACATAATTGCTTATTTACGTGTATAATATGTAAGGCCACCGAGAGCGCTTAGTTCGCCTACATCAATATTCACACAAGAGTATTAGTTGAGCCCGCGAGCTTTCCCCCTCAACTATGTCTCTTTGGTGTTGATTTTATTGCTTTGGGCATTAATTCATTTTAAAGATAATTTGCATAAATGGAAACGATATTAGCGATAATGGTAACCCGCCTAAATGCAGAAATTGAATTCATTTATATATATATTCTAGCACAATTGAGGTTAGGATATTAACTCGTATTCATAATGGAATGTTATTCTTAGCCGTCTTCGATTCAACTGAATTTAGTGAGTAGAGTATCGAATAAACCACTTGCATAAATCATATATGCAGGCATAATTTACACAGTGGAAATACTAAGCATTTGAACCGCTTTAATGAGGTATCTGTTTACTTTCCTGCATTGAGTTTAAATGAAAGCAGAACTCCAACAATAGCTT
>CM050323.1:6790360-6808082 GCA_027475135.1 Bactrocera correcta | reverse complement strand
TCATCAGGCTTAACTATGTCAAATTTTTGAGTCGTTTCGATGCTGAATTTCAGAAAATACAGTACAATTTGGGGAAAATATGCGATCCCACGATGACAAGGTATTTACTTACGCCTGCTGCGTTCCAACAGCAAAATTGGCCGAATTAGGTTACGAACCGTTGCCATTGTGTTTTGTATTCTCCATAGTTGAACCTGCGCAAGTTTTTATTGCTTCCAAACATTCTATAAAATCACTCATCCTGCAGAAATTGGAATCCGATTTTGTTTCGCTTTTCAAAATTAAGTTCTTTTCGGACTCCTCTGAAAGTTTGCCATAAAACCTAAATTTACCGTATTTTATTTTTCTGAAATTGCTGGAATGGAAACGGAAGTTTCACCACTCATACCGCCCAAAGTTCTCTCAAATAACAACCAAATTGAAATAATGGACAGTTATATGGCAACCCTATTTCTGTAGTTTTTTGCCTAAGCATTATAAAACGGATATTTCAGAAACTTACGAATTAAAACATATAGTCCACTAACTTAATGGAATTTAATTTATTTTCCAGACATGTGGCAACACCGTTTAGATAAATTTTTTATAAATATTATTGAAGGTATATTTCAGATTTTTACGAATTAAAATATATTGCACACTAACTTAATAAAGTTTAATTTATATTTCAAACATATGGCAACGCTGTTTGAATATTTTTTGTCTACGTTTTATTGAATATATATTTGAGAGAATTAGCATTTATAATATACATTTTGTTCACTAACTTGTACAAACTTAATTAACTTTTTAAAAAAGTGGCAACATTTTTTTGATATATATTGTTTGTGTATTATTGAACGTATATTTCCTTATATGTATTTCCAATTAAATTATATTGTTCGACAACTTAATGAATTTTAGATTATTTTTTAGACATGTGGCAACGCTGTTTGGCAAATTTTTATCTGAATATTATTGCAGGTATATTTCACACATTTACAAATTTAAATATACTGTCCACAAACTTAATGAAGTTTAATATTTTTCAAACATGTGGCAACGCTGTTTTATAATTTTTGTCCAAGTTTTATTGAACGTACGTTTGAGACAATTACCCTTTATAAAATATTGTCCACTAATGTATTCGAATTTAATTTACTTTTTAAAAATGTGGCAACACTTATTATATTATTACATATGTATGTATAATATATGCATTTCAGGCATTTACTAATTGAAATATATTGTCCCTCAAGTTAATAAAATTAAATTTATTTTTCAAACATGTGGCAACGCTGTTTATTTTTTTTTTAATGTATATTTGAGACAGTTACCATTTATAATATATTGTACACTAACATATTCAAATTTAATTTATTTTTCAAAAAGGTGGCAACACTGAAAAAAAATTATAAAAGCTATTTTAATATTTGAAATCGTCCGAAACATATGTATACGATTTAAATTTTTAAAGACTTCCAGTATTTAATATTAAATGGATCGCAATACACACATAATTCATAATTATTATTTCATACATACATATGTACGTGCAGCATGATAAAAATTGTATATTCTTTATTTAAAATGCATATGTAAATAACTTGCACTAAATCTTCCGCACTCCAAATATGTATCCTGCAGGCATTTGCATATTTATCGCCGGTCATCAACAATTCAATTCTCCGCTTGCCAAATTTTCTCCCCCCAACAACACTTTTTACAGTTTTTACCAACTTCTTTTCCCCCGTTTGCCGTTGACATTTATGCGCGGCTATGTAATAGTTATGCACATTTGTTTGCATGTATGCAGCTTCCATTGCTCAGCACTTCCTATGTTACGCCATTTCTCATCTGAAATTTAAATTTTTGTTTTACAGCGAAAACTTTCTTTGTTTATTTATAATTTTCTTAGCGCGAACGAGCGCGCTGCCACTTTTCTCACCTTGTGCCACTTTCTTTTGCCAAGTTGTGTGTATGTACATATGTATGTATGTTTGTGTAGATTTATTATAAAATCTTTAACTTTCTTGTGGGAATAAACATTTTATCACATAGAAACTGCAAAGAAAACTTAACACACTTCGCTCAAGACACCCACTGCAGCGGCGAAAAGTGTCACATACTTTTATGTCAGAGTGTTTTGTATTGCCTGTACTTTTTAATGCCTCAAACCAATTTCCAAGTGCTGTTATTAGTTGTGTGATCACTTTATGAAAACATAAATATACTTTGCTCTCTTAAAAAATTGCAATTTTCCTGAATGCATTACTGATGGTCTTTACAGCTGCTTTTGCTGCGCTCGCAAGTTTTTCAGTGCCATTACCAACACGGCTTGAAAGCATATCAACTATGAAGATTGGAAAAACAAAACTCTCTTTCTAAAAATAAAAATAAAACTGTCGGGATTTCAGTGAGGGAATATGTATGTATGTATTTAAGTCGATACGGCTGCACTAACAACAGCAACCGTAGAGTAAGGTCATCAAGCGCGAAGTTAAAGTAAAACTTTTAAGGTTCGAAAAGTTAAAAGTAGTTATGATTATGATATTCACACTTCGCCAGTCAAAGTAGAAATACAAGGCTGGCCAACTTTAATGCGTAATTTAATCATATTTAATGCGAATTCTGTAAGGTGCTGCGCAGTTTGTTTGGGACCGGTCCTTTAATTATAAAAGTAATTTTTATAAGGAATGGTGTTAAAAACAGAAAATAATTATATTACACATATTGACCACTCCGAGCCGTTCAAGTCCTTTTTCGACAAGCAAGGACCAAATTCAACGGTCTGCGGAAGATTTATGGTCTTTTGCGCATGGGCAATGGCGAATATCGCAGTGGAGGGAACAATGAGCTGTATGAGATATACATACGATGACATTGACAAAGTTCATTGAAATAAGAGACAGCGGCTACGATTGGATGAAAACACTCCAGCTCTGAGAGTACTCGACGCAGTACCCTACATCTCCACTCCGTTGGAGAGACCAGTTGAAGAAAGACCAGGCTTCACTTGGAATCCCCAATTGGCGCCAGACAGCGAAAAGCAAGAACGACTGGCGCACTATTGTAAACTCGTCTACAACCGCGTAAGCGGCGTTCACGCCAATAAAGAAGAAGAATAATGTTTGTACCAACGAAAAAAGCTCAATCATTTTTATTAAGATATCAAGCATATTGAATATAAAATCAACCGAAATTACAGAAACAATAACTAATGGATTCCAAATGGAGTTATGAAAGATGTTCAAGCCAATATTGCTACCATTAAGATGGCTGTAGATGTACTGATCTGGAATACAGCCTTTAAAGAATGTAGCCATGAGGCGCCCAGTGCTGCTTAAGTGGTTAGGGTACTCAGAACTTTCATTTTTTTTTTGCATTTTTTTTTTTGCATTTTCGTTAAGTGTAATGTCTTAAAAATATTCTCTGAAAATTTCTCTTTGATCCAATAATTAGTTTTTGAGTTATTCGACAAATAACAAAGAGAGCTCGGGCACTTCAAAGCGCTAGTGTGAAGCTTTAAACGCGTTTTTCTAAAAACTATGTTTTTTGAACTGGTGACAACTGTAGCTCGAAAACCACTCAGTAGATTTTAATGAAATTTGTACAGCTTTTAGAATACATAATAAACTCGGGCCTGATCGAACGATTTTTTTTTTTTTTTCAAAATTAACAATTCATCTAAAATCCATCGGACAAAACAAAAAATAGTTTTATAAATAGATAATCCTGGGCCTGATCGAAGGATTTTTTTTTTTAAATTTTTGAAAAGGATTTTTTTTGTTAGTTTTGAAAATCGAAAGGAAAAGGAAAGAAATCGAAACCGAAGGATTTTTTTTTTGTTAATTTTGAAAAGGATTTTTTTTTCGATCAGGCCCAGGATTATCTATTTATAATTTTTTTTTCAAAATTAAGGAAAAAAATCCTTGGATCAGCCCCAGGATTATCTATTTATAAAACTATTTTTTTTTTGTCCGATGAATTTTCGATGAATCTCCAAGGAGTTATGGTTGTCACCACAAGTACCTTTTTTTGTACCTTTACTGAAAATTCTAATTTTTTTGTGCCTCTGACTACCCCTAACTTCTTAAGGAATGCCTAAGCCCCGCTACCAGTAAACTTGAAACGAGTCGGTGCCACACTCAACTCGTGTGAACTACTACTGGATAGGTGAACTTCGCAAAATCTTGGCCAGTCTTGAGTTATCATCGATTCATGCATTGTCGCAAGATAATTTTTATCCAATATCGACTTAGTAACGTTAAATTGACCACAAGGCGATTTGCTGACTTATATGTTCAGAAACAGGAGTTCTATTTGTTGGGATTCACAAAGAACTATGACATCTCTGGATCAGCCATCAAACCTAACCTAATTTAACTCAAGGAGTTTATGAAAGCTAAACAATAAATACCACCTCAAAGAGCTTTCTGTCTCATTTTTGTTTTCACCAGTAACAAAGCTTTAGGGGCATTTGCGAAGAAAAACCAGAGTTATATTAATTTTCTATTGGTACTTATTTACTAAAATTATCTTCTGAAAGATGGAACACAACAATGAAAAAGTACGACCTTTTGAAAGAGATTTAATTTTCGATTCGTTGGTTGTTCGAGTATCCAAAATTGGAGTTTTACTACTTTCCAAACGGAAAACAACGAAGCTCTAAGTTTGAGCACCTCTTCTTTTTCTTTATTGTTGTAGACACCGCCGACTTTTCATTAGCGCGCTAGTCGTTCTTCTCTTTCGCTCTTTCGGGCCAATTGGAGATTCCAAGTGTAGCCAGGTCCTACTCCACCTGGTTTTTCGAACAAAGTGAAAGTCTGCCTCTTCCTCTGCTTCCCCTGGCGGGTACTGCGTCGAACCTTCTCATAGCTGGAGTGGTGTCATCCGTTCGGAAGACATAACGTAGCCAACACAGCCAGCTGTCTCCTGATTCGCTAAACTAAGTCAATGTCATCGTATGTATATCTCATACAACTCATCGTTCCATTAACTACGTTTTTACAGTACAGCTCAACGTCAGTTTCAAGTCGTTTTCAAGATTTGGCACATGGTAAATGCCTGGTCAGTTGTTTGTTTTCCAGACCTAATGCCACATTGATAAGGTCCAATCAGTTTCTTTGGCTTTAATATTTCATACAGTACGCTCGACAGAACCTTATACACGATGCTGAAGAGGCGTATCCCACGGTATTTAGTGCAGATTGTGGGATCTCCCTTTTGTGGGTTGGGCAGAGCACACTTAAGTTCCAATCGTCGGGCATTCTTTCGTCCGTCCATATTCTAAAAAGAAGCTGATGCATGCTCCTTTTCGGTTCTTCGCAGTCGTATTTGAATAGCCCGGCCGGAAATCCATCGGCTCCCGTCGCTTTGTTGTTCTTTAGACGGGTTATTGCTATTCGAACTTCTGAACGTCTACTTATGCATTCATTGTCATTCAGCATATGGAAGTGTTTCTTCCATAATTTCAGTACAAGTAGTATATCAACTAAGGACAGTTCTCATTTAAATTTCTTTAAGCCATCTTTTTAATGTATGCCAGTTGTTTAATCGGTTTGCTTTTATCCTACACATTTGACAATCTGAAGAGTGCTTAAGTCGAACAGCCGACTAGAACCAGTTAATATAAGAAAGAATTTCAAGCAGAAATTTCTGATTAAATGTCTACCCCTCGATTAACAAGCAGCTTTCTCTTAGTAATACAACAGGAAGGGGTCAAAGAAACCTATCTTAGAACACAAAACGAAAATTTATGGAGAATATTTAGTAAACAACGGATACATGTTTATTAATTTGAAAGTGGACCAACTGGGTACCAGCCTCATGATGCAGTTAACATGAAAAGCGCTCACCGGAAAATATTTTACAAATGAAATTACTAAAATTAATTAAAACGGTACATTTAGGTGAGCATAGAATAAACAAAACCAAAACGAGTTTATACCGTATTTCCCAGTAGATAACTTAACTTCTTCTTATATACATTGTAAGTAGATATTACCAAGAAACTTGCACTTACAGACAAACAAACATACATGCTTATGCATAAGTTATAAGATTTTACTGTTGGTTATTTTTAGTCTTAAGCAAAATTCATCTCTTCCAGCTGCTACACAATACATTACCAGAATTCACAAATGACACTACAAGGTCGCCGTTTTCGTCAGCATTCTGCAGCAATCCCTGCCGCAGTGACTACCCGTAATCGGCATTGCAGCCGTGACCGCGTCGGTGAACAAAGCAGAACCCCAAAGGAGCTGGCCCCAACCTCTCTATAGTCATCGCAACTGTCGAGTACTCGTTGTCATACATTATTTAAACCACAAACAAATACAACAAGAAGTGGAAATTTATTTTTAACGGCAACTGCACAATTGCACAATTAACATATGCATATATTTTGGTAGAATGGAGAGGCGCTATGTGTAAATACTTACGTCAGATCTCTTCATTGCATTAAAAATTCGAGAGTTTTTCTTCTCTTTTAACAAGTTCGCTTATGGCCTACTTAAGAATAAGATAGGAACCCGAAATAAGATTACTTATAGATCATAGTTAATCTAAAGGAAAGCAATCCACCAGGCAGCTGGTCTGTCACCAGTTCCAAAAAATAGAACGAGGGCAAAATTTAGTATATTTTAAAGGAGTTAGTTCCCACGTCAGTTCAGCCTACGATCCTGTAAGAACTCGGATTCCTATTCGGCTAAAACTACTCAACTCAGCAATATTATTCAGAATTATTTGAACAATGTTGTCGTTTTATCGAGTACCGAAGTCTTGTTTGGGGAAACTCAGAGGTCAAATGGCCTCAATATTATAGGTCCAGTACCAAAATAGGCTATTTTGACCAGGTTGGGCCAAAGGATAAAAGTTGTTAAGTAAGTGGATTACAAAGAGGTGCCTAGTATCATACGAGGGCCCGCAAAACATAAATTTTGTATATTTGGCTAAATTCTGGATAATTAGGAATTTGACCGTATCTATAACGAAGTTGCTCTAAGACCACTCTAAAATTACGCGCCAACTCAAGTTCTTGGTTTGCGATAAGTGATGTTTCGACGCTATGGCTCTGTGGGAATGACATTCAGTACATGACTGAAGTTAGTCGGGCCCGAAAGCACGTCGGTATATTATTTGAGATCGTCTAATTATTGCAGGAGGGTCCTTAGGAACCGCGTCACATCAATCAACTGACGGCAGGGATACCTTCTGCGAAACACCATAACAGCTGGGAGAGTATGCTAAGTTCCTCAACCGGACGCATGTGGAACTCAATGTGAAGGTGTTCGAGACATTTAGTAATAGTCAGTATTGCAAAGTTCTGGCGTGTTTGTTTATTCTTCAGCTGCGTCCTGCTGCGTCCTGCTGCATCCAAGTGACCGTATTAGAGCTGCGTAATTAATTGACGGCCGGCCGATTGCGCTGCCGGCTATCGCTTTAAGAATCTTCTTGCGGCTCTATACTTTGGTAACTCCGAAAATTTTTGGATTTTAACGTCATCGACAAAAACGTTGAAGTCTATTCTGTAACTCTATTCGAAAAAAAATTTATTCGAATTCGGATTTTTTATATTCTATAATCCTCCGTTTCGGGCTCCTTGTAGTGTAGAAGCATGAACCAGTATTTTGAAGTTTCAACACCAACGATGCTTTTATTTGTATTACAAATCTTCAGATGAAACTAATTAACCGATGTCTGCTGGAGCCACCTTGAATGGAAAGTGTCTGTTGCTTGTGCGAGAAAGCATGCACGGAAGACCAGAAAAGCTTTGCGTTTAAGGAGTTGTGGTAGTCGCCTAAAAACTAAAGACGAGACGAGTTCAAATCCGGGTGACCGTCTCTCTGTCCGTCCGTTAAATCGTCCCTGCAATCTGTAACTTGAGTAAAAATTGAAACCACGCTCATTCTCCATATAACAGTGGCAAAACTGAACAATTGGCGTGACACCGCCCTTAGGTGAAATCACATATCTTGAGACCTGCTCGACCGATTTGAACTATCATGTATTGAGTATAGTATTGAAGTTCAAAGAAAAATATTTTCTGATAAGAGTATCTCTGAGTATCTAAAAGGGGTTGAATCCGATCCGCGTACTGAATGTCATTCTTTCCTGAGACCGATCGAGGCTGAGATGGAAACACAACAACAACTCAAAGAAAAAAAACTTGAAGCGTTCATTTGAAAAAATGTAGAACTATACTCTTGCGATATTCATTCAAATTGAAAAGGGCTATTTTGACAAAAGCAAATATTGCTTTGGCTGCGCTGAAAACCACACTATCATCAACATTCACTATCATACTTGTCCACTTCCTATAGTACCATGAAAATGACTTCCCCCTCTTCTAAACCGCCGTTTGCACAGCCTAAAAAATTTCTTCGCAAAATGCGCCAAAAAATACCATGAACATCATCGATGCGACTACAAGCGGAAACGACCATAATCGAGTGGGAAACTATCGCAATTCATTTGTCCATTCAACGCTGTGCTAAAGCGCTCGTGCGTGCGCCTAAAGCTATGCAAACTTAAAACAAACAGATGGATGACAGCAACTTTGCAGCTGTGACCAACTAAACATTCACAAAACTTTCGCTGGTGCGTGCAATTGGCAATACATACCAACAAGTCACCAACGGTGGATACCCAGTGATGATTAGACACTGAGTTTATTATTCCTATTTATAATTTTTTAGACAAATAGCCAACGATGAAAAGGAAGCATACATTTGAGAGCAGCGAAATAGTATTCTTAATGAAGTTTACGACAATATTTGACGAAGTTTAACCGAAGAACGGAGAAAACGATCGCCGATTGCGGCTATTTTCGAATCAGAGTTTCCATTTGTCGGACTTTAAGTTTCATACCAACGAGTGATGTATGGATACGGTATAGTCGCTAGAGAAAGAAGCGCAGTGAGCTTTTTTATGGATGAGTCGCAGCTGTCTGGGAAGGTTAAAGCGGGATTCTGTAAAAAGATCTGCATCGATCTTAGCTTGAGGCTACCGAACCACTGCAGTATTCTTCAGATAGAAGTGGCTACTATTAGGGTGGCAGTAGACGTACGTGGTCCAACCTCTTTCAGAGAGGTGAACATTCACTCAAACAGCAGAGCGGCAATACCAGCGCCCAGGCGAGGGATGTCTGTCCTCACTTAAATCCTTTGACCACAGTGGAATCGCTGGCAATTGTAAAGCCGACGAGTTAGCCAAAGGTCATACAGAGAGATGAACTCGATGGATTAAATCAGCTATCACGCCTAAAATAGTATCAGGGCGCTGGACCCAGAAACTTATACCCGGCATCCACTCGAGGATAGACAGACGACATGGGGACCTAGATTTTCATCCCACGCTTTTCAATTACAAGGGGAAAAACTAAAAACCGCACTCGGTGGTGGTTTTACGGTCGATAATCTAACGATACCCATGTGTCTGCCGCTTGAGAAATGGAAAGCTTGTAACAAAGCGTCAGCATTCATAATGACAAAACTGAGACTTTTTCAATATATTGGCATCCGTCAGTCCGCACAATAGTAGAGACTGTCACTCCCACAAAATAACTCTTAACCGGTGGTTCCGTGGGCGAGGCTTGAGTTGGTAGTAGGTTAGGTTTAGCGTATTAATGTCCTGCCCTCCGGCATTCGATGCTGACACCTACTTTAAAAAAGCCGAAGGAGGCATTCTTGTCCCGCTGAAATTGGAATCGCTTCAAATTGGATCCTCATTTACATTTTGTGTTCTAGTAATGCACCAATGGTATTCGTATGCTCTTAGCACGTGTTGGTCGATGAACCGCTTCTGAGCAACTGCGATATGTTTTAAATCTCAACGCAGGAGATCTACTGCATTAAGGTTCACAGCAAAAACTTGGCTTGATGAAGAGTTTCTGGATGCAGCCGTAATTAAATCAACCATCAAGGAATGGTATGCTAAGTTTAGACGTGGTGAAATGAGCACCGAAGAAGGCAGTGGACGCAAAAAAAGGTGTTTTACATTCGAAACCACTAAAACAAGTTCACAAAATAATTTTGGATGACCATATAGTGAAGTTATTCGAGATATTAGGCACTCTAAAGATATCATCCTGACGTGTATATCGTAGCATTCACGAATATTTGGGTATTATAAAGCTCTCTGCAAAAACAACGACGAGTTGATGATTTGGAGCAGAGTTGGCGTAAATAAAGCCAAGTTTTTGAGTCGATAATGTGACATTGGATGAAACAGGATTCCATCATTTCTCTCCGAATTCCAATCAACAGTTTTCCGAGTGGGCACCACACGATGAACCCGACCAAGGTGTGGAAAACGGTCATTGGCGGCTGGCAATGTTACGGCGTCTGTATTTTGAGGAGCGCATTTAATAGGTTTCATTGACCAGCTTGAAAAAGGTGGGACCATCAAATATGTTGATCCAATAGTTTGAGGGCCAAAATCATCGAAAATCGGCTTCATTTGAAGAAAAAGAAAGTGCTATTTTGACAGGACAATGCACCGTGTCAGAAATCAGGGAAAACGATTGCAAAAATTTATGAATTTGGCTCCGAACTGTTTCCGTTTTCACCGTATTCTTCAAATCTGGTCCCCAGCGCCTTTTTTGTTTGTTTTTAGATCTCATAAGAATGCTCGCTCGGAAGAACTTTAGTAACAATGAAAAAGTGAAGGTCGAAAAAGGGGCATATTTTGAAGCAAGGAACAAAAGAAAAGGTACTATAGAATTGGTCTCGAAAAGTTGGAGGTTAGCTATAATCAGTGCATCATCATCAGTGTATCATCCCAGAAGGGAACAATTTTGAATAAAAAAATAAAAGGAACTTTGTCTAAAGAATGTGTTTAAGGTAACACAACGGAGCTAATCGTTCTTCCTTTTCGCTATTTGACGTCAATTGAAGATTCCAAGTGTAGACAGGTCCTTCTCCACCTAGTCTTTCCAACGGAGTAGGGGTCTTCCTCTTTAGCTCAATT
Organism: Bactrocera correcta; assembly: GCA_027475135.1. Classification (NCBI taxonomy): domain Eukaryota; kingdom Metazoa; phylum Arthropoda; class Insecta; order Diptera; family Tephritidae; genus Bactrocera; species Bactrocera correcta. Next base: position 6,797,132 of record CM050323.1, on the reverse strand, counting down.
GCCTGCTCACTCCGAAGTATCACCTGTTGGCTAGAGTTATTCTGTTATTAATGCTGGTTCAAAGATAGACGAAATTATCTACGACTTTGAAGTTATAACTGTCAACAGTGACGTGGGAGCCAAGTCGCGAGTGCCGAAATGAAATCTTCTTGTTTCTACTGTTAACCAAAAAACATTTTTATAACAGAAACGATCTCCTGTAAAACTTTCAGAAAACAAAAGCTTCACTGGGTAATCGGTAAAAGATCAAAGCAGGATTTCTTATTGTCTAGCGGTGCATTTTTGTTGTTGTTATTTGCCACTTCCTATTTATTTATCAGTTTCCTTCTGTATGGTTTTAGCACATTTTTGTTGTTTATTATGGAAATCCATTTTGAAAGCTCTTCGCAACTTTTGTGTAATTCCACTTTTGCCACAAACATATAGTTGTGCCGTTGTTATTGCAACATATTTAAAAGTTTTGCAAATGTTGCAATAGTTTCGATCGGCAATACCATGCATACATAGCAGTTTCGCATTTGTGTTGTTGGTGTTTTCAGCGGCGCTGATTGCTTTACTGCTGTTTCCATTTCCACTCTCCAATAATTGAGCGAAATTGTTGTGATTTTCTTAAAAAAGAAAAAACAAAAAGCAAGTCAGAAACATGAATACAATGTCACTGATGAACTTCTTACATAACAGCAAATCACAAGCAGCCAGCAATGCTTCCCCGAATTTGCTGTGCACCGCGCTTCTCAGCCAGCGCTTAGTACTTTGGGTCACCAAGCAACCGACCGACCGACCGAGCGAGTGGGAATGCGTGCGCTTCACTGCAACAAAACCACATTTCAAAATATACTTCGGACGACAACACGCAGAAGAATGACACTGGCTGCTCCGTACTAGGGCGAGGGCTGTACAGCGAGAGCGGAAGTACTATAAATAAATTGCATGAGCGTGCTGCGCCGGGAGTGGTGGTGGGGGAGTGAGCATGTGCCTCGTTGGCTGTCAATGCCATCAATAAATTGATTCTGCGGTTTTTTCGGATTACGAACTTGGACTTTGGCATGCACGCGCTTTAGTTTAGGGCTTGCAACAGCAGCAGCTATAACAAATACAAGCGCAAGGACGATGCGCTGCATAGCAAACATGCTAGAACATGACACAGCCGCACCGAGTGCATTGCATATAAGCTCTGGTGCGGAAATGCCTCAGTGTGCAATGAGGGGAAATGGCAAGCCCGAAAAGCGGTACATAGCACGACACAAATTGGCCACTCGTTGCCTGCGAGGAAGCATAAAGCATTTTAATAGATTAGGATTAGCTTAAGACTCTTATGAACTTTCCGGTGCTTTTTTTTCTAATTTTATTTTGCAATTTTTTGTGCACGAACAAAAACCCTTTGAAGTTCCGTTGGAAAATTAAAATAAATTGATTGCGGCAAAGCCAATTGAAGCGTCTAATTGAGTGCTGTCAATTAATTGAAGTGCATCAGTGGACGTATTGTGGAGTTTAATGTGAGTTTTCGTTTAACTCACTGCAATTAAAATGAAATATAACCAAAAATGGTAGCACTTTCCATTGAGTGTCGCACAAAGTTTATTATAATTGAACTAATATTGAAGTCAAAATAGCTTAAGTAGCCTTTACAACTTACGATTTCTTCATTTAGCGGATAAGAAAAGCTTAGCAGTTGCCCCTATATTGCTTCAAAATGTTTTGCTGTTATTTGATTTTATTGTATTTACGAGCATTAAAACCAAATTCGCAAATCTAATTGGACTTTTCTAATAAAACTCGAAGCTCATTTGTCAGTCCTTAATGGAATTCCACTTAAAGTATGTTTGTATGTGTTTTGGAGCTTTTGAAGTCATCAAATTCGCGCTTGTTCGCAAGGGAGCTTAGTTTGCTTGCGTTAACTACAGTAACCAGCAGCGAAGCTTCAGCATAATTCTAACTTTTTTGCGTTAAACAAGCCCAACGCTAGGCACGAGAAGTAATGAAAGAGATAGTGATTCGACCATTAGAACTGTCAGTAGCCTCTTCGCAGTAATTTAAGCTTGAAATGAAGTTTAAGCGAAAGCATTCTTAATAAGTTGCCTTTGAAGTTTTTTGGTATTGGAGTCATAGATTTCTCTTTTCCTCATTCCGGAATTAGAAACACGAAATATGTTTTCGAAATCGGACACTAAGCCTCAAACCTACATATAAATAAGTAAGGAAGGACTAAGTGCGGGTATAACCGAACGTTTCATTATACTGCAACGTGCAAGGATATTCAGATACAAAAAAATTGTTAGTTATAAGAGGTCTAGGTAATTTTAGTCTTCGGATTACCAGCCGAGCTATTTAAACACGGCGGCGAAGAACTGATAAGGAGCACGCATCAGCTTCTTTATAGAATATTTGTCAGAAGAAAGTATGCCCAACGATTTAATTTAATTTAAGTGTGCTCTACACAAACCACATGAAGGAAGACTCCACAATACCGTGGGATAAGGCTCTTAAACATGGCACATACGATTCTATCGAGCGTATTGTGTGAAAGATTAAATCCCACCATCAAGAAACTGATTGGACCTTATCATTGCGGCTTCAGGCCTGGAAAATCAACAACTTTACAGATATAAGACAGGTCTAACCTTTAGCATTTACTGGCTACCTGTCACGCCATACACAGATCTACTGGTCCTTTGTAAAGCGAAATGAAGTTTCAGTTTAAATCGTGCTAAAGTATTCGTCATACAGGACGTCAACATTTTTTGGGAATTTGTAGGAGACTTTATATCTAATTTATTGCTTTAACTAGTTCCTTAAACAGTGAAGCTCATAGATATCTAAGACCGATGTAAGGCTGGATAGAATCAAATAGGGTGTTCCGGCGTCTCTCTTAAGTTTATTTACCTACATTTCGGACATGTTTCATTGTTACTAATAGCTTTCCGACAGCGATCTTTTCGAGATCGTGTGTACAAAATGCATTCGTCTTTTCTATCGGGTTTTTGCACATAAAATTGACGACCCTGCACGTCCTCAAAGCATTCCATCTCATCTTGATCCGTTTGTCAGCCCCTTCCGAAATTTCATTATGTATCTTCTTTAAGAACTTGCGTATTTTCTGTGCTGGTTCGGTCTCGCGGTCCCAAACACAATATATTCAATAAAAGGTGCCGCTTTCCGGTATCCGTCACTTCTTCTGCCTCCCTGCTTCTAATAACATTCCCTGACGTAATACGTTGTGAGATTATTGTCGCAACTGCGTTGGCCATCAACGTATTCTACTTGTATATTGGCAAAGACTTCCACCTGGAAGATGCAGCAGTATTCCGGAAGCTTGATGGATCGTCTAAGCTTTTCATGTTAGAAATAAAGTAAGATATTCCCTAATAATGGTATTAAGTTGAATATAAGATATAACAAGCATATTGATCGATTAGAATAAAATTGTATTCCTGAGGCTGATGATAAGATATAATATTATAGAAAATAGTCAAAAACGAAGAACTGAAGCTGTATGTACCTTTTTCTGATTTTTTATTGACGTAGACACCGCCATTATTGTCGAGTTTACAACAGTACGCCCATGGTTCTTCCTTTTCGCTGTTAGACGAACTATTAGACATTCCAAGTGTAGCCAGATCCTTCTCTTCCTAGATTCTCCAACAGAGTGGAGTTTTCCCCCGGCGGGTACTGCGTCGTATATTCTCAGAGCTGGAGTGTTTTTATCCATTCGGACGACATGACGTAGCCAGCGCAACTGCTGTCTCTTAATTCGCTGGACTATGTTCATGCCGTCATATATCTCGTACAGCTTATCGTCCCATCGACTGCGATATTCGCTGTTGCCAATGCGCAAAGGACCGTAAATCCTTCGCAAAACCTTTCTCTCGAACATTTCTAAAGCCGACTCATCAGGTGATGTCATTGTCCATGCCTCCGCAACATATAACAAGACCTGTATATTGAGGGACTTATAGAGTTTGTTCTTTGTTCGTCGAGAGAGGACTTTAGTTCTCAATCTCTTACTCAATCCGATGTAGCACCAGCTGGCAATAGTTATTCTGTGTTGGATATCAAGGCTGACGTTGTTGTTGGCGTTATTGCTGGTTCGAAGAAAGACGAAATTATCTACAACTTCGAAGTTATGACTGTCTACAGTGACTTGGAAGCCTAGTCGCGAGTGACTGTTTGTTTGATGACAAGAGATATTTCGTCTTGCTCTCGTTCTACCAGAAACATTTGGTTCGCTAACGGCGCGGTTGTTAAGGGCAATGATATCAATATCATGGGCGTATGCAAGCAGCTGGACACTCTTATAGAAGATTGTACCTTCTCTATTTAATTCTGCAACTCTAATTATTTTCTCCAAGAGTAGATTGAACGTCACACGAAAGGAAGTCGCTTTGAGAGGTCGTTCTCGTTTTTGGCGGAGCCGTATTAGTTTGCGGGGATACCACCTGTGCGATCAGCTTCAAGACTCAAACTCTTCATACTCAAGCATTTCGACCTCTCTCTTTCTTATCTGCATATGCGTTTCGCTTCCCTTTTCAACTCTCGGTATATATCCCATGCCGCAGATAATGTGGTCGATCGTAACGTTGCGAGGTAGGCAGTCTGTTTTCTCTCCGCTGCGGCACGACAGTCCTCCTCATACCAGCTTTTATTTCAATCTTTAAAAAAAAAAACCAATGGTTTCGCGCTTGCAGCGGTACGTATTAAGCTTGGAATGCAGTCCCGCAGTTTCCTTAAACTGCCTGGCTGATATGACTGTTCTCAGAGAGCAGAAGTGCAAGCAGAGTAGAAATGTACTTCACATTAAATTAATAAGCGTTTGAGTTGTCTTCACAATTAGTGTTTTTTTTTTTTTTGTTAAAAATCTTATCACTCTTATAGGAAAACCCTCTAGCGTTAAAATGAATATTACATACATACAAAGATAAATGCTGAAGTGTTGAGAATATAATTGAAAATACAATATTGAATATCTACATACTACTGTGCCCAAAAAATAAGGTGCCATTGTATTTATTTTGAAAATTCTTTATTTATTCTTCCAAATCAATTTCACCCCCTTCAAAGTAATCCCCTCCCTATGCAATGCACTTATGCAAACGGATTTTCCAATCTTCGAAACACTGGTTGTAGTCACTTTCCGGAATGGCCTTCAGTTCCGTCATCGCTGCGGCTTGAATCTCCTCTATCGTATAAAAGCGATGTCCCCGGAGCGATCTTTTGAGCTTTGTGAACAGCCAGAAGTCGCACGGTGCCAGATCAGGTGAATACGGTGGTTTCGGAAAGATACGGATTGAGTTTTTGGCGAAATGTTCACGAATTACGACGGCATTATGGGATGGTGCATTATCGTGGTGTAAAAACCAAGAATTTCTTTCCACAATTCCGGCCTTTTTAGGCGGATAGCGTTACACAAACGACGCATAACGGTCAAATAATATTCCTTGTTGACTGTTTGACCGGTTGGAAGGAATTCATAATGCACAACACCACGATAATCAAAGAAAACAGTCAACATGACCTTGATTTTTGAGCGACTCTGGCGCGATTTTTTGGTCTCGGCTCTCTTTTGGTACGATACTCGCTCGATTGATCGGTTGTTTCGGGGTCGTAAGCATAGATCCAAGTCTCATCGTCAGTTATAATGCATTTCATGACACCCTGGTAGGAAAGCATCGTTTCACACACTTCAACGCGACGCCTTTTTTCCAAAAAATTCAATGTTTTCGGTACCATTCGAGATTTGACGCGCTTGAGGCCCAAAACATCCTTCAAAATGGTATTGGCTGAGCCTTTCGATATGCCGACTTCATCAGCAAGGTCTCTAATTGTTAATCGATAGTTTTTCAACACAAAACCTTTGGTTTGTTGAACGTGAGCTTCGCGGGTTGAGGTGGATGGTCGCCCTGGACGCTCTTCGTCTTCGACACGTTCAAGGCCGGCTTGGAACTCACTATACCACTTGTAAACATTTTTTTTAGACATAGCCTCATCACCAAAGGCTTTCTGCACCATCGTCAACGTATTTGCAGCAGAAAATTGATTCCGTAAACAAAATTTAATGCGAATTCTTTGCTCAACAAATTTCGACATCGCAGAAAACGAAAAACTCACTTTTAGCGGCTCACAAAACGACACGCGTCTCAAACACTAATGAATATTTTGACATGAAATTTGACATAAATGTGACTGACAGTACTACCAACCTAAAATAAAAAATGATTCTCCAAATCCTTCGACGCGTGCAGTTTAAATTCAAATGTCACCTTATTTTTTGGGCACACACATACAAATACATAAACATGTGTGCACTTGTATAAACCAACGAGTGTATTTCTTTCATATTTTCTTTCTATTCATCTAAGTACACATGCTTTTATTGCATTTTTCACCAAGCAATTTTCTTCAATAAACAAATCCAGAGTATTTTCGAAGCTTTCACCAGCAGCTTTCCATGATGATCATCACACTGATGGCAGTGCTAATCATAACCGAAAATATAATAACAACCGAAGAAAAACACTTTTAAGCGCAACAAGCTGCCAGCTTCTTCAATAGCAGCAGCTAACAGCTAGCACAATAGACGCCAGTCGAATACGAGCCATATGGATATGATTTGCTCGAAATGCACGGAAGTGGCATCAATTTAATTAAATTCAGCTCACATCTAATTAAGGTGAAGATGACAACAAAAGCGCTGTCATTACAACGGGGTGTGGGGCGAGGTGCGTGGGCGCAACGCAAATATGTTGGCAACAATGGCGACAATGACGGCAACAAA
>CM050323.1:6762737-6789360 GCA_027475135.1 Bactrocera correcta | reverse complement strand
CGCCTAAAAAGGCCAGAAATGTGGAAAGACAATTCTTGGTTGTTACACCACGATAATGCACCATCCCATACTGCCCTCGTAATTCGTGATCATTTCGCCAAAAACTCAACCCATATCATTCCGCAACCACCGTATTCACCTGATCTGGCGCCGTGCGACTTCTGGCTGTTCACCAAGCTCAAAAGACCGCTCCGGGGACACCGTGTTTATACGATAGAGGAGATTCAAGCCGCAGCGAAGACGGAACTGAAGACCATCCCGGAAAGTGACTACAACCAGTGTTTTGAAGATTGCAAAATCCGTTGTCATAAGTGCATTGCATCGGAAGGGGATTACTTTGAAGGGGATGAAATTGATTTGGAAGAATAAATTAAGAATTTTCAAAATAAATATAATGTCACCTTATTTTTTGGGCACAGTAGTATGTAGATATTCACGTGGGTGTGTGTATTTTCAATTATATTCTCAACACTTCAGCGTGTATCTTTGTATGTATGTAGTATTCATTTTAACGCTAGAGAGTTTTAATATAAGAGTGATATGATTTTTAACAAAAAAAAAAAAAAAAAAAAAAACACTAATTGTGAAGACAACTCAAACGCTTATTAATTTAATGTGAAGTACCTTTCTACTCGGCGTGCAGTCCTGCTCTCTGAGGACAGTCATATCAGCAAGTAACTTTAAGGAAACTGTGGTTCTGCATTCCAAGCACAATAAGTACCGCGGCAAACGAAATCATTGGTTTTCTTAAAGGTTGCTGGTAGGAGGACGACTGTCGTGCCGCAGACACCATACCCTCGCAACGTTACGATTGACCACTAGACGCATTTGCAGACAGAAAAAGAGAAAGGCCGTGAGTATGAAGAACTTGACAAGCTGGTCGAAAGAGATACGGCTCGAAAATTCTCTGAAAAAATGCGACGACTAAGAGAAGGTTTCAAAACCGAAGCATACTCTTGTAGAACCCCCAGAGGAGATCTAGCAACCGATGTCCAGAGCATACAAAAAATAATAGAGGGACCACTTCTTCAGCCTGGTGAATGGCAGTGAAAGCATAACGCGATGGAGCAGACGTTCCATTGCCCGAATATGAAGAACTCTGAAGAATACCAAGGCGGTGGGGCCGATGAATTCTCGGCTAAGCTGTTCAAATACGGCGCCGAAGAACTGATTAGGAGCATTAATCAGCTTCTTTGCAGAATATGGTCCGACGAAAGCATGCCCAAAGATTGGAATTTAAGTGTGCTTTGTCCAATCCACAAAAAGGGAGACCCCACAATCTGCGCCAACTATCGTGGACATCGTATGTGAGGTTGTATCTAGCGTACTGTCTGCTTAAACTTATTAGACCTTATCAGTGAGGCTTTAGGATTGGAAAACCAACAACTGACTAGGTATTCGCCATGCGCCAAACCTTAGAAACGACTTGTGAAAAGAGGATAGACACATATCACCTCTCCTTCGATTTCAAAGCTGTTTTTGACAGCACGAAAAGGAGGTGCCTTTATGCCACGATGTCTGAGTTTGGTATCCCCACAAAACTACTATGGCTGTGTAAACTGATATTGAGCAACACCAAAAGCTCCATCAGGATCGGGAAGGGCCTCTCCGAGCCGTTCCATACCAAATGATATTTCAGACAAGGCGACTGCCTTTAATGTGACTTCTTCAATCTACTCTTGGAGAAAATAATTCGAGTTGCAGAACTAAACACAGAAGGTACCATCTTCTTTAAGAGTGTACAGCTGCTGGCGTACGCCGATGATATTGATACTCGTATCATTGTCCTTAACAACCGCGTCGTTAGTTCCGCTTTTTCCAGAATTGATAAGGAAGCAAACCAAATGGGTCTGGTGGTGAACGAGAACAAGACGAAATATCTCTTGTCATTAAACATACAGTCGTCACACTCAACTTGGCTTTTACGTCATTGTTGACAGTCAAAACTTCGAAGTCGTAGGTAATTTCATCTATCATCGAATCTGCAATAACAGCAACAAAAATGTCAGCCTTGAAATGCAGAATCACTTTTGCCAACAGGTGCTACTTCAAATTGAGTAGGCAATTGAGAACTAAAGTCTTCTCTCGACGAACAAAGACCAAACTATATAAATCGCTCTTTATTCAGGTCTTGTTATATGTTGCGGAGGCATGGATCTTGACATCATCTGATGAGTCGGCTTTAAAAATGTTCGAGAGAAAGGTTTTGCGGAAGATTTACGGTCCTTTGCGCATTGACAATGGCCAACTTTAACATAGTCCAGCGAATTAAGGGACAGTGGCTAAGCTGGCTAGGCTGGCTGCTAGCCGACGCAGTTGCGACAATAATCTCGCAACGTTTTACGTCAGAGAATGTTCTTAGAACCAGGGAGGCAGAAGATGTGGTGGCTGCCGCATGCTTTTTATGTACACGGTCTCGAAAAGATCGCTGTCGGAACGCTATTAGTAACAATGGCACATGTTCGAAATGTAGGCGAATAGGCATAAGAGAGACGACTATTTCCCTAAACGTCTTAGATATTTATAAGCTTTACTGTTTGAGGAACTAGTTACAGCGCCAAATTAGATATCAAGTCTCTTTGAAATTCCCAAAAAATATTGACGTCCTATAAGAGGAATACTTTAGCTCGACTTAAACTGAAACTGAATTACAAAGGACCGGTAGGTCTGTGTATGGCGTGCTAGCCAGTCAGTAAATGCTAAAGGTTAGACTCATCTTACATCTGCTCAGTTCTTAATTTTCCTGGCCCAAAGGCACAATGATAAGGTCCAATCAGTTTCTTGATGGTGGGATTTAATCTTTCACACAATACGCTCGATAGAATCGTATGTGCCATGTTTAAGAGCCTTATCCCACGGTATTGTGGAGTCTTCCTTCATGTGGTTTGTTTAGAGCACACTTAAATTAAATTAAATCGTTGGTCATACTTTCTTCTGACAAATATTCTACAAAGAAACTGATGCTCCTTATCAGTTCTTCTTTAGAACGCTCAAATTAAGGGTGGTTTCTGATTTTTTTTTAAGGTTTAAGAAAAGAGCAATCAATTTAAAATTTTTACAGTTTATTTATATACTTATGAAAAGTACAAAAATATTTTTTCTTAAATAAAAAAAGGAGTGCAGCTATCGCAGGGACTACAACCAAAAAAAAAATATTGAAAATTAAAAAAATTTCTTGCTTTTGACGTTCAGATTCAGAAAACAGCTATTTTTGGACCAGTTTTAGATCGAAAAAAATAGAAGTTCTTAAAATTAAAATTTGATCGTAGTTCCCCCGATAGATATTGATCATATAAACATCATATTAAAATTTCAACTAATTCGGATGGATAGTTTTTTTTTTCATCAACGGCACGCCGAAAAAAGTAGTTTTGAGATAAATGAGTTTAAAGTATCCATTCATCGAGCCTGCGCTATCTGCTAAAACGGCTATAGAAGCTAAAATAATGTGATTATTCTACCAAAAATTTTACAGTATATTCTTAAAGGGCTATACTTTCGAATGGTCGAAATTCTAGACCACCGGGACCCCTTAAATAGCTCGGCCGGCAATCCGAGGACTAAAATGACCTAGACCTCATATAACTAACATTTTTTTTTTGTATCTGAATATCCTTGCAAGTTGCAATATAATGAAACGTTCGGTTATACCCGAACTTACTTAGTACACATACATATATTTGGGTCTCAGTTATTTCCGATGTCGAAAACATATTTCGTGTTTCTAATTCGGTAATGGGGAAAAGAGAAATCTAAGACTCCAATACCAAAAAACTTCAAAGTCAGCTGATTGAGCTTTCGCCTAAACTTCATTTCAAGCTTAAATTACTGCGAAGAGGCTACTGACAGTTCTAATGGTCGAATCACTATCTCTTTCATTACTTCTCGTCGAAAAAGTTAGAATTATGCTGAAGCTTCGCTGCTGGTTACTGTAGTTAACGCAAGCAAACTAAGCTCCCTTGCGAACAAGCGTGAATTTGTTGACTTCAAAAGCTCCAAAACACATACAAACATACTTTAAGTGAAATTCCATTAAGAACTGACAAATGAACTTCGAGTTTTATTAGAAAAGTCCAATTAGATTTGCGAATTTTGTTTTAATGCTTGTAAATACCATAAAATCAAATAACTGTAACATTTTGAAGCAACGTAGGGGCAACTGCTAAGCTTTTCTTATCCGCTAAATGAAGAAATAGTAAGTTGTAAAGGCTACTTAAGCTATTTTGACTTCAATATTAGTTCAATTATAATAAACTTTGTGTGACACTCAATGAAAAGTGTTACCATTTTTGGTTATATTTCATTTTAATTGCATTGAGTTAAACGAAAACTCACATTAAACTCCACAATACGTCCACTGATGCACTTCAATTAATTGACAGCACTCAATTAGACGCTTCAATTGGCTTTGCCGCAATCAATTTATTTTAATTTTCCAATGGAACTTCAAAGGGTGCTTGTTCGTGCACAAAAAATTGCAAAATAAAATTAAAAAAAAAAGCACCGGAAAGTTCATAAGAGTCTTAAGCTAATCCTAATCTATTAAAATGCTTTATGCTTCCTCGCAGGCAACGAGTGGCCAATTTGTGCCGTGCTATGTACCGCTTTTCGGGCTTGCCATTTTCCCTCATTGCACACTGAGGCATTTCCGCACCAGAGCTTAAATGCAATGGACTCAGTGCGGCTGTGTCATGTTCTAGCATGTTTGCTATGCAGCGCAACGTCCTTGCGCTTGTATTTGTTAAAGCTGCTGCTGTTGCAAGCCCTAAACTAAAGCGCGTGCATGCCAAAGTCCAAGTTCGTAATCCGAAAAAACCGCAGAATCAATTTATTGATGGCATTGACAGCCAACGAGGCACATGCTAACCCCCCCACCACCACTCCCGGCGCAGCACGCTCATGCAATTTATTTATAGTACTTTCGCTATCGCTGTACAGCCCTCGCTCTAGTACGGAGCAGCCAGTGTCATTCTTCTGCGTGTTGTCGTCCGTAGTATATTTTGAAATGTGGTTTTGTTGCAGTGAAGCGCACGCATTCCCACTCGCTCGGTCGGTCGGTCGGTTGTTTGGTGATCCAAAGTACTAAGCGCTGGCTGAGAAGCGAGGTGCACAGCAAATTCGGGGAAGCATTGCTGGCTGCTTGTGATTTGCTGTTATGTAAGAAGTTCATCAGTGACATTGTATTCATGTTTCTGACTTGCTTTTTGTTTTGTTTTTTTTTTTAAGAAAATCACAACAATTTCGCTCAATTATTGGAGAGTGGGAATGGAGACAGCAGTAAAGCAATCAGCGCCGCTGAAAACACCAACAACACAAATGCGAAACTGCTATGTATGCATGGTGTTGCCGATCGAAACTATTGCAACATTTGAAAAACTTTTAAATATGTTGCAATAACAACAAACTGTATGTTTGTGGCAAAAGTGGAATTACACAAAAGTTGCGAAGAGCTTCCAAAATGGATTTTCATAATAAACAACAAAAATGTGCTAAAACCATACAGAAGGAAACTGATAAATAAATAGGAAGTGGCAAATAACAACAACAAAAAATGCACCACTAGACAATAAGAAATCCTGCTTTGAGCTTTTGCCGGTTACCCAGTAAAGCTTTTGTTTTCTGAAAGTTTTAGTAGTTGGAGATCGTTTCTGTTATAAAAAAAGTTTTTGGTTAACAGCAGAAACAAGAAGACCCATTCATTCCGGCACTCGCGACTTGGCTCCTACGTCACTGTTGACAGTTATAACCTCAAAGTCGTAGATAATTTCGTCTATCTAGGAACCAGCATTAATAACAGAATAACTCTAGCCAACAGGTGATACTTCGGAGTGAGTAGGCAATTGAGCTAAAGATGAAGACCCCTACTCCGTTGGAAAGACTAGGTAGAGAAGGACCTGTCTACACTTGGAATCTTCAATTGGCGCCAAACAGCGAAAAGGAAGAACGACTGGCTTCATTGTGTTACCTTAAACACATTCTTTAGACAAAGTTCGTTTATTTTTTTATTCAAAATTGTTCCCGTCAGGAATGATACACTTATGATGATACACTGATTATAGCGAACCTCCAACTTTTCGAGTCCAATTTTGTAGTACCTTTTGTTCCTTGCTTCAAAATATGCCCCTTTTCGGTCTTCACCCTTTCATTGTTACTAAAGCTTTTCCGGGCGAGCATTCTTCTGAGATCTGAGAACAAACAGAAAAGGCGCTGGGAACCAGATTTGAAGAATACGGAAGCAGTTCGGAGCTAAATTCATAAATTTTTGCAACGGTTTTCCCTGATTTGTGACACGGTGCATTGTCCTGTCGAAACAGCACTTTCTTTTTCTTCAAATGAAGCCGCTTTTCGATGATTTCGACCCTCAAACAATCCAATAACGCTATCTAATAATTTTGATGATCCCTCTTTTTTCAAGCTGGTCAATAAAACCTATTAAATGCGCTTCTCAATATACAGACGTCATAACATTGCCAGCCGACAGTGACCGTTTTCCACACCTTGGTCGGGTTCATCGTGTGGTGCCCACTCGGAAAACTGTTGATTGGAATTCGGAGAGAAATGATGGAATCCTGTTTCATCCATTGTCACATTATCGACTCAAAAACTTGGCTTTATTTACGCCAACTCTGCTCCAAATCATCAACTCGTCGTTGTTTTTGCAGAGAGCTTTATAATACCCAAATATTCGTGAATGCTACGATATACACGTCAGGATGATATCTTTAGAGTGCCTAATATCTCGAATAACTTCACTATATGGTCATCCAAAATTATTTTGTGAACTTGTTTTAGTGGTTTCGAATGTAAAACACCTTTTTTTGCGTCCACTGCCTTCTTCGGTGCTCATTTCACCACGTCTAAACTTAGCATACATGCCTTGATGGTTGATTTAATTACGGCTGCATCCAGAAACTCTTCATCAAGCCAAGTTTTTGCTGTGAACCTTAATGCAGTAGATCCCTGCGTTGAGATTTAAAACATATCGCAGTTGCTCAGAAGCGGATCATCGACCAACACCTGCTAAGAGCATACGAATACCATTGGTGCATTACTAGAACACAAAATGTAAATGGAGATCCAATTCGGCCCCATTCCAATTTTAGCGGGACAAGAATGCCTCCTTTGGCTTTTTTAAAGTAGGTGGAAGCATCGAATGCTGGAGGGCAGGACATTAATCCGCAAAATCTAACCTACTTCCAACTCAAGACTCGCCCACGGAACCACCGGTTAAGTATTATTTTGTGGGAGTGACAGTCTCCACTGTTGTGCGGACTGACGGATGCCTATATATTGAATAAGTCTCAGTTTTGTCATTATGAATACTGACGCTTTCCATTTCTCAAGCGGCAGACACATGGCCATCGTTAGATTATCGACCGTAAAATCACCACCGAATGCGGTTTTTAGTTTTTCCCCTTGTAATTGAAAAGCGTGAAATAGAAATTCAGCTCCTCATGTCGTCTGTCTATCCCCTAGTGGATGCCGGGTATAAGTTTCTGGGTCCAGCGCCCTGATACTGTTTTAGGTGTGATAGCTGATGTAATCGCTCGAGTTCATCTCCCTGTATGAACTTTGGCGTACTCGTCGGCTTTGCAGTTGCTAGCGATTCCGCTGTGGTCAAAGGATTTAAGTGAGGACGGACATCCCTCGCCTGGGCGCTGGTATTGCCGCACTGCTGTCCGAGTGAATGTTCGACTACGTAGCAGTACGTCTACTGCCACCCTAATAGTAGCCACTTCTGTCTGAAGAATACTGCAGTGGTCCGGTAGCCTGAAGCTAATAGTGATGATGAAATGTAGATCTTTTTACAGAATCCCTCTTTAACCTTCCCGGACAGCTGCCACTCATCCATAAAAAAGCTCACTGCGCTTCTTTCTCCAGCGACTATTCCATAACCATATATCTCTCGTTATTATGAAACTTATAGTCCGACAAATGGAAACTCTGATTCGAAAATAGCCGCAATCGTAGATCGTTTTCTCCGTTTTTCGGTTTAACTTCATCAAATATTGTCGTAGTCGTAAATTTCATTAAGAATGATATTTCGCTGCTCTCAAATGTATGCTTCCTTTTCATCGTTGGCTATTTGTCTAAAAAATTATAAATAGGAATAATAAACTCAGTGTCTAATCATCACTGGGTATTCACCGATGGTGACTTGTTGGTATGTATTGCCAATTGCACGCACCAGCGAAAGTTTTGTGAATGTTTAGTTGGTCACAGCTGCAAAGTTGCTGTCATCCATCTGTTTGTTTTAAGTTTGCATAGCTTTAGGCGCACGCACGAGCGGTTTAGCACAGCGTTGAATGGACAAATGAATTGCGATAGTTTCCCACTCGATTATGGTCGTTTCCGCTTGTAGTCGCATCGATGATCATCATGGCATTTTTTGGCGCATTTTGCAAAGAAACTTTTTAGGCTGTGCAAACGGCGGTTTACAAGAGAGGGAAGTCATATTCATGGTACTATAGGAAGTGACAAGTATGATAGTGAATGTTGATGATAGTGTGGCTTTCAGCGCCAAAGTAATATTTGCCTTGGTCAAAATAGCCCTTTCAATTTGAATTAGTAACGTAAGAGTATAGTTCTACATTTATTCAAATGAACGCTTCAAGCTTTTCTTTCTTTGAGTTGTGTTTCCATCTCAGTCTCGATGCGGTCTCAGGAAAGAATGACATTCAGTACATGGACCGGATTCAACCCCTTTTAGATAGACAGAGATACTATTATCAGAAAATATTTTTCTTTGAACTTCAAAACTGTACTCAATACATAATAGTTCAAATCTGTCGAGCAGGTCTCGAGATATGTGATTTCACCTAAGGACGGTGCCATGCCAATTGCCCAATTTTGCCACTGTTATATAGAGAATGAGCGTGGTTTCAATTTTTACTCAAGTTACAGCTGGCTGGGGTGAACAAATGGATTTGAACTCGTCTTGTCTTTAGTTTTTTTGGGCGACTAACAGAACTCATTACATGCGAAGCTTTTCTGGCGTTCCGAGTATGATATCGCGCTCAAACAACAGCCACTTTCCATCCGAGGTTGCACTATCCAAAGCCGGATCCAGCAGACATCGGTAAATTAGTTTCATCTGAAGATTTTTAACTCTAATAAGGGCATCGTTGGTGTTGGAACTTCAAAGTACAAGTCCATGCTTCTACACTTCAAGGAGCCTGCAAACGGAGAAATAGTGGACTTCAACGTTTTTGTCGATGACGATAAAATCGCAAAATTGTCGGAGTTACCAAAGTAGAGAGCCACAAAAAAATTCTTAAGTCGGTAACTGGCAGCGCCAGGAGAGAGGACAAGGAAATGTTGCTGGCTACTTACAAGGCCATCGGCCGGGCGTCAGTAAATTACGCAGCGCCAATATGGTTGCCTGGCTGCAGCAGGACACACCTGAAGAAGATACAAACAAGCCAGAGCTCCGCACTCCTGACTATCATTAAATGTTTCCGGTGAACACCTTCATATTGAGGCCCACATGCATCTCGTTGATGAACTGAACATACTCCTCTCCGAGCTGTTATGATGTTTCGCAGAAGTCATCCCTCCCGTCAGTTGAATGAAGTGACTCGACGACCTTTCGGGCCCGACTTATTTCAGACATGTACAGAATGTCTTTCACAGAGAAGCCATAAAGCCGAAACATCACCTATCGCAATTCAAGAACTCGAGTTGCCGCGTGATTTTAGAGTGGTCTTAGAGCTACTTCGATATAGATACTGTATCAGGTCAAATTCCTACTATCCAGAATAACAGAATATACAAAATTTATGTACTGCGTGCAGAAAGTCCTCGGATGATACTAGGCACCTCTTTGCATGCCCTACTAAATCCATTACACTTAACACCCTTTGACCTAATTAGGTCGAAATAACTCGTTTCGGTACTGGACCTACTGCTAAGTTATATTGATGCCATTTGACTTCTGAGTTTCCCCAAACAGGACTTAGGTCCTCGCTAATCTACATTGTCCAAATAATTCTAAAAAATATTGCTGAGTCGAGTAGTTTTAGCCGAATAGAAATCCGAGTCCTTACAGGATCGAAGGCTGAACTGACGTGGGAACTAACTGCATTAAAATATACTAAATTTTTTCATCGTTCAATTTTTTGGAACTGGTGACAGACGAGCTGCCTGATGGATTGTTTTCCTCTAGATTAATTATGATCTATAAGTAATCTTATTTCGGGTTCCTGCCTTGTTCTTAAGTAGGCCACAGAAAGCGAACTGGTCAAAAGAGAAGAAAAACACTCGAATTTTTAATGCAATGAAGAGATCTGAAAATACATTTGGTATATTTTTTTTATGAAAAAAGAGCTCTGACGTAAGTATGTACACATAGCGCCTCTCCATTCTACCAAAATATATGCATATGTTAATTGTGCAAATGTGCAGTTGCCGTTAAAAATAAATTTCCACTTCTTGTTGTATTTGTTTGTGGTTTAAATAATGTATGACAACGAGTACTCGACAGTTGCGATGACTATAGAGAGGTTGGGGCCAGCTCCTTTGGGGTTCTGCTTTGTTCACCGACGCGGTCACGGCTGCAATGCCGATTACGGGTAGTCACTGCGGCAGGGATTGCTGCAGAATGCTGACGAAAACGGCGACCTTGTAGTGTCATTTGTGAATTCTGGTAATGTATTGTGTAGCAGCTGGAAGAGATGAATTTTGCTTAAGACTAAAAATAACCAACAGTAAAATCTTATAACTTATGCATAAGCATGTATCTTTGTTTGTCTGTAAGTGCAAGTTTCTTGGCAATATCTACTTACTATGTATATAAGTTGTCTACTGGGAAATACGGTATAAACTCGTTTCGGTTTTGTTTATTCTATGCTCACCTAAATGTACCGTTTTAATTAATTTTAGTAATTTCATTTGCAAAATATTTTCCGGTGAGCGCTTTTCGTGTTAACTGCATTATGAGGCTGGTACCCAGTTGGTCCATTTTCAAATTAATAATCATGTATCCGTTGTTTACTAAATATTCTCCATAAATTTTCGTTTTGCGTTTTAAGATATGTTTCTTTGACCCCTTCACCTGGAATTACTAAGAGAAAGCTGCTTGGTAACCGAGAGGTAGACGTTTAATTCGAAATTTCTTTCTTATATTAACTGGTTCTCGTCAGGCTGTTCGGCTTAAGCACTCTTCAGATTGTCAAATGTGTAGGAGAAAAGTGAACCGATTAAACAACTGGCATACATTAAAAAGATGGCTTAAAGAAATTTATATGAAAATTGTCCTCAGTTTATACCACTTTGTACTGAAATTATGGAAGAAACACTTCCATACGCTGAATGACAATGAATGCATAAGTAGACGTAGAAGTAGACGTTCCATTGCCCGGCAATCAATAACCCGTCTGAAGAACAACAAAGCGACGGGAGCCGATGGATTTCCGGCCCAGCTATTCAAATACGACTGCGAAGTCCTGATAAGGAGCATGCATCAGCTTCTTTTTAGAATTAGGACGGACAAAAGAATGCCCGACGATTGGAATTTAAGTGTGCTCAGCTCAATCCACAAAAGGGAAATCCCACAATCTGCACTAAATACCGTGGGGTTCGCCTCTTCAGCACCGCGTATAAGGTTCAGTCGAGCGCACTGTGTGAAATATGAAAGCCCACCATCAACAAACTGATTGGACCTTATCAGTGTGGCTTTAAGTCTGGGAAACCAACAACTGACCAGGCATTTACCATGTGCCGAATCTTGAAAACGACTTGTGAAAAGAGAATCGGCACACACCACCTCTTCGTTGATTTTAAAGCTGCTTTTGACAGCACAAAAAGGAGCTGTCTGTATGCCGCTATGTCTGAATTTGGCATCCGCCAAAACTAATAGGGCTGTGTAAACTGAGACCTGTACTGTAAAAACGTAGTTGATGGAACGATGAGTTGTACGAGATATACGATGACACTAACTTAGTTCAGCGAATCAGGAGACAGCTGGCTGAGCTGGCTACGTTATGTCGTCCGAACGGATGAAAACTCCAGCTTTGAGAATATTCGACGCAGTACCCGCTAGAGGAAGCAGAGGAAGAGGCAGACTTCCACTTCGTTGGAAAGACCAGTTGGAGTAGGACCTGGCTACACTTGGAATATCCAATTGACCCTAAAGAGCGAAAGGGAAGAACGACTAGCGCGCTAATGAAAAGTCGGCGGTCTCAACAACAATAATAAAAAAAAGAATATATGCTCGAACTTAGAGCTTCGTTGTTTTCCGTTAAGAAAGTAGTAAAACTCGAATTTTGGATACTCAAACAACCGACGAATCGAAAATTAAATCTCTTTCAAAAGGTCGTAATTTTCACTGTTATGTTCCAACTTTCAGAAGATAATTGTAGTAAATAAGTACCAATAGAAAATTAATATAACTCTGGTTTTTCTTCACAAATGCCCCTAAAGCTTTGTTACTGGTGAAAACAAAAATGAGACAGAAAGCTTTTTGAGGTGGTATCTATTGTTTAGCTTTCATAAACTCCTTGAGTTAAATTCGGTTAGGTTTGATGGCTGATCCAGAGATGTCATAGTTCTTTGTGAATCCCAACAAATAGAACTCCTGTTTCTGAACATATAAGTCAGCAAAACGCCTTGTGGTCAATGTAACGTTACTAAGGCGTTTAATTTCTATTCCCATCAACTCGATAGGGTCTTTGAAAATATGAACTACAAATCTTTGATCTCGAAAAAACATTTTCAGCATGAATTCTAATGAGACAATGGGTTGTTGGAACCCCAAACATATTAGGAAGGGGCTAGCCATACTGAAGGTAATGAGTTCACTGGACCTATTACTATCGATATTGGATAAAAATTATCTCGCGAAAATACATAAACCGATGATAACCCAAGGCTGGCCAAGATTTCGCGAAGTTTACCTATCCAGTAGTAGTTCACTCGAGTTGAGTGTGCACCGACTCGTTTCAAGTTTACTGGTGGCGGGGCTTAGGCATTCCTTAAGGGGTTAGGAAGCCGAGTAACAAAAAAATGAGAATTTTCAGTAAAGGTACAAAAAAAGGTACTAGCGGTGGTAACCATAACTCCTTGAAAACTCATCTAAAATCCATTGGACAAAAAAATTAGTTTTATAAATAGATAGTCCTGGGGCTGATTCAAGGATTTTTTCCTTAATTTTGAAAAAAAAAAAATTATAAATACTATATAATCCTGGGCCTGATCGAAGGTTTTTTTTTTGTTAATTTTGAAATTCTTCCATCAGGCCCAGGATTATCTATTTATAAAACTATTTTTTTTTTGCCCGATGGATTTTAGATGAATTGATAATTTTGAAAAAAAAAATCGTTCGATCAGGCTCGAGTTTATTATGTATTCTAAAAGCTGTACAAATTTCATTAAAAACCCACTGAGCGGTTTTCGAGTTACAGTTGTCACCAGTTCAAAAAACATAGTTTTGAGAAAAACGCGTTTAAAGCTTCACACTAGCGCTTTGAGGTGCCCGAGCTCTCTTTGTTATTTGTCGAATAACTCAAAAACTAATTATTGGATTAAAGTGAAATTTTCAGAGAATATTTTTAAGACATTACACTTAATGAAAATGAAAAAAAATGTTTAATTCTGACTATCCCAAACCCCTTAAGCAGCCTTGGACGCCTCATGGCTATATTGTTTAAAGGAGGCTGTAATCCAGATCAGTACATCTACAGCTATCTTAATGGTAGCTTGAAAGTCTCTCATAACTCCATTTGGAATCCATTAGTTATTGTTTCTGTAATTTCGGTTGGCTTTATACTCAATATGCTTGATACCTTAATAAAAATGGTTGAGCGTTTTTCGTTGGTACAAACATTATTCTTCTTCTTTATTGGCGTAAACGCCGCTTACGCGGTTATAGACGATTTTACAATAGTGCGCCAGTCGTTCTTGCTTTTCGCTGTCTGGCGCCAATTGGAGATTCCAAGTGAAGCCTGGTCTTTCTCCAACTGGTCTCTCCAACGGAGTGGAGATGTAGGGTTCTGCGTCGAGTACTTTCTGAGCTGGAGTGTTTTCAACCAATCGTAGCCGCTGTCTCTTAATTCAATGAACTTTGCCAATGTCATCGCATGTATATCTCATACAGCTCATTGTTCCATCGACTGCGGTATTCGCTATTGCCCATGCGCAAAAGACGATAAATCTTCCGCAGATCGTTGAATTTGGTCCTTGCTTGTCGAAAAAGGACTTGAACGGCTCGGAGTGGTCAATATGTGTAATATAATTATTTTCTGTTTTTAACACCATTCCTTATAAAAATTACTTTTATAATTAAAGGACCGGTTCCAAACAAACTGCGTAGCATCTTACAGAATTCGCATTAAATATGATTAAATTACGCATTAAAGTTGACCATATTTGTATGTCTACTTTGACTGGCGAAGTGTGAATATCATAATCATAACTACTTTTAACTTTTCGAACCTTCACAGTTTTATTTTTACTTCGCGCTTGATGACCTTACTCTACGGTTGCTGCTGTTAGTGCAGCCGTATCGACTTAAATATATACATACATAATCCCTCACTGAAATCCCGAAAGTTTTATTTTTATTTTTAGAAAGAGAGTTTTGTTTTTCCAATCTTCATAGTTGATATGCTTTCAAGCCGTGTTGGTAATGGCACTGAAAAACTTGCGAGCGCAGCAAAAGCAGCTGTAAAGACGATCAGTAATGCATTCAAGGAAATTGCAATTTTTTAAGAGAGCAAAGTATATTTATGTTTTCATAACGTCGCAACCGAGTTGTCAAACCGTACGGTCGCATTTTTCTTTTTCTCTCGCGGTCATTCTAGCAGTGTCTGTGTTATAACGCTACTTTACAGTTGTGCACAAATAACTTTTTTACTGTTAATTTCTCGCCGTGTTTATTTCTTATTGTTAACTTGTGTTATATTCTTACATTTTTGAATACACAAAAAGTAATATTTTTCACAATGCCCCCCGGGGCCAACAATCTGGGTGATAATAGGTTTGCCCTATTATCCCCAGCCCAGAAGACAAAAAAAAAAAAACCTGAGCAAACAACGTTGGAACTATTTCCGGAACTCCCCATAACTAAGAAGGATGACCCCAAATACCTCGTCATTAAGTCGCGGGATGCCAGTAAACCAATTACATCCATCTCCTGCTTCGCTATTTATAAAGGTATTCAAGCTATCAGTAAAGATATTAACAACATCTCGTCACTTCGCGATGGCAGCCTACTCCTCCTGGTAAAAAATCAAAAAATTGCTGATAAATTCCTCTTCACTAAGAATCTACCCGGTGCTGGTGCTGTTGAAGTTTCTCTTCACAGCACCCTTAACTCAGTCAAGGGCACAATTTATGCCCCCTTCATTTGCCAACTTAGCGACGAAGAAATAATCGAAGGTCTCAAGGAACAAGGTGTCTCTGCAGTCCACAAGTTTAATAAAATAGTTAAAGGCGTTCCTGTACCTACTGGTGCCGTATTATTAACATTCAATAAATATACACTTCCTAACAGAATTGATGTAGCCTGGAGAACCCTAGATGTCCGTCCGTACTACCCTAATCCTATGCGCTGCAAAACTTGTCAGCTATTAGGACACACCGCTAAACACTGCGTAAAAACTCCTTCCTGTGTCATTTGCAACCTTCCTCCTAACCACTCTCCTCCTTCTGATTGCACCAGAGTTTACTGCGCTAACTGCGCAGGTGAACATCCCTCGTCCTCAAATGCTTGCCCTAAATTTATTCAATCGAAAGAAATATTAAAGATTAAAACTATACACAAATGCACCATGCGGGACGCCATTACCATGTATAAAAATCAACATCCATCCACCCCATCCCCCTTCTCCTTCGCCAACGTGGCTAAAATTCAAACAAACAGCGATATAAATTCAAACTCAAAAAATCCTAATAACAAAGATAATACTTCAATATCTAAAAATTCTAACCCCAATACTAACGCAACAACAACAAAAGCTAACAACGATTCATCCTCCACCAACAATCCATTGCATCACATTGAACTTCCAGAAACTTCAAAGAACTCCCCTCTTCTATACCCCACCCCCTTGAATTCTTCCCCCTCCCCATCTTTCTCTCCACTTTCTCACGTCTCATCTCCCTCCTCACACTCCTTATCTCCCCTGGCATCTTTTGCCATCTCTCCTCTTGCTCATAACACCCTTCCAGCCTCCTCCTCCCTTTCATCTCCGTCACCCTCGTCGATGGAACAATAAGTTCCCATAACCCTATATTATTATTTTTACTTTATTTTTTCTATCCATGTTATCCATCCTTCAGTGGAATATCAACGGATACTTAAATAATTACATCGAACTCGAACTTTTAATTAAAACATTCAACCCCTCAGCAATATTATTAAATGAAACTCATCTTGCCAACAATATTGTAGCTCATCCCCCCAAGGCATTTTTAGGTTATTTTTATAACCTCCCCAGCAATACCACCAGCAAACGGGGAATAGCCATTCTGATCAATAGAAAAATACCACATAACCCCCTCCCCCCTACTCCTTCTAACATCTCCCCCCTCTCCATAGAAATTCTTTCTCCTATTAATCTCATCATCACTTGTGCTTATTCCCCCCCTAATGAACCTTTCACTTTAAGTGATATCCGTCATCTCTTCCCGTCTGGAACCACTCCTTTCTTACTAGCCGGTGATTTTAACGCTTGGAGCCCCCTTTGGGGGTCTTCCTCAGCTAATCCGAAAGGTCGAATTATTGAAGATGTTATACTTAGTTCTAACTACATTGTTCTTAATGACGGTTCCCCCACCCACTTTTCCACTCACTCTTCCTTTACTCATATTGACCTTTCGCTTTGCTCCCCATCCCTCCTCACCAAAACCGCATGGCTTTCCCGGGTCGATGACCTTCATGGTAGCGATCACTTCCCCATCCTTTCTAAAATTTCCTCTCCCCATCATACATCCCGGTTTAAGACTAGAGTATGCTTTAAAACAGACTTGGCTGATTGGGATAAATTTGAACATTTCTGCGAATTGCATTCCCGTCGTCTCCCCATTTCGTCCAACGTCCATCAGGAGTCCTCACGCATTCAAAAAATTATCCGTTCTGCAGCCAATTATTCCATACCTCAGTCCTCCTCTAAATCAGCCAAACCTGCACCCCCGTTGGTGGAATAGTGAACTTTTTGCGTTTAGGCAACAAAAACAATTTGCTTGGCACAAATTCAAGCGCACTCGCTCAAATCTTAATTTAATGCAATACAAAAAAGCTAATGCGATTTTTCGTCGTAAGGCGAAAGCTGCTAAAGTTCTCTGCTTTCAAAAGTTCACTAGCGAAATCAATTCCTCATCTAACCCAAAAAAGATCTGGGCTGATATAAGGAGACTGTCTGGCTTAACCTCCTTTTCTCCGATTTCCCTCCTCAATTCTCCTCGTGGTAATCTACTATATCCGCAAGATATAGCCTTAGAATTTGCGCGTCATTTTTCCAACGTTTCCTCCGATTCCAGTTTTTCTCCTGAATTTTCCTCCTGCAAACTATCCGTTCTTTCCTCCCCTTACCGGCCTCCCTCGAACTTATCTTCTTCAGCTAGGTTTTTAGATTCTGATATATCCACTCTTGAACTCCTCTCTGCACTCTCTGCAGTTAAAGGCAAAACCCCTGGAATTGATAAAATATCCTACCCTATCATTAAACATCTCCCTCCCTTCCTGCTATCCCGTCTAATTAATCTTTATAATAACATCCTTCGGTCAGGTAACTATCCTCTACTTTGGAAGACCAGCGCTGTCATTCCCATTTTAAAACCTGGTAAGCCTCCCAGCGAAGTCAATAGTTATCGGCCTATATCCCTCCTTCCTTGCCTAGGAAAACTAAAGGAGAAAATCATTGCAATCAGGCTATCCTGGTTTGCTCAATCTCACAATCTTATTCACCATAACCAGTTTGCTTTTAAGAAGGGGCAGGGGACGTTAGACGCGCTTCTGCATCTTGACCAATTTGTCTCTGATGCATTATCCCACAAAAATCATGTGTCCATACTTTCACTTGATTTTTTAAAAGCTTTTGATCGTATTGGTATACACGTGGTATTAAGGCAGCTTAGTAAATGGAAAGTCGGCTCACATATATATAACTTTGTTAAATCTTTTCTCTCTAAACGCAAAATTACTGTACTTGTTTCTAATGTCCGATCCTCTTTACTACCTCTTGATAATGGAACACCCCAAGGTTTCCCCCCCTTTTAGTCATTCTTTTTATTATCGCATTTGATGAAATCAGTACAATTTTATCTGACTTCCCTAACATCAGTCACCAAATCTATGCTGATGATTTAGTATTATTTTCTAATTCCTCCGATCTGTCCGTCGTCACGTCCTCCTTTTCTAAAATCTTATCCCTCTTATTCCACTGGTCCGGTTCTTCGGGCACGTCAATTTCTTCCTCTAAATCTAAGTTATTACATATTTGTAAGAAACATCATTGTAATCCACTCACTCTTACCGTTAATAATGTAAATTTAATCTGTACAGATAGTTTTAAGTTCCTAGGATTAATATTAGACTCTAAGTACTCATTTAAGCAAATTGTCAATATGTAAGAAAAAGACTATTTGTTAATTTAAAAATAATCAAGTATCTTTCATGTAAGCGCTCACTCATTGGCCCGGCTCTACTGGTTAAGGTCACCAAAGCTCTCATCTTGTCAATAATTAATTATGGCCTTGAAATATATGGACACCATTCTAAAAATCATATCAAGATGCTTGCTGCACCTTATCATGCTGCTGCCCGTCGTTCTATTCGTGCGTTTCCTACATCTCCGATAAAAAACATATTGCCTGAATCTGGACTCCCTTCTTTAAAAGACAATATGGAAGACAGCATATTTAAACTCTATCCTAAGCTCTTAATCAATCCCAGTTTTATTCTGAAGAAGGATTTCCACTCAGCTCTGACACGTATACGATCGCCAAAGATTCAATCATCGTTATACAAATGCGCCATGTTTGTGAAAGTAAATGAGTTACCGCATAAAATAGCTTTACCTTGGAGTACTAAACACCCCCCGTGGCGTGTGAGTGATGCCTCATTTGTTTCTGATTTAGCTCATCTACGAAAGAACAACACTGCTTGCAATGTTTATAAAGCCCACTTCCTGAAAGTAACAGCCCCTCTCAAATCAGCTGGTTGGAAACTTTTATTCACAGACGGATCAAAAGGGAAATCACACCTCCTTCGCTGCAGTTAGTGAAGCTGGAAACCCTATTTCGTATGGCCTGCTATTTTCCTTCTGTTCAATTTTTACAGCTGAAGCTACCGCTATTCTTAAAGCTGTTCAATACTCAAAGCTAAACAAAGGAAAATATATTATCTGTACTGACAGTTTATCCTGCTTCCTAGCTTTAAAAAACTGCAATAACTCCAACTACATCATTTGTGCCATCAGAGACATTTTGATATCGCTTCCACATAAACTCAGAATTATGTGGGTTCCCAGCCATTCGGGTATAATTGGAAACATGCTTGCGGACTCAACAGCCAAGGAAATGTATCACTCTCCCACTATAACCTCATCATTTTTCGTTAAGGGCGATATCTACCGGCTCATCGCTCAACTGAGAAACACCAAGTTAGCTGCTGATTGGGTACTTTACAATCACCATTACTCAAGAATTAACCCAAATCGCACCAATCCTAACTTTCCGACCTCTCTGCCAATCAATCTCATCACTCCGTACGTCAGACTCCGGATTGGACACACTATCATTACTAACGCACACCTTCTGGATGGTAGTCACATCAGCCAATGTCCCTTTTGTGAGTCAACGGTTAGTGTGCTACACCTACTCGTTTTTTGCCCAGCTCTGGACAGCCTCAGACTCAAAAACTTTAACAACGTTGATCCTGTTCAGCTTTTAATGGACCCAACTATTAGTAACATATCTAAAATCTACAATTATCTGAAGGATTCAGATCTCCTTCGTTGTATTTAAAACAAGCTTCTATTTTTCCCACCAGTCAGCCGAAAGCCAATGATGCTAGCGCTGCGTTCTTTAGTTTGTATAATAATTTGTTATTATGTAAGCTTTAATAAAATAAAATAAAAATGTTTTCATAAAGTGATCACACAACTAATAACAGCACTTGGAAATTGGTTTGAGGCATTAAAAAGTAGTGTGAAGTCTTGAGCGAAGTGTGTTAAGTTTTCTTTGCAGTTTCTATGTGATAAAATGTTTATTCCCACAAGAAAGTTAAAGATTATATAATAAATCTACACAAACATACATACATACAACTTGGCAAAAGAAAGTGGCACAAGGTGAGAAAAGTGGCAGTGCGCTTGTTCGCGCTAAGAAAATTATAAAAAAACAAAGAAAGTTTTCGCTGTAAAACAAAAATTTAAATTTCAGATGAGAAATGGCGTAACATAGAAAGTGCTGAGCAATAGAAGCTGCATGCATACAAACAAATGTGCATAGCTATTACATAGCCGCGCATAAATGTCAACGGCAAACAGGGGAAAAGAAGGTGGTAAAAACTGTAAAAAGTGTTGTTTGGGTGGAGAAAATTTGGCAAGCGGAGAATTGAATTGTTGATGACCGGCGATAAATATGCAAAAGCCTGCAGGATACATATTTGGAGTGCGAAAGATTTAGTGCAAGTTATTTACATACATACATATGCATTTTAAATAAAGAATATCCAATTCTTGTTGTATGAAATAATAATTATGAATTATGTATGTATGTATTGCGATCCATCTAATATTAAATCCTGGAAGTCTTTAGAATTCTACAATAATTATATATAGATTTTAAATTTTTTTCAATGATGCCACCTTTTTGAAAAATAAATTAAATTTGAATATGTTAGTGTAAAATATATTATAAATGGTAATTGTCTCAAATATACATTCAATAAAACTTGGAAAAAAAATTTAACAGCGTTGCCACATGTTTGAAAAATAAATTTAATTTTATTAACTTGAGGGACAATATAATTCAATTAGTAAATGTCTAAAATATACTTTCAATAACATTTAGATAGAAGCTATTTAAACGGTGTTGCCATATGTCTGAAAAATAAATTATATTTGATTAATAAGACCTAGACAAAATATATCTAAAAAGTGTTGCCACATTTTTAAAAAGTAAATTAAATTCGAATACATTAGTGGACAATATTTTATAAAGGGTAATTGTCTCAAATATACATTCAGTAAAACTTAGAAAAAAAAATGTATACAGCGTTGCCAAATGTTTGAAAAATAAATTATATTTAATTAAGTCTGAGGACTATACATTTGAAATGATAAATGTTTGAATATAGCTTCAATAATATTTAGACAAAATTTATCTAAACAGCGTTGCCACATGTTTGAAAAATAAATTTAATTTTATTAAATTGAGGGACAATATATTTCAATTAGTGAATGTCTAAAATATACTTTCAATAACATTTAGATAGAAGCTATTTAAACGGTGTTGCCGTATGTCTGAAAAATAAATTATATTTGATTAAGTCTATGGACTAAACGTTTGAATTGGTAAATGCCTGAAATGCATATACATATGTACATATATAATATAATAAGACCTACACAAAATATATCTAAAAAGTGTTGCCACATTTTTAAAAAGTAAATTGAAATCGAATACGTTAGTGGAGAATATTTTATAAAGGGTAATTGTCTCAAATATACATTCAATAAAACTTAGACAAAAAATATTCAAACAGCGTTGCCACATGTTTGAAAAAAAAATTAAATCATCATTAAGTTATTATTAAGTTATCATTAAGTTTGTGGACAGTATATTTAAATTTGTAAATGTGTGAAATATACCTGCAATAATATTCGGTCAAAAATTTGTCAAACAGCGTTGCCACATGTCTAAAAGATAATCTAAAATTCATTAAGTTGTCGAACAATACAATTTCATTGGAAATATATGGAAATATACGTTCAATAATACATACACAAAATATATCTAAACAATGTTGCCACATTTTTGAAAAGTTAATTAAGTTTGTACAAGTTAGTAAGCAAAGTGTACTATATATTATAAATGCTAATTTTCTCAAATATACATACATTCAATAAATATTAGATAAAAACTATTTAGTAGCGTTGCCACATGTTTGAAATATAAATTAAACTTCATTAAGTTAGTGTGCAATAAAAGTATTTTAATTCGTAAAAGTTTGAAATATACATACAATCAATAATATTTATAAAAAATTTATCTAAACGGTGTTGCCACATGTCTGGAAAATAAATTAAATTCCACTAAGTTACTGGACTATACATATATTTTAATTCGTAAATTTCTGAAAAATTCGTTTAATAATGCTTAAGCAAAAAACTGCATAAATAGTGTTGCCATATATCTGTCCATTATTTCAATTTGGTTACCAAATAGTCACTACTGTTATTTGAGAGAACTTTGGGCTGTATGAGTTGTGAAACGGAAATTCCAGCAATTTCAGAAAAATAAAATACGGTAAATTTAGGTTTTATGGCAAACTTTAAAAGAGGTCCGAAAAGAACTTAATTTAGAAAAGAGAAACGAAATTCGATTCCAATTTCTGCAGGATGAGTGATTTTATAGAAAGTTGGAAACAATAAACATTTATACAGTTTCAACTGTGGAGAATACAAAACACGATGACAACAGTTCGTAACCTAATTGGATCAATTTTGCTGTTGGAACGCAGCAGGCGTAAGTCAATACCTTGTCGTCGTGGAATCGCATATTTTCCCCAAATTGTATTGTATTTTCTGAAATTCAGCATCGAACCGACCCAACAATTTAACATAGTAGAGCCTTATGATCCCATTGTTTTTATTCGTTACACCTTGCGAATCCTAGTATAATCTATCCAATGGAGAGGATTCCTTTCACCTCTTTGAAGTAGGTTCACAGGATTAAGTCCACTATTTCGCCTGTTTCTTAACCTCTGGCGTGTATTACTCTATGGATCCAGGTCACGAAATGACGAAGAACGCTGCTTAAACAGGATCAAACACCACTATGAAGTCGACGCCCTTGAGTACTCGTAATTTCATTGGACGATAAGGCTTACTTTTTAACGTACCGAATTAAAGAACTTCGGTTGTATTATGTAGAATGAATAATATTCCACCTCTCGAATAAATCATAATAATTTCTGTTAAAAATATTCTTATTAATTTTTATAGAATTTTTTATTGCACAAAAAACTTATTATTTTTCTAATTTCTCACAATTCGCAAAACTAAGAGCAATTCATTGTCTGCCGATAGTCAATTTCCGTACTTGCCAAGTAATAATCTGTAGAACCGCCACAGGATGCTTCCGCCACTTACATACTACTCATATTATTAGCAACTAATGTAAATGGTTCATAAGTAATTTTACTTGTAATTTTGTGTGAAACTTTTAAAAGCCATTTCTTGCCTCGGCAATTTCGAGCAACTTAAAATTGCATCCAATGCACTAAGAACGCTTCAAGCGCAATGAAATGGACGAACAGGATGCGCAAAGTTTTGATGACACGCGAACTCCATTACTTGAGAGTGTTAATTAGAAGCTATCGAAAACAGCGCTATTTTTGAAAGTTGGCGACAAAGCGAAGGAAGCGCTTTTCACAATTTGATACTGTTATACACTTACATATAGTTACATATATAGTACATACTTTCCGACGTAATATTGTCGCATATAGTAATTCTGATGGATTTTTTACTGCCGAAATACGGGAACGTGTTGACTTCATTTAAACTTAAATAAGTTTTTTTTTTTAGCGGAATTTATTATATGTAAATCGAGGAAGTATAATTTCGATAGTGAAACTTAGGAATATTTGGGGTGATTAAAATTGAAACGAAGAGTTTTAATACCAGATCCAATCGTAATAAACACAATGATTGCAGTCTGTCTGCAGCCGTTCTTGATTTGGTTTCGATGGTTGCAGAACAGAATTTTTGGTTGTCAGATATCTCGCTCCTTTATTCAAAAGGAGACCGCCATGGTAATATTTTGAAGAACTTAATGAGAATCAGTGGCCAAAATCCATAATATTTTGAGTGAAGTAAAGCAGAATGAAAACTGAAAAATAGGTTGGTGTAAAATAAGAATATAATATAGTAATGCAGAGTAAAGTAAAGAAGATTAGAGAGAAATATAGTAAAGTGGAATGAAGTAGAATAGGTTTTCTCCTTCTATGAAGTGGAACATGCATTCGAATCAAACATTCGATAACTCTCTAACGAAGAGCATAACCTATTTGATTCATATCAACGCTTGTTTAGGACACCATTTTTACAGAAGTGGGGGTGATGAACTTTACACTACTCGCATGTGAAGAGAGTAGAAAACGTTTCATTCAATATATCGTTAAAACCTGCTTTTGCGCTTCGTCAGGTAATAGAAGAGTTATCTGAGGATAGCAGTGGAAGAGGATTTTATTCATTTCTTCAATTTAGTTATATTTGAAGACTAGATTTTTATACTCTCGCAACATAGGTCTACAAAATTTAGTTTTGTTCACAACCTGTTGTTCGTCTCATCTAAAACTCTTTCAAATGTTGGCCGCGGCTACGTCTGACAATCCATCCGTTAAGTTCAATTTTCGAGGACTTGTTCGAGAATTGAACCGAAGCGGTATTGTTTGCATAGATTTTAAATTTATTTATCCCCACAGGAAAAAGTCTAACGGCCCAAAACGTGAAATCTGCTCACCGAAGTGTTCTCTCAATAAATCCATTGATTGATACGATGTGTGGAAAGTGGCGCTGCCTTGTTGAAACCAAATGTCACCGAGATCACGACCTTCAATTTCAGGCATCAAATAGTCGGTTATCATGGCGCGATAACGGTTGTTGAGCGGCTGAAAAATTCCTGAAGTAATATCGTGGCATGATACCAAGTTGACAGTCCTTGGCCGGCTTGAATTCCGGGTCCGCTTCGGTTACTTAAACCCGACAGTCGTCGGAACGGCGTGGTAAGGGTCGCCATTGACAGTGAGAACGTGCCGACATCATTGTTGCAAAAATGTGTACCAATGATTCCACCGGCTCACAAACCATACCAAATCGTTATTTTTTTCTGGATGAAATGGCTACTCTTAAATCCCTTCAGATTGCTCTTTGTTCCAAATTCAGAAATTTTGCTTGCTTACATGCCCATTGGTCCAAAAATTGCCTGAATAAAAGTGGACTCGAAAACGTCGGATCTTCTTTGAACATTTCAAGAGGCCATAGAGGGCAG
This sequence comes from Bactrocera correcta, assembly GCA_027475135.1. Classification (NCBI taxonomy): domain Eukaryota; kingdom Metazoa; phylum Arthropoda; class Insecta; order Diptera; family Tephritidae; genus Bactrocera; species Bactrocera correcta. Next base: position 6,764,139 of record CM050323.1, on the reverse strand, counting down.
AGTTGTCCCTGGTGAAGGTCAAACGGCTTCAATTCTAACTCTTCTTCTTCTTTACTGCGCGCCAGTTGTTTCTTCTTTTCGCTACGTGGCGCCAATTGGATATTCCAAGCGAAGCCACGTCATTCTCCTGGTCCTTCCAACGGAGTGAAGGTCTTCCTTTTCCTCTGCTTCCCCTCGCGGCTACTGCGTTAAATATGTTTAGAGCTGGATGGAACAATGAGCTGTATGAGATATACGACGCCATTGACATAGTTCAGCGAATTAAAAGACAGCAGCTGGCTAGGTCATGTTGTCCGAATGGACGAAAACCCTCCAGCTCTGAAAGCACTTCAGTTCTAACACAAGCTGTACTTTTTGCGCTTTTAATTTAAGATCTCGACGTAAAATGCGCCAATCCGTTCCACACGTGAGTCCGAGTCGCTGCGAAGGGCGCCGGATCGACTCTCCACGGTCTTCTGTATACTCTCAGCAGCGGCTGCCCGCCGGACGTGGTCTGCTCGGTTGAATATTATCCAATAATAAAAGCTGGGTCTCAAGATGGGTGATGGTTTCCCGAATAGTAAGCTCTGTAGTACACGAAACACATTCTTTACAGACCGTGAATTTTCATAATAAAGTTGAACGATTAACAAATCGTAACTTTGTACCGTATATATCGGTAACTGAATGTAAAACTTTGGTTGAGCACCGCTTCTTTTGAAACCTAGGAGACTACCAATAATACAGCAACTGTATAAATTTACGAAGTGAACTCCTTAAAAATTAGAAAAAACACTTCCTCGCTATTGTACTTTAAACCGAACTAACATAAAAAGCTCGCAGTTTTTGCTGCTGCAAGCATTATTCGCCACGAAAAAGTTAAACCGACAAACTTTTAGAACGAGAATCAACTCGAACAATAAACTATTGTGTACAAATTTAATATTTGGTCGCCAAAGCAGCTGAGCGGGCATTTTAATCCTATTTATTAAATATCAGTCATTGCAATTTTGTGCACGAATTTCCCACATTTTGTGCGCCTCGGGATGTGTCTTTTAGTTTTTGGGAAGAAAAACGGGCTGAAGCGAATAAAAACACTTCCGGTCCAGGTGATACTACGGTATTTCAATATTTTATTTTGTACACAGTTTGCTTACGTTTGTTTGGTTGAAATGAAAACAAGCAAACAACACTAAACCGGCCCGACCCGCTTAGTGTGGACAAGAACCAAGAAGCGAAAGAAGACGATTGTTTATTATTCATTTATGCATTTCTGGACGTTGCATGTTTTTGGCTCAGCTAGAGTCAGAAAGCAAAACTAGCAATTGTAGGTTGTGGTCGAAGCGAGAGCGTGTTTGGAAGTCAACACACGTGTACATTCATAAATATAGGAATGGTAACCCGAGTGAGAGAGTAAGGTATC
>CM050323.1:6736737-6761737 GCA_027475135.1 Bactrocera correcta | reverse complement strand
GATGTTTTAGGTTTTAAGCGCGTCAAATCACGACTGGCACCGAGAACATTGAATTGTTTGGAAAAAAAACGTCGCGTTGAAGTGTGTGAAACGATGCTTTTCCCAAATACCAGGGTGTCACGAAATGCATTATAACTGGCGATGAGACTTGGATCTATGCTTACGACCCCGAATTAACAGATCAATGGAGCGAATATCGTGCCAAAAGAGAGCCGAGACCAAAAAGATCGCGCCAAAGTCGCTCAAAAATCAAGGTCATGTTGACTGTTTTCTTCGATTATCGTGGTGTTATGCATTATGAATTCCTTTCAACCGGTCAAACAGTCAAAAAGGAATATTATTTAAACGTTATGCGTCGTTTGCGTAACGCTATCCGCCTAAAAAGGCCGGAATTGGGGAAAGACCATCCCATACTGCCCTCGTAATTCGTGATCATTTCGCCAAAAACACAACCCATATTGTTCCGCAACCACCGTATTCACCTGATCTGGCGCCGTGGGACTTCTGGGTGTTCACCGAGCTCAAAAGACCGCTCCGGGAACACCGTTTTTATACGATAGAGGAGATTCAAGCCGCAGCAAAGACGGAACCGAAGACCTTTCCGGAAAGTGACTACAACCAGTGTTTCGAAGATTGGAAAATCCGTTGGCATAAGTGCATTGCATCGGGAGGGGATTACTTTGAAGGGTATGAAATTGATTTGGAAGAATAATAAAGAATTGTCAAAATAAATACAATGCCCCCCTTTTTTTTTGGGTACAGTAGCATAACCAAAACTCGAATTATGTTTACATGATAAGTGTTTTCTACGAATATTATCGTTACGTTATTTTCCATTCTATGTGAAGATATCTTTAAATTTGTTATTCATACCTTTTAATTGCAGTGTAGACAATGTTGAATATAATCAATAACTTATAGTACATACCTAGAAGAGATAAGAAAGTATTGATTATTAATTATTCGATATGACTTTGTAATAAGCTCGTGATGTTTAAACAAGAGCAGTTCGAATAAATTAGCATTAATTATTATTTATTGTTTTTCTTGTTGTATTTGTAAATAAAACAATGTCGTTTACAAGACCTTCGAATACATTACATATAGTACATATGTGTATGACTAAATTACATTTACATGCCAACATTCTAATATGTTTGAATAGCGTTTATCCAATTGCTGGAATATGCACCAACAGCAGCTGTCAATGCCAGTGTTGCCAATATATTTGCTTATTTTTTATACCCTGAACTACATTAAGTTTGCACGGTTTCAAGGGTATAGATATTTTCCTGTTTCCTTTAGAAGGAAAAGATTTATATACCAATTGGTATGTAACCAAATAGAACATCCTTATAAGTATCTCATGCAATCGTCTTAAGGGTTTCTTTGATTTGTCAATTTCACCACATTTGAAGTGCTTATAAAGTTGTCACTATAGCCAATATAGTTAGGGTGCCCTTCGCATCTCCACCTACAAACAATTACCCATTACCACAAACCGCTTACGCGAAGCTGTATTGAACTACTGAAAACATCCCTCTTAACAAGGCGGTAAAACAAAAGTTGTGAGAGGTTAAGTACTGAGGATGGGACACATACAAAAACATTAATAGCTATGTATGTAGGTAAAATATAGAGTAAAAGTTAGTGTTGTATGCTTATTCATTGCGTTTTTGGCTTTATGGGGGTTTGGGGTAGTCAGAGGCACGAAAAAATTAGAGTTTTCAGTATTTTTTTTGCTACTAAATCATGTTATTTTACAAAAGCAGTAATATGGTATTATTAAGTTATATTAAAAGTCACGAAAATTTCAAAAAAAAAATTTAATTTCTGATGTAATTGTTGTAACTGTTTGTGTTGACCCTGTTAAAAAAAAGGTACTTGCGGTGACAAGCATAAATCCTTGGAGATTCATCTAAAAACAATCGGACAAAAAAAATTAGTTTTATAAATAGATAATCCCCGGGGCCCGATCGATTTTATTTTGTTTTTTAAAAATTTAAAAAAATGGTGGGCTCATGAAATTTTTTCTGGATTTTTGCGAAAAAATTAACAGTTAATTAGTCTCAAAAATCGAAATTTTTGAAAAAAAAAAAATTCTTCGATCAGGTCCGAGTTTATTATGTAATCTAAAAGCTGTATAATATTCATTAAAATCTACTGAACGGTTTTCGAGTCACAGTTGTCACCGATTCAAAAAACATAGTTTTGAGAAAAAAGCGTTTTAAAATTTCACACTAGCGCTTTGAAGTGCCTGAGCTCTCTTTCTTATTTCTCGAATAACTCAAAAACTAATTGTCGGATCAACGTGAAATTTACAGGGAATATTTTTAAGATATTACACTTAACGAAAATGCAAAACATATATTTTGAAAATTCTAACTACCCCTAACCCCTTAAATATAGTATAGTCACAATCTCTTTCGAAAAAAAAATTTAACTTTATCAGGACAAGTCGGGCAAGAGGCATTTCATACCCAAAATATCCATCAAAATGATTCGAACCTCACAATTTTTTAAACACCTTATCCATAATTTTTTTAATATTTTTTAAAAGTTGAAGAAGGCGTCCAGAACGAGTCATGTCTTCTGTACACAAGCTGGTTGCTGCATAGTAATTAAGGACAGTCCAGCTTAGCAAAATTCATATTTTTTTAAATTTCATTTACCCTTTTTTGACTTACTGTGTATGTACATATAGTATGTAGGCTATATCATTATCGTCTTTCAAGGGAATGTGATTTAATTCCAAAATATTAATTTTATAAGGTCATTATACCCTCCTACATAAGTATGTGTATATACATATGTAGGACCATATATAAGTTGTTGGATATACATATTAGGGAGATTCAAAAAAAAAATTTTTTTTTTTTTGTTTGGTACTCGGAAAAATAGGTTCCTAGACACCTTTAAGAAAGCCTCTCCCAGCATGAGTTCTTAATTGTAACGGAAAGGTCCTCCTACATACAGTTTTCTATTTTTTCTTATTATCGGATAGAAAAATTTATATCTTGCTTCCAACTACTTGAAAAAATATTTTGTTCCTTAGATTTTGTAGGAAATGGAATGTTCTACAAGAAAGGTCCCCACGATGTTTTCGTAAACCCAACCGTTTAAGAGATATTAATTATTATTTGATTATTTTTCGGAAAATTTTTTATTTCTAATGAATTTCATAACTCAATGAAAAAAAAAATTTTATGAATGACGAAACTCATAGGTTTTTGGAGAGGCTTTCTTAGAGGTGTCTAGGTACCTATTTTTCAGAGTACCAAACGAAAAAAAAAATTTTTTTGAATCACCCTAATAAATATGTACATATAACAGTCTATCATATTCAAAAATGTCCATATATAGGCAGGAAATATTTATCTATTAAATAATACACCTTTATAAACGATATATACGCAACTGTGGACGAGATAAGAAACTATTGATTCATGGAAGTTATCGCAAAAATGATGAGCAATATATACACCAAGTCAATCAAAATGTCATACCATAATAGTGGCATATTTTAACTGAATTTAATAATTATATAAGCAAATTTGATAAGCAATTTACACAAAGCCTTCAACACAATAAATTACAGATAAAATGGCCTCGAAATAAATTTCGCAAAAACCCTAGAAGAGATTTTATAGAAGACCATTTGACATGGAATTATGTCACAAATAATAGTTTGTGGTGAAAATTTTTATTAAGCGACGTTAGAAATTTAAATATGATGGCTTGGGTGGTTACAATTATGCCGGTCCCGAGGCAAAAGACGGTGTAGTACTTTAGTCAAAATTCACGTACTAAAAATGAAAAGTTAGCAGATTTTAAATAGTTTAATAAAGTGTAATATAAACATCACACGTCTTTTTTTAGTAGGAAAACTATAAAAAATTCATAAAAAAATTAAAAAAAAATTAAAAAAAAAATTAAAAAAAGATAAATAAAAATAATTAAAGCAGCTGAATTATTTTTTAATCAGACAACTTTAAATTTATTTATGTTTTACACACATATTACTTTTTACTCACTGCTCTAATTTTCTGACATTTTTAAAGCAATTTTTTAGCCAAGCCCGTGCTAATGTTTATCTCTTCGAATTGTTACACCCGATTATTTATATATTTAAGTGTGTAATATTCGAATTAATAATTATGGTGAATTCAAAAATGTATATCTACATACAAATATGTATGTATACTTGAGAGGGGAGCATAAAAAGGAGAGTATAAAATATAAATTACATTGAATTTCATGCAAAACTTTTAATATCTCAAATAAATGGAAAATATTTATTAGCAAATAAATCGCAGTTACGGCGAAATCGATTAAAATGTTTACTCGCAGTGCGCTGGTGTTGTCATAGATTAAAACATTTTTTTTTTAACGATATTTTGTATAGCTGATTTGAATGCGGTAAAATGAATTATAATTTTATTGCTGGCGCGATTTGATTACCGTGAGGAATTGCACACAAAATAAAAACCGCACGAAACGGTTGGAAAAGCAACTAAATGGACTACTGTGGAGCGCAATTCAAAGCAAATTTTGATTTACGCAAAAATATACATATATGTATATAAGTATGTCTACACTGATTTATAAATTATTTTGATGTTATATAATTGTGTGGTATAACTTGAACAGTGTATACGCCGAATAAAACAAAAAACAGACTTTTTTCCAACAAATTTTTTGTATATAAAAAATTTATTATTTTTTATATAAAAAATTATTATTTTTTATATAAAAAATTATTATTTTATTAGAATTTTATTAAAATTTTTTATGGTTACAAACACGTACGCTTTAACAAAGAAATTCTGAAATTTTTGGAAAAAAATATTTTAAATATTCGGAAATTGCGACGCCATATTCTGTGACCCCTCGGAAATAAGTTGCGCTCGCGTTGGCAGGATAACTCCTTACAGAATCTTTTAAAATTTAAAATCTTCACTTAGAACTTGGACGAAAGAAAAAAAAAACGAAAATTGAGTTTTTGGCAGTTTTACAAAAAAAAAAACAAAAATTTCAGTAAAAATTTCGCGAAATTTTTTTTTCAAATATTTATAATTTTCGTCCAAGTCTTTAAGAAGTGTATCTCAAAGACCTGTTTGAAATTTTATGAAGATCGGTTGAGCAGTTCTCGAGAAATCTTGCCAACAGATTTCAAAAACACAAGTTCTCAAAGCTGTATCACCGAAACTATAACTCGGATCAACTTGAAAGTTTAGGACAATATTCCAGAGGTGTTTTAGAATTTTATGAGACAGTAAAAAAGTTCGATTTTTCTTAAACCCGAGGTTAATAAAACATCTGAGACTTCTATATGACAAGCGTGACAAGCTGAAAGGATTTAGCCATGTTCGTCTGTCCCTAATTATGTTTAACTATGTATATATATGCGACACAGTCCCTCAGTTTTGGAGATATCGTTTCGAAATATTGCACATGTTCGTTTCTACCAAAGGATTCATTTGTAGGAACTGCCCATATCGGCTCACTATTGCATATAGCTATCTTACAAACTGAACGATAGAAATTAAGTTCCTGTCTGGAAAAATTGTTTAGTTGAGGAGATATCTTCATAAAAATTTAGCATGAATTATAACCCAAGGTAACGCTAAAGTTTCTGAAGAAATTTTTTGAAACAGACCACTATAGCATATATATGTCATACAAACTCCACGACAAAAATGAGTTTCTTGTACGAAAAACCTTTTGATTGAGGATAAATCTTCACGAAATTCAATATAAATTATTTTCTAAGACAACGTTAAAATATGTGAAGAAATTTTCCGGATCGGATCGCTATAGCGTATCGATGCCATACAAACTGAATGGTCAAAATCAAGATCTTGTATGAAAAACTTTTTTATATACAAGTAAAAAGATAACTTTGCGAAATTTGGCATGGCTTATAGTCCAAAATAATGCCATAATATCCGAGGAAATTTTCCAGATCAGACCACTAAGTCATACTGTCAGTTGTCATCAAACAGAACGATCAAAACAAAGTGATTCTATGGAACTTCTTTAATTGTAAATGGTGTTCTAACTTTGGTGCCACCCAGAGTAACGTGTTTTTGTTGGCACTTAAGGGGTTAGGGGCAGTCAGAGGCCCCAAAAATTGAGAGTTCTCAGTATTTTTTTTTTTTTTTGCTACTAAATCATGTTATTTTACAAAAGTAGTAATATAGCATTATTATAGGATGTGTTGACTTGAAGTCACGAAAATTTCAAAAAAAAAATTAATTTCCGAAGTTTTAGCTGTTTGTGTTGACCCAGTTCCAAAAAAAGGTACTCGCGGTAACAAGCATAAGTCCTTGGAGATTCATCTAAAAACAATCGGACAAAAACAAATAGTTTTATAAATAGACAATCCCGGGCCTGATCGAAGGATTTTATATTGTTTTCAAAATAAAAAAAATGGCGGCCTCGGGAATTTTTTTTCTAGATTTTTGCGAAAAAATCAACAGTTAATTGGTCTTAAAAAAATCGAAATTTTCGAAAAATTAAAAATCCTTCGATCAGGCCCGAGTTTATTATGTATTCTAAAAGCTATATGAATTTCATTAAAATCTACTGAACGGTTTTCAAGTTGCAGTTGTCACCGATTCAAAAAACATAGTTTTGAGAAAAACGCGTTTAAAGTTTCACCCCAGCGCTTTGAAGTGCCCGAGCTCTCTTTCTTATTTCTCGAATAACTCAAAAGCTAATTATCGGATCAACGTGAAATTTTCAGGGAATATTTTAGGATATTACACTTAACGCAAATCCAAAAAAAAAAAAAATTTTTTTGAAAATTCTAACTACCCCTAACACCTTAACGTTGAGTTGTTTGAAGATAAATATGAGATTTTTCTAACGGTAATCTTTTTTTTCAAAAAAAAGGTATGATCCAAAAAATCGAAATTTAGTTTTTTATTGCCTACGTTTCACCACATTATATTATATATGAAACATCCTAAAATACCATTTTCACATATAAACATTATTTAACCATTTTATAAGCGATATTTAACCACTTTATAACCAATACTTAACTATTTTATAACCAATGGTTAACCATTTTATAACCAATACTTGACTATTTTATAACCAATACTTAACTATTTTATAACCAATATTTAACAATTTTATAACTAATACTTAACCACTTTATAAACAATACATAACCATTTAAACCCAATACCTAACCATTTTATAACCAATACAATCCCATTTTATAAACAAAATCCAAGTATTGTTTTAATGTAAATTTTCCTTCGCCTGTAAACTTATGAAAAGTGATGTAATGTTATTTTGCTATTTATTTTAAGTGACGATATGCACTATATGCAAAATTTATAAATTGTAAGCGTAATCGTACTTTGGTCAGTTTTCCAGGCGTGAGTTTGAACAAAACCATTTGAAATTTTAATGACTTTCTTTTTGGAAATTGTACTTTCCCACATTAAGTCTCGTTATTATCGTGACACAATCTGAGGAAGACCAAAAGTCAAGTAATTTCGAATTAATTGAGAATTTGATAAGCCACAAGCGATGCCAGTGCTATAATCGTTTAATGGAAATAAAAAAGAAACTGTAAATTGTAGAAAAAAAGTATTGAACTTTGGTGCAAGTGACGCTCCCTTCGGACTGCGGCATATGGCAGCGCTTAAAAGGCAGTGGTGTTGCATGGTATGTATGTTTGTATGTATCTGTGTCATAAGTGCACGTATGACCAATACGGTAATTTATGGCGCCTGTCAAACACACTCCTCAATGCCACACAAAGCATTTTGAAATAAATGTTGAAAGCATTTGGCCACTCAAAGTGCAAGTATTCGAACCTTATTGAACTTTAATGAAAAATCAACTTCGTCAATTTAAGCGCAAACAAACTAGAAAGATAGTGGCAAGCATTATCTAAAATGCACAACCCGATGCGAGCTTTGTGACAATATTTTAAATTTTTTACGCTAAAAAAACACTGGTGTTGCGGCAGAGTGCGGGGAAATCGGAAAAATATATATTTTTATGACCAAAAAGTTATAAAATATGAATTTACGACTTTTTTGTTGCACTTTAATGTGACAACCATATGAGCTGCGCGGCATTTATGTAGCTGTTTTTTCGTTGTTTTTATTTTTTTGTGTTTTTTTTTTTGAGTTTTGGGTAAATTTTATCACTTTATTTAATTGCATTTTTGTTTGTATCTCCCTTTCTTTGGTGCTGTCACAAAAATGTTTGGTTTGGCAGCCACAAACAGGCAAATACGATGTGCGACTATGTACATTTTATCATGAACAGCACACATCCGTACATACATATATACACACATATGTGTCTTCCTATATTTATTTTTGTCAATGCGACACTTAACGCGACGGCGTCAACCGCACTTAACGCTTGCGCATTATCGCCTAATCTTTTAAGTTCCAATGCTTCGTATTTGTATAAAAGTCAATCACCATTAACAAACGCGTACCCGTTGGTGGCATGTGGCAGTTTCCGTACCCGTTTAACGGAACTATTATAACACGTTGTACAACAACAAATAATACGTTGTACAACAACAAATAATACGTTGTACAACAATAAAAAATACGTCGTACAACAACAAGCAGCACGCGCTGACATATGTGACACTTCTGTCTTCCAATGTTTGGCAAGCAGCTATCTACGACTCTAAACACCCTAACACCCTTCTCTACAGTCAGGCTTCACAAGTCGTCACAAATGAACGCACAGGTATGTATGCAAACAAGCCAAACGCCACTTCATCTCCCATCACCGTCAGTTTTATTATCATTCGAATTTTAAGCACCAACTGTCAAACAGATATTGGCTTTGGCTCGCGCCGGTGGCGACGCCGACTAAATTTTCGCTTCATTTTATGGCTAAGCGTAAGCGCGGGTGCAACTAGCGTAAATAGTAAACCTTTTACTTTATTTTGTTGTGAATTTCTTTCAATTTCTGTATTCTGTATATTTTCTATCCCTCGGCAATTGGTATTAGTAAGCGCTATAAAAATATCGATGACCTTGCGCAGTTATCAGAAGTTTGATAAGGTGTATTTATTGATTTGCAAAAACTGACAAGTAGTTTCCTAGAATCGGCTGATAATAAGTATATGAAAAATATGTTTGAGGTGAATATATTATACATATTATTCAAATTGCTCGGGTAGGCAGATAGAGTGGCTGGGCATTTAGGAGGCCTATTTTAAAACTACCGGGACTAAAACACCCACGCTCTACTAGGGACTCCTGGCAATACAAAAAGTTTTATATATGCAACTTCCCGAGACATTATCAAGAAACCCTCGCCTATTGTTCCTATTATTTTCCTACATACAGCTCTGCTTTCTTATTGAATATGTTTTATAGTCTCCTCTTCTTCTACCAGCTTCTGTAGTATACTATGATATTACCAGTCGGCTGTCTATCTGTTAGAACTCATACCAGAGATCGTTTGTCATTTATTTGCGGCCCTCTATGCATCCTACTTTTGCCTGCTTCTTAAGAAAATTATGGATTGACAAGTATAGGGTGGGTCATATAAAATTTTAAATTCGAAGATAAGGCGTAAAAGATTGAGTGTAGCGTTTGCTGTATGGCACGTAACGCCGTCCTGCTGGAACTAAATGTTGTCCAAGTCCTCCTCCTCAAATTGCTTGAAGAAAAATTCGGTTAACATTGTGCGACATCGCTTATTGATGGTTACGGCGGTTTCTTCTTCATTTTCGAAGAAAAATGGGCCGAGGATTCCACCAGACCAAAATCCGCACCTCGTCCGAAAAGATGATTTTTCGGTAAAATTGGCCATCCTCGGTCAAACAAACTTTGGAAAAAAGTTTTCAATATTTTCCAGTTTTCTTCTAGTGAATAGCGACCCATTTCGTAAATTTTAGACTTTCTACTGAATATCTGTCACTTTCCGAATGGTATTTAACGCTTCCAACGTCGAAATACAGATAATTCAAATTTAAAACGTTAGATGACCCACCCTATAGCTAGAGATATTCCCTCTTTATTAGAGTTTAGTTTTAGGGTGGTGCCTGCTCTGGCCAGATCAGTTGTGCGCACACTATTTGGGAGAACAAGAAAGTTTTCTTTAATTGCTTTGATCTCCGTTTGGGATCTAATTTTGCTAAAAAGACAACTCTTCGCACTCGATAATCTAGTTTGGACCCATCCATCCAGATACTTATTCCTGCGTCTCTGTACTCCTAGCCCCTCGTCTCCTATGTCTTACGCATTTACTGCGGGTGGTCAGAATTATTTTTTTTTATTTTTCTTTAAGAAAAATATCTAAGAAACATTATCGAAACTTTTTAATTAACCCCGATAAATACTTTCCTAGTTATTTGATAATTCCTCGAGTCTGGGCGCCCTGAAACGTTTGTGTAAAACTTCAGATGTGTGTTTTTTTAAGGGGGTATTCTAGTCTAGAAATTTAAAAAAAAAAAAACTCGATTTTTTTTATATATATTTTCAAAGTTTGTCTATTCAAGAATATGTGTACAAGAGGATTTTTCAAAATTTAAATTATTTTCGGAGATATAGGCATTTTTCTGACCCGCCATCCAAACTGGTTCGGCCGGAACGCGAAACTTTAAACGCGTTTTTCTCAAAACTGACTTTTTCGGAACTACGCCCACGATTTCTCAGGTTCTACTGGACCGCTTTACTTGAAATTTTTATAGAATCTTCTTTATAGGCTTGTCTATGGTTGAAACTAGCCCCATCAAAAATTTTTTATTTTTATTATTTTTAAAAATTCGAAATAGTCAGAAAAAGTAATAAAACAACTTTTTTCGGGCAGTCGCCATTTTGTGAAAAAAAATTTTTCCCACTTTTCCGTAGTTCCGACCATTGCGACATTATTCTAAATTAATAACCTTTTTTTCTTTTTGGTTTCAGATAACTAGGAGGGTTGAAATCATGGGCACGGTCACGTGGAAATTTTTAGAGACCCCCCACTTCGTCAGCTCATAATTTTTGAAATTTTTTACTTTTATTGGTTTTTAATTTTTTTTTTTGGACTCTTCAAAAATTAATAAATAACTAGTAAAAAAATGGATGGTAAAAATATTAATTGCCTTCTTTTTACGACACTTTAAAAATTACCTGAAATTCATGCTTCTAGACTAGAATACCCCCTTAAGTTATCTTTTTTGGAACAGCTGACCGCGTTAGCTCAAAACCGCTCGGTAGATTTCAATGTAATTAATACAGCTTTTTGAAAACAGGAAAAACTTGTGAAAGCTGATCGAATTTTTTTATTCGAATTTTTACAAACAATTAACTGTTGGTTTTTCCCAAACAATCTGTACAAAAAAACGTCTGAGGAGGCTAGAAAGTATTTTTCCATTTTGTTAATAAAAACGCTTTAATCAGATACTAGATTATCTATTATTAAAACTCGTTTTTTTTTGTTCGATCGAGTTTAGATGACTCTACTAGTATTATTGAGCCAATGCAAAAACCTTCAGTTGAACTGAGTTTACACACAAAAAGCCTTTACTTTTAACATTAATCATTCTTCCCTTTTTTTTAAAATTTTTTACGCTCTTTCAAAATGTTTTTGAAGTGGTGACTGATCACTGTAGCTCGAAACCTGTTTGATAGATTTCAATGAAACTAATAAAGTTTTTGAAAACAGGGAAATCAAATGCCCGCGCGAAGGATTTTATAAGGTAAATTTTTATAGACAATTAGTAACCCTCGAAAATCTGAAAGCAAATTTACTAAAACCGCCATTTTGTGAATTGAAAGGGTTTTAATAAGGCTCTAGATATAAATCTATTTTTTTTGATCGATTAATTTTACATGAATTTCCAAGGATTGGTGAAAATCACTACTGCTTAGGGATAGTACCCTCAAGAGCTATATTCAACGGCTCGAAAACATCGAGGGAATTGGTGCAGGATTCGTAGAACAATACAAACTTCAAAGGGAATTTTTTCGGCACTTACGCAGAATCTTTGCCATAAAGCGGCATGATATAAACCTCAAAAGCAAGTATCGGAACGAACGTATAATCATATTTAGCGATAGTCAAGCGGCACTTAAAGCAACTCCACAACTTACAACGCCTTGCTAACCACATTAACTATGCCATACAACTTTCCGATAGTCATGGTAATAAAATTTTTATCAGCGACTCCGTAGTCAGTCAATTTCATTAGTGGCGGTCACTCAACTCCTCGCATTACTGTCGATTTCAAGCCGAGCAAAGTAACAAAAACAAAATTAAATCAAATAAAAATCAATACTAAGCAAACTGCTTCGCCGTCACTTCTCCATTTCCGTGCCTAGTCTGCTCTGCCTTAATAGTTTCTAGCGCTGTTGTTGTAACGCTAGCAGCTAATTAAATTAAATCAATGTATTCAATCGCAGTTCGTCAGCGCTAAAATAACTACATATGTTTATTTTTCGGTATTCATTTGACTTTTTTGACAAATTGAAAGAAAGTGTATGGAACTAGCGAACTGTCAGTGTGTGTGAAAGCGGAAGTTGTGGTTAGAGGGTTTGAGATACAGAGTAGAGTGTTGATACCGATATGGCCTGAGTGAATCATTAACATATTAGTAGTGCTTCTCTACGTACCATTTCCTTTCATCAAAGTAAACTATATGTGACCTGGTCTACGAAAAGGGGGCTTAGGTGTCAAAAAAAAAAATAATAAATAAAATAAAATAAAAAAAATAAAATAATAATAAAAATATAAAAAAAAAAAAAAAAATAAAAAATAAAAAAAATAATAAAAAAAATAATAAAAAAAAAATAAAAAATAGAAAAAATAATAAAAAATAGAAAAAATAATAAAAAATAAAAATAAAATAACAAATAAAAAAATAAATATAAAAAAAAATAAAAAATAAAAAATTAAAAAAAAATAAAAAAATAAAAAAAAAATAAAAACATAAAAAAAAATTGAAAAAAAAAAAATGAAAAAAATTGATTTTTTGGCACCTAAGCCCCTTTTCGTAGACCAGGTCACATATATTTATATAAGTATTTAATAAAAATTAATAAAATTTTATTTCGTCGCCATTGTATAAACTCAAAATACAATGAAGTCGAAATTAAGGCATAAAGGAGCTTTTAATGACACGGCCACTATCGGGCGTATCCACGCCCTTTTTTGGTACGCCATTTACTATCGAAACACCTGCAAAGCATTCAACACAATCCCCACTTGCTTGCTGGTAATCAGCAATACGCCCCCAAAGCCATTGTTCCACTTTATTCACTTATTACAGCCATTTTCTAGCGCCATAAATAGTTGCTGAAAATGATTAAAACTACAAAAGAAAATCTAAATAAAAAAGCGCATGCAAAGGAAAGCGCTACTAAAATGGCAATTATATCGTAAAACATTTACGGCCTACGCCCCTCCCACATACGCAGAAACGTGTGCACACATTGCGAACCCAGTACACCCGGTAGGTGCCCGCCACAAAATATTAGGAACAATATATTGTTCCAAGCACTCTTGACAATTGCTCCGCAACATGCAAAAAACGCATAAATTACCACACGTGAAATTATAGTTAGGGCGTCATATACTTGTATATACATACACATATAATATATGTATAACTAAATACATATCTACATAATGTAGTTGGCATGAGCACGGGCCTAATCGCGGCGCTTGGAACCTATGCCTCTAGTGTGGTAGGGTGCTAATTGCCTAGTTGCCACACACGCGTTGACTTGGACCTTTTGTTGTCTGTATTCTCCGTATTTATGCCCATTGGAGATCGTCCGATTGCATGTGGACCCTTTTATGATGTAGAGTTGGCTGCTAGTGTTGATGTTTTCAAACACGAACATTTTTACAACATTTTAATGCTAAATGATTAGTCGGAAAATATATCATAATACACATACATATTATAGTATTTATTCTCTTTCATGTGTGTCTACATTCAGTGTTAAATACCGTTCATGACGTTTTATATTAATCGGTAGGTATTTCAATCATTCTTGGAGAGATGCTAAAGAACTGATATATTCGTCCGATGTTTTATTTGTAAGGAAAGACTGATTGATAGACGAGGAATGAATGCACCGTGACCTTAGGTCTATTGTGCCCACTCCTAAATCACAAAGACTTTCCTAGCCCCAGCATATTTATAATATTATTTATATTCTCTATTTGAAAACAAGAATCCAAGGGCTTTTAACCAGGTGTTTCAAGCTCCCTATCGCAGAATCGGCAATTAACACAAGAAGCTAGGCCCATGTTGTGTAACTGCTTCTTCAGCTTGCAGTGGCCAGTGTAGAATAGCACTAGTAGTCTGAGCCTTTTAATGTAGTAGTCTGGTAACTTGGGTTCAAAATTTCGAAAATTTTTTTTTACTTAATTTGAAAGTACAATGGCTTGGGAATATACTGTAAAAAATTCAGATAGAAATTCGAAATATTTCTGGAGTAATAACGAGTTTTTTAGAGCGCCTCGGAGTGCTCTCTCTCGGAGTTGTTGAACTTTAAATGTGTTTTTCTCAAAACATTGTTTTTCTGGTCGGCCCGGGTCCTAACTTTTTTCTACTAAACCGATTGCTTTAAAATTTTAACAGGCTGTTCTACACAGTTATAGTGCTCGTCGGAACTAACGAGATTTTTTTTTCAGCCCTAGATTTTTATTTTACAACCCTTTCTTTGGACTTTCTTTAAAAGGACTTTTTTTTCAAAGTCCGCCATTTTGTTATTAACGGGTGATTTTTTTGAGGTTAGGATTTTCATGCATTAGTATTTGACAGATTACGTGGGATTTCAGACATGGTGTCAAAGAGAAAGATGCTCAGTATGCTTTGACATTTCATCATGAATAGACTTACTAACGAGCAACGCTTGCAAATCATTGAATTTTATTACCAAAATCAGTGTTCGGTTCGAAATGTGTTTCGCGCTTTACGTCCGATTTATGGTCTACATAATCGACCAAGTGAGCAAACAATTAATGCGATTGTGACCAAGTTTCGCACTCAGTTTACTTTATTGGACATTAAACCAACCACACGAATGCGTACAGTGCGTACAGAAGAGAATATTGCGTCTGTTTCTGAGAGTGTGGCTGAAGACCGTGAAATGTCGATTCGTCGCCGTTCGCAGCAATTGGGTTTGTGTTATTCGACCACATGGAAGATTTTACGCAAAGATCTTGGTGTAAAACCGTATAAAATACAGCTCGTGCAAGAACTGAAGCCGAACGATCTGCCACAACGTCGAATTTTCAGTGAATGGGCCCTAGAAAAGTTGGCAGAAAATCCGCTTTTTTATCGACAAATTTTGTTCAGCGATGAGGCTCATTTCTGGTTGAATGGCTACGTAAATAAGCAAAATTGCCGCATTTGGGGTGAAGAGCAACCAGAAGCCGTTCAAGAACTGCCCATGCATCCCGAAAAATGCACTGTTTGGTGTGGTTTGTACGCTGGTGGAATCATTGGACCGTATTTTTTCAAAGATGCTGTTGGACGCAACGTTACGGTGAATGGCGATCGCTATCGTTCGATGCTAACAAACTTTTTGTTGCCAAAAATGGAAGAACTGAACTTGGTTGACATGTGGTTTCAACAAGATGGCGCTACATGCCACACAGCTCGCGATTCTATTGCCATTTTGAGGGAAAACTTCGGACAACAATTCATCTCAAGAAATGGACCCGTAAGTTGGCCACCAAGATCATGCGATTTAACGCCTTTAGACTATTTTTTGTGGGGCTACGTCAAGTCTAAAGTCTACAGAAATAAGCCAGCAACTATTCCAGCTTTGGAAGACAACATTTCCGAAGAAATTCGGGCTATTCCGGCCGAAATGCTCGAAAAAGTTGCCCAAAATTGGACTTTCCGAATGGACCACCTAAGACGCAGCCGCGGTCAACATTTAAATGAAATTATCTTCAAAAAGTAAATGTCATGAACCAATCTAACGTTTCAAATAAAGAACCGATGAGATTTTGCAAATTTTATGCGTTTTTTTTTTAAAAAAAGTTATCAAGCTCTTAAAAAATCACCCTTTATTATTATTTACCCTTGATATTTAACTTCAGTAGTTCCGACCAGAATGACTTGTCTATAGATTAAGAATAAACAAGAATATTTGATTTCAGATAACATCAATAGTCAAAATCACCCGGGCCACCAACGTACATTTTTTTTTGAGGTTCCAACTCTGAGTGACAATAATAATAGTAATAAAATTATTAATTAATTTTTTCAAATACATTTTTTTATATTTTCAATATGTAAATAACACCACTCTAAAAATTCAAGATAATTCATTTTTGTTTTCTTATAAAAAACCACGCTCCAAAGAAGTCATGAAAATGGGCATAAGTTACCAGACTACTACCTTAAGGTTGTTACCCGCCATTAGCAACTTGGCTTTGTATTAGCTGACAATACCTCTCCCTGCCTACTCCTTCTGCAGTGCGGAGCAGTTCCCTTATGTTATGGGAACCTACCCAAATCAAATCAGGGGTTCAGGTTCTACCATGTTAGTGGAAGCTGCCGAGCGGGTGAGCTCATCAGCCAGTTCATTCCCGGCTATTACTAATTATTATTAATTAATTTTCGGTATTACGAACTTAAAGTCTTGTATTTATAACCTCATAACCTCATAACCTCATATGCCTCTATCACGATTTTCAACTCCACTCGGTTGAGTTGCTTTAACGTCAATTCAACTGAGTGTAGTTGAAATCGTAATCGTCAACTCCACTAAACTCTGTTTTGGTATTACGAACTTCAGCTATTTGTAGTCGTAATTTATTTGGAGTTGCAAAGACAATTCAATTCAGATGTTTGATAGCAGTTGTAATTTTTTAATATGCTAGTCAACCACACTGACAGAGCGTTGAAATCCGTAATATCACAAATTATTTAACAACACTTCAACCGAAACTTTATTATATTGAGTTCATAACGAAAATACTAAATTTCAAAATTTCAACCAAAATTCAGTTGAGTTGAAAACTGTAATAAAGGCTTTTGTTTCTTCAATAAAACAACTATTTATGAAGACTTAAGCGATAATCAGCCTGGTAGCATATTGTGGTATTCATTATACGTCAAGCTGGGCAAAAAATTACTGGAATAACAGTTACATGTGTTTGACCCAGATGTGTCCATATTTATTTATATCTTGCATTGTAAATTCTTATATTTATTTTTATAACAGATAAATTAAATATTATTAAGTATCTTTATTTATAAGCAATATTATTACAACCTGGCAACACATTTTTTTAAATATTCTTCAATATTCCAGCAAAGGCGAACCCCTTTTGCCCACCGACCATAACCACTTCCACGTAAATTTCGCCACAACAATCAATTGCAGCAATTACTCAGCCCATATTTGCCTGGCGCTAACAAAACAATTAATTATTCGATTTTTAATTTCTATTTAATGTCCAACAAGTTTTTTTCGACTTGCAAAGAACTTAAAATGCAATGTAATTAGCACTAATTATAGGCATTGACTGATAAAAAAAAATATACATTTTATCAAAACCATTGGTATGGAAGAAGTAATCAAAAGCATTCAATTAGTTCGGGGATTTGGGGATTAATTTGCAATAACTGTAAAAATGGAAAATTAGAAACAAATCAAACAACAGCAACAATTGTATACAGTTATAGTTAATTAATAACACTGAATAATTAATATTAAAATATGAATATTTTAAATAAATATTTTCAATAGATACAAGAAAAAATATTCGCCTGCAGTGCAGCTATAATACCCTTCACAGGTGTCATTTTTATAGCATAAAAAAATATAACAAAAATTTTATTCTGATTTTGAATGGTCGGTTTGTACAACAGTTATATGCTATAGTTATCTGAACAATTTGCTCAGAGTTTGCAGCGTTAACTTGGATAAAAATCTCAGTAAAACTTCGTGAAAATAGCTTGACAAAGAAAAGAGTTTTCCATATAAGGACTTGAGTTTGATCGGTCTTGTATGGCAGCTATACGCTACAATTGTCCAAAATCGACGCCTCCGGCAAATGAGCAGTTTTTTGGTGAGAAAAGGATGTGTCCAAAGTTTAAGATCGTTATCTCAAAAAATGAGCTCGTAGAGATGTCATTGTACGTGAAGAGACATTCACGACGTTTTGAGAAAACCAGTATTGGTAACGGATTTTTCAATAACAGCGCTACAAATTTTTTTTTAAACAAAACAGGTTTGGGGTATCAATGAAGTTCTTTATTCCTGTGAGAGTACATTCGATGACGTTATGTATTAAACTCGACTTCGTTTGCATGGCCACCACGGAAACGCCATCAGAAGACCAGACACTGAACCCAATTTTCGACGGTTTTCAAGCATAAATAGGCCAATACTGTTGCTATTTCACGTGCGATATTCGTACGAAGTTTATCAATCGTTGCTGGTTTGTTGGCATAGACCATAGAGTGTAACGGCGTCGAATCGCAGGACCGAGACGGCCAATTGATTGGCCATTTCGTGAGACAACACATTCACCAAACTTGGTTTTCAATAAATCGATTGTGATATTCGCTGTGTGGCTTGAGGCGCCGTTTTGTTAGAGCCACATATTGTCCAAGTCCATATCATCCAATTCTAAACAAAAATATTCGGTTATCACTAAGCATAGCGGTTCCCATTCACAGTAACGTGCCGGTCTTGATCATCACGGAAGAAGTACGGCCCAATGACGTCGCCGGCCCATAAACCGCACCAAACCGTATTTTTTTTGGAATGCAATGGTGACTCATGAATTACGTGTGGATTGCTGCCTGACAAATAATGCATATTTTGCTGATTGACGAAGCCCCTCAGCCAGAAATAAGCTCAATCGCTGAAGATGATTTTCCGATGAAAACACTCAGCCCAATTCACGAACGTACGACGGTTCTGGTAGTCAAGTGGCTCCAGTTCTTGCGTCAATTTGATATATTAAGGATGTAAACCAAGATCTTTTCGCCAAATTCGCCACAAGGACGTCACAGAGATGCCGAACGCTTGATACGTGACGTGAGAGAGACTGATTTGGATATTCCTCAATTGATGCGCTAGCGACAGCAATATTCTCGACACTACCGCCACTTTTTTGTCTCACTGTTACGGGATCATTTTGTACATACATTTTGCCTGTGGATTCAAATTTTTCCTCTAGACGATCAATTGTTGATCTGACAGGACGATTATGACGACCACAAATTCGACGTAGCACTCTTAAAGTTGAGCCCACTGACTCTGAACTTTGGTAGTGAATTGTAATTATTTCGGCTCGTTGTTGGATCGTATATCTTTACATTATAGAATGCCAAACCTTACCGAAGAGAAATGTCAAAAGAGCGGGAAAAAAAGATGACGTCGTTTGTTGTCCCTGTCAGTGTACTTCTGTAGCGCCCTTATTGAAAAACCCATTATATGAAATAGAACTCAATTACAACGTCATATAAAGGCGTACCCTTAACCTATGCACCAAAGCGGCCTCCACTTGAATCTTATTAAAAATAAAATACAACATGAAATATTCTAATTATGAAACCTGAAAAAAGTTATGGGATTAGGTTTAACGAACGATGTAAAATTCCCACTACACTAGAAATCAAATTTTGGGCAGTGTTTTGAATTTTATTTAAAAAAACAAAAAAAAATATTTTTACCATCCATTTTTGTATGGTGTCCTTATTGATATCTTAAGAGTACAGAAAAAAAAATTCAAAAAAAATATTAAAAATTAAAATAATTAGAGGGGGGAGAGACAGGTGTAAAAAAATGGCACATCCTGGTGACATTGATCCTGACTTTGCTGATGGTCTGAAAAAAAAATCAAAAGAAATTCTTAACCAGTAAGAATGCTGTTATAGTCCCTACCTCAGGGAATACGAAAAAAATTTTTTTTTTAAATGGCGACTGCCTGAAAATAAAAATAATTTTTTACTTTTTTTTTTTTTTTGGAAATTCCTGAATTTTCTTAAAATTTTAAAAAACAAAAATTTTTACACGATGCTGGTAGGAACGATAAAGGATTATATAAAGAAGGTTCACACAAAATTTCAAGTAAATCGGTTGTATAGAACTGGAGATAATGCCGGTACCTTGAGAAAAAAAGTAGTTTCGAGAAAAACGAGTTTAAAGTTTGGGAGACAATTCTAGTTAACACGGACCCACCTCACAAAATCGGCTGTATCTCCGAAAATAAGTCGAATTTTGAAAAATCCTTCCAAGGCCATATTTTTAAAAGTCTGAACTTTAAATATATGAAAAAAAAAATCGAATTTTTCAAAATTCTAGAGTAGAATACCCCTTAATTATTTTAGTACAGTACGTGAATCTAATGACACAGTCCATTTACATTTATGTGTATGTTAGTACAAGAATGAGAATTAAGTACATTTATTCATGTGCCTAAAGCTCTGCATTGGCCTACGAGTATAGTGCCACATATTTCGAATAGCTTGAATAAAAGTTTCCTGCAAGTCAAGTTTTAGTTGGATTTACGGATATTTTCGAAACAGGGAACAAAGAACCTTAATAGCAAAATCAAATTCCATGTAAGTTAATTTGGATTTCCGAATACTTTCGAAACAGAAACCAAGAAAGTGTGAGCTTCGACATAAAGTAAAATGTGCACTATACAGGTAAATACCTATTGGAAGGTTTCTTTTATAACCTTAAATTAAACAATATTCCGACTTCGCCATTTTCTCCAACAAATCTTTAACTCAGCAAGCCAATGTCAAGTCATTGGGTCGCTTTGTTCAGTGTAAATCCTGCCAAACGTTTGATTTTATTTAAATAAAACACCGTAGGCCAGACTCTGCAGCCAGCATATCCTTTATCGTGGTACAGTGAGCATTGTGTGTATCCTTTATTGCGTTGTGATTATTCTTTGTTAATAAATTATGACAGGCATTAAAAGCTTACGCGCTTTAACATGTGTGTGTGTACATAAAGGTAAGGGAGTACGGACTCAATGATAGCCAGCTCCACATGCCGCACTCACGCAACAAACACATCACTTTTCTCGGCTGTCATTGGCATTGTATTGTCATTACCGCGGCCAACTTTTGTTTTCACCTTTTTGCTTCCTTTACAATGCGCCGTTTTCCCCTTTGTTAATTGGATATTTTTTCTCTTTTTGATATTTTTTTCCTTTTGATATTTTTTTCTTTTTGATTTTTTTTCCTTTTTTTGATATTTTTTCTCTTCTTGCTGTATTCATGTCCTTTGTTGTTGCTGCGGTAATTTTTCTCTGCTGACAATTCGTGTTGCGCTGGCAATTAAGTTGATTTAATCATCATCATACCTACGAAGGAGCGGCCGTAAAGCGGAGCGTATGGAACGTGTTGCTGATTTAAGTGTGAGCTCACAGGCCTTGCTCACATACATACATTATCCTTTTATCTGCGCTTGCGATGGACAGCACAGCGCCTATGCGCACTCTTTAAATACTCGTCGTATGTGTGCGTGTATTTGTGGCTGCGCAGTAGGGAAGCGGCCCAACCCTGTTGTGCGGCACGCAACAGACATACATGCAGTTGGACTTATGTGCTAATACATACATTTGCATGAATATTTATATGTTTTGAGTGCGCGCAACGGTATTTCACGGTGAAGGTGTTATCTCTTTATCGCTTTGTTCGTCTATATGAACATATATGCTGCGTGTTTGTGTCATTTATTTGCGCTTATCTAGATATATGCGTGCCTGCGTAATTTTTTCAACGCTCTATTATCCCTAACAGCGGGTGGGCGTAGTCACTAACACACGCACAAATGCCGTTGGCATTATTATGAGTAAATTTATGAATATCAAGCCTACTTTATGGCGGTCAAGCCGTAAAAGGCGCAAGCATTCACCGCTATTATTACGCGTGCCGTGTTCGTGTGTGCTTTGGTGAATGTAGGCTTGTTTCAGGTGTCATCTACTCTTTAATTACCATACATCCATCAAGCATAGATTCATCAGCTGCTGCTGAAATACCGAAACCCTGAAACCCCGAAACCACCACCGCCTTAGTCCATAGTCCATATTCGCATTAAATGTTTTGTGGCGCTTCCTTCCTGCTTTGTGTGTGAAAAGGATAATTAATTAAAAATGAAACAAAAAAATGCCTATGACACCGGAAAAAATCACAAAATCGTTCGTAATTAACGCATTAACGCATAAATATCCATACATACATATGTGTTTATAGATGTGCGCCAATCGCGTTGTGTATAATTGAAAAATAAAAATTAATGTTGTAAATCAATTGAAGTGATAGCAAACACGGGTTCATTAAAAACGCTGTCAATTCTGTAAATTATTTATTTAAATACGCAATTTAAACGAACTTATTGACTTTGCCGATTGGCGCGCGCGGTAGAGTTTCGGTAATACGGTAAATGTGGCATTAATTCTAGTAATTGGAGTTGCCAATAGCAACGCAGCGCGCATTATTTCGGTTTAAATATTCCTTTTCATGGTCAGAATAAAATTTTTAATGCGCGCGTTTTGAAATTATTTGTTGAAATTTAATAAACTGAAAGCATATGTAGCAGTTAACGGTATATACGAAGTTTGTTAAGAAATTAATGGGAATAATAAAATTACACGGGTCTATAGAGACCAACTATCAAGAGGAATGGAAATATATTTTTTCAAAACACTAAAATTGCCGCTATACTGTATTTTGAACACACGTATGTAGGTAATAAGGGGTTACATGGTTTTCTTCAACAATTTTTTTCTCAGAAAAAAAAAAATGAAATAATTTATTAGAATTTTTTATATTTACAAACATACACTATTCACAAAGAAATTCTGAAATTTTTGAAAAAAAAAAAATATTTTAAACTCGGCCATTGCGACGCCATTTCCCGGGACCCCTCAGAAAAAAGCGGCGTTGGCAGGATAACACCTTACAGGATTATCTCAAAAAATACTTGTTTCAGTTAATACCTTACCTAGGGAAAAACCTGAAAATTGTATTTTTGGCACATGTTTTTACAAAAAAGTTAAAATTCAGTAAAATTTCGCCAAATTTTATTTTTTCAAATAGTTCGAAAAAAAACCTTCGTCCAAGTTTTTGATAATTGTATTTGAAAGAACTGTGAAAAATTTTATGAAGATTGGTTAAGTAGTTCTCGAGAAATCTGGCGAACCGACTTCAAAAACACAGTTTCGAGAAAAACGCTTTTAAAGACGGCGCACTTAGCCTAGCTAGCCTCGAGCGCATAGGTTCTCAAGGCTGTATCTCCGAAACTATGACTCAGATCAACCTGATCAAATTTAGGACAATATTCTAAAGATGTTGTAGATTTTGATAAGACAATAAAAAAATTCACTTTTTTTTAAACCGAGCATTGATGATTTTAGGATCCCCAGCTATATTGTCAAGCATCTCTATTACGACCTCTACTCGACGGCGTTTTCGCAAATGATTCAGGTGTTTTCATAAAAGTATAGCATTGACTAGAATATTAACCGAAATATGTTGAGCCATCCGATAAAATATACTATGAGATCCTCTGTTATCTCTCTGATGCCAACAGGACGATTTTCAAGCACTGTTTTTTAACTTTTTCGATACCATCGTTAATCATCATTAACTGACCTGGATGCATGACTATTTTTTTTATTTCAATTATTTCACGACCATCACTAAATACCTTGTACCACTCTAATACAGGCAGCTATTATCGCCTAAGAAACTCTCAAAACTAAAATAACATCCTTTTCAATCATTTCTTGAACGTAGTTCAACTAGAAACTGCAACATTAAAAAATTAAATGGTATACAAAGAGCAGCACTGGTGCAATCAGGTCATGTCCGACTGATGCGCTCAATGTGATCCTCCATCAACTACCAATGGACATTTTTATTCCAAACAAAGCAGCTATTGCGGCGATAAGAATAAAAGAATTGGGAGGTTGGAATCAGCAGAACTACGGACATATGTAGTGTTTTCCTAAACAAGCTCACCATTAATAAATCAGACTACCTTCTCCCAAAGCTGGACTTCAATAGCTACTTCCAGGTGAGGATACCATCTGGACGAGAATGGAGAAGAGGTTCAATAGAAGATGAGGATACTATCACAGTCTATACCGACGGGCCCAAAATGGACTGCGGAGTAGGCACGGGGGTATTCTCCGCTGATCTTGGCATATTTCTCTCTATACGTCTACCGAACTCGGCTAGTATCTTCCAAGCAGAAGTACTAGGCATAGAAAAAGCCTACGAAGCTCTATTAGAAAACCGCTGGAATATAAATAAAGCAACTATATTTACGGATAGCCAGGCCGCGCTCCTGGCCTTGTCTTCACCCATGACAAATTCCAGCATAGTTCACAACTGCAAGAGAGCACTAAGCTCAATAAAAGACAAGCGCCAACTAAACTTGATTTGGGTTCCCGGCCACAGGAACATTTTCGGTAACGAAAAAGCAGACGAGTTGGCAAAGGCAGGAGCTTTCCTCAACGAATCCGTGGCGGAGCTAATACCAAGGCCGCTAGGATCGATCAAAGGAGAGATCAATAGGCAATTTCAACACGTTGCAAATAACAGTTGGAAAACATTACAAAATGCGTCATAACTAAACAATTATGGCCAACATATGACAGGAAAAGAACCAACGACTTATTAAATAGGTGAAGGAAAAGTATTTACAGAGTAACAGCTACCACAACAGGGCACTGGCCATTTGGGGAACACGCATCCAAAATGGATTTGCCCTACAGCGACATCTGCCGTGGCGCCGAAGTAGCAGGGAACAAGGAAACAATCTTCCATTTTCTCTGCGTATGCCCAGCTCTAGCACATATCCGACACAAAACACTTGGAATCCATCAAGCACCAAACCTTGAATGGATAAGTAATTTCATCGAAACCTCAAAATGGTTTGAAAGAGAGGGTGAAACATAATAGCAAATACAGAAGGTTCTACGAACAGTGTATCAAAATGGCACATCAAGTGCTAATTGAGCTTAAGATAAGGCTGCACTCCTACCTACCTACCTACCTGAA
>CM050323.1:6710737-6735737 GCA_027475135.1 Bactrocera correcta | reverse complement strand
TTTTCAATTATCACTTCAGCAAAAACCAATGGCAGCGGGGACAATACCCAAAACGCACATAACTAACGAATGAAGTGCAAACAAATGCACAACAAACAACAAAAACAGCAGTGGCAAACAGCCGCAGCAGTAGCAAGCCAACAATAACAACAAACAATAAAACATTGTAGAATAATATAAAATGTAAAGCAACAAAGTTGGCGAAGGCTGAAAAAGCAATAAGCAAGAAAAGCAGACAAAAAGGCAAGGTAAAATATATTTTTAGATATATGTGCTCGAGTTTATGTAACTAAAATAGCAACAACAGCCAAAGAATCTGCAGAGTAAACACGCAGGCAACATATTTATTCTTCTGTGCCCGCTTTACAGATGAGCCATTAAACCAATAAACCATGAATCACATTGGGATAGGCACGAATTGGAAAAGGGATTCGATAAATACACAGCTGTAATGCAGCTGAGGTATGTATACGAATATATTTAAGTATTAGGGTGGACGAAAAAAAACGTTTAATTTTGTCCTTAGATACGGTGAACCTAAAAAGGATATATAAATGATCAACGTGACGAGTTGAGTCGAGTTAGCCCTTCCAAACTGTCTGCCTGCATATAACATATGGAACGACAAAGCTATAATACCCTTAGAGTGATCCGATCAAAACAATTTATTCAGAGATTGTACTAGGCTTCTCAAAGATGGCTAATCAAAGACTAGCAGTCCTTTGTGGGGCCATAGAAAAGGGCCTTAGCAGCCAATACAAATTCCACATTCCCGCAAGCTCGGTGGGATGTCTGAAGATCCCAAGTGTTTAAGTCTTGAGCTCCTAAACACAGGAAAGTCAAGAAGGAAGTATTGAGTTGTTTCCACCTCATCTTCTTCCATACTGCTTTTGCATATGGCGTCTGGTAGGATTCTTACCTTACTGTTAAAAGCCTGTTAAAAGCCTAAAAACTAGAAAAAGTCTGGTTTTACTGAGGGCAAAGAGATCACTAGATTTTTTTCGATCGATCTTCGGCCAAAAGGCTTTTGCGAAAGCGTATGTTCTGATGGTGGCCTAACGCTGGCCAAGCTTCCGTGAAGCCTAGCCATCTAGAGTAAAACACAAGAGGATACGGGAGCACCAACTCGCTCCCATTCTACCGATAGCGGTTCTAAGGAGCCTTTTCTTGCTGGCTCACCAGCTTTACAGTTTTCTGCAATTCCGTTATGATCTGGCACCCTAACCAATCTTATTGCAAGGTAGTCTGGCATCCGTCTGAAGCCGTAGTTGATAGAGAGCTCCTGACGGCAAACCCCTCTACCAACCTTACAACCAAGCTTTGAACCATTCGAAAATAAGCTCACTTACCCTCTGCTCCAACGGCTTCTTTCCACCCACGACTCCCTCGCCGGTATATGGGTAGAGAAGGAGCTGCCAGAGATCGGTTTGTCGACCCCGTAATCCGGAGTAAAGTCAAAGCTGATTTCCGAGTGTATAGACACGTGTTTTTTTAGAAACCAGACTGTCTAAATCTGATGAAAACTTTCGCAGCCATACGCCTTCCGACGTTGTGTACGGCCGATATGTGAAAGATAGCGTAAGTGACATGGTTGAAGTGGAGCTTAGTGCACCACACATGTCGATGAGCTCCGCCCGTTAGACGCTTTCGATTATCTTTGCAAGAGTGGTCTTTTCTAAAGCCCTCAACGATATAAAGTCCTCACAGAACATAATGGGCTTGACTATGGTGTCGTAGAGACAGAGGACCACTTTCGGTGAGAGATCCCACCACAAAGAAAAAATTAAAAAATTTTTTTTTTTGCCCACCCTAGTAAGTAAGTTCACTCGAAGTCGAAAAGAAGCCTCATCAATACCTATGCGCACTGCCACACTTATTGGGACTTGATTTAAGGCAAGCATCGCAATTCGGATATGGAGCGCATAAATTTAATGCACGACAAAGCTGTGGAGCACCAAACCGCTTAAGAGTTTGCGCGGCGCACATGCTAAATCTTAAGCGCTGCTCGTGTGCGTGTGTATGTGTGTGTTACCAATAATACTTGTGCCTGCTTTCGTTAAAATTCAATGGTAATGAGGCGCTAGTCGGGCAAATGCGCATTATATACACACAAACATACATATACACATGCAAATATATCCCTTCACACCCACACACATACTTTTACATAAGCACTTTCAATTCTGTAAGTAATAGGAAAATCTTAAACCGCAAGCGTTATTCGAGTGGCTTATGCGCTTGGTTGGCTTTTGCCGCCATTCTTCAATATAGGCCCTGTAGCGGTCGGCCATGCGCATGTGGGTCTACGGCTCCGTAGAGACTTGTGGAACTTGTGCGTTTCGTTCGTACTTAGCTTTCGCTTGCTGAGTGTTTCTAGTTTTGTGCGTTGCCTTTGTTAGCGCTGCTTATTGTCATGCTCTTAACTATTATCCTTGATTGGAAGACGCCTGCTGTACGTGTGCGTTATTTTCTTTTGCTACACTTTTCCGATTTTTTTTTCGCTTCTTTTTGTTGTTGTGCTTCAGTCAAGTTGGCCTTGCTGGCGAACTTGAATTTCTTCCTATAGGGATAATCCTGCGACAGGTGTAGGTCTGCAGTTGTGGCAAGTTAGCGGAATAATTTATGCAGATTTGTTGTTATTTTATATATTTTTTTAATCCCTAATGCACACAATCACGGTTGTTAATTTGTATGCGCTGTTAGTGTGGGAGAGAGTTGGAGTGTCTATATATGGCACAGCATCTCTACTGTACGTAGCAATGGGAAGCGGCTAATATTTTTAATGGAAAATTTAAGTAATGTTGAGGCATCAAAGACTAAAAAATAAATAATATATAATAATAATACTCTAGCCCTAAAAATTTTGTATATTTTAAGTATTTGTGGCACTCAAAATATTTTTTAGAAATTTGTTATGAAGAATTAATTTCTTCTAAAAATTAAAGATTTCTGCTATAACCGCCTAAAAGATGTCTACGCCATAAGAAGAAAGAAGAAATTTTGTAGAGTCTTATACCAAACCAATACGAAATCAGTTATCCGCATTTTTTAATTTTATCAGCTCTGTTTGCGGCTAAAACTAGGAAGCATTTAATGAATTTAGTCAAAATGCGCTTAAAAGTATGCAACACCATTCGTTGCAAGCATAAATATAACTTAAAGTGTTCTCTACCTCTTGCAGATGTTACTCACAACTTAGAAATAGAAAAATAAAATAAACAGAATTTTTCAGAAGAATTTTCAGAATTTTTACGATTTTTTTTACATTATCGCAGCACAATTAGGCAAGTAAGGACTGTTCCGAATAGAAACTGCACACAATTTTATTCTTTTAATTGATTTTTCATCAATTTTCCGTGTGTGCACCGGTGAAAAATCGTGAAAAAAGTTAAAATTTTCACTTTCTGTTTACAAATATACAATAAACGGACCTAAACAAAATGCCATCAGAAAGAAAATATTTTGGCTCGAATGAGTAATTTTACTTCCTGGAGCCGCGTGATCACCGGTGCACATTTAACATTTACTTCTTTCTCTATTGTTTTAAACTAATTAATTCAGCTAATTTGAAAGAAAAATAAAAGATGTCAGGGAAAAAACTTAGTGATAAAGAGATAAATGAAACTTTGAGCGCTGATTTCTCTGATCTGTCAGATTTTTGTGACTCATAAGACGATGATGCTGTTGATAGAGACAAAGATTACCCCTGACGTATTATGGGTATGCAAACTACTCAGGCCAAGAACAATTTCATGTTCTTCTGGGCTTACAGATTTATTCCAGGTATTTAAACCCAATGTAAATCGTGTGCACTATGCCACATTGCGTGAGGATATGTGAACACGCAGCCCAAATGACTACTCAGATCGTGTGCACCGGTGCCCCACATCGGCTTAAATGTGTTTGTTACAGCAGCTGCTTAAGTCGGTACACCCCAGTAGTGCGTTGCGGTTTTTACAATAGATAAAAATTTTAAACAAAGAATTTGTCTCAACTTTTGTATTTCTAACCAAATTGTCTGCGAAACCGTTGCGATGCAGTTTTATAAAAAACAGAAGCCTTCAATGACGATCGAGAGACCGTTGAAGACATGTTTCGTTCTGGACGACCTTCGACCTCTATAACTGATAAAAATTTTAAAGAATAAGTGAAGGATATGGTGCTTGGGAATAAGAGTCTTGATTCGACCTGATAAAGCTGAAACCTACGCCAAATCACTAAAAAAAACAATGTGATGATTTTTGGTGCATCACGAATTTGTTCCGGAGGGACAGACGGTCAATAAGGAGATCCATTTTTTGAGGCGCTTGCGTTCGAATATCCTTCAAAAACGGCCGGAGTTGTGGAAGAACAATTCATGGATTTCACACGGTGATAATGTACCATCGAGTCGAGCCATGTTTGAGACCGAATTTAAAGCCAAAAACGCAATGAATACTATCGATCAACCACCGTTTTCATCAGATTTGGGTCAGTGTGATTTTTTCTTGAAACTGAAATTGCCGCGACGTGGAACCCGTCTTCAGTCGATTGAAGAGATAAAACAAAATTCGTTGAAGGAGCTGAAGGCTGTCCCAAAAAGAGCTTACGAAAATTGTTTTGAGGATTGGAAAAATCGCTAGCTTAAATGTATTACATCTGGGGGAATTACTTTGAAGGCGACAAAATAAATATTAATAAAATATTTCACATTTTGTTTTCAATTTCCAAAATCTAAAAGTTTTTTTTCACTGAAGCTGTGATGAAAGTTATGAAGCTTTTGATTTTAGTTTTGCTTTTGAAATTCATTATTGAATGATTTTAATAAAGTTTCTGTTATAATAATGGCAAAAAACAGGTGAGAATTTAAAATAAAGCTTTTTTGTAAGCAGTCGAAATTAAAAAGAGACTAACTTTTTTAACCAAAAATATCATTACTAGTCTTTATTTTCTACTTTTTTTTATTTTGCTCACAAGTTAAGTACCCTTGAAAAGTACTCAGACGCCAGGAAAAAAGTCTCCACAACCGCGTTAACGAATACACTTGTTTTGGATTTACATATGACAATGCCCCTGACATTTACGCTCTCACAGCCAATGTCACCAAGGTGCGTATGCACGCATGTAAGTGAAGATATGCCCTATACACTTACATATTTTGCATATATGTAGGCATACAAAACAAATTTGGTATGATGTATAGATATAGTATCTATGAAGCACACAATTTACTAGGAAATGCGTGTAGCAATAACTATTTTATTTGTGTATATGTATATGTAGATGCAGTTTTTATTATATATCTAAGCCATAAGTAATCCGAACACTTAGTTGTTACTGCGCATAGTTTTAATTTTATAGATATGTATGTATGTTGCGAATGGATGCAAGTAGGCTGATGCGCTTTGTAGCGGAGGTTATACGGGTTATGACGAAGTGATGAAGCCCCAAGCTTTGCCTGCATTTTGAAATATTTTTTGGAATCGGTATATATGTTCATACATATATTAATTAAGAAAGCTGGGATGTACAGTTTTTGGTTCTGATTTTACAATTTCCGAAATTATTTTTAATTTTCTTTTTAACTTAATTTTTTTTATTTTTTTTTTTAATTTTGTTATTTTTTTAATTTGTTTGCCGCATGTATTTTGTAAATTTTCTTTTTTTAAATTATCATGATTTAGAGTTGATAATGAGGTAATATGTATGTTTCGATATTCTGCTACTGTTGCCTGTAATTTTAATTTTAAGATAATTAGTTTTTATTTAATTCTAATTTTAATTTATTTTTATTTCATATCTTTTATTTACTTCATTTTAATTTTTAAATTAATTTAAAATTTTAAGTTTATTTAATTAATAATTTTTCATTTTGATTTTTTTTTTAATTATAATTTACTTACATTTGTAATTTAATTATTTTTATTTTTTTTAAATTTATTTTTATTTTTTAGTTTTTTTTACTTTAATTATTTTTAAATTTAATAGTATTTAATTTCAGTTTTATCAAAACTTAAATATTTTAATTTGTATTTAGTTTTAGTTCTATTTTTTTAGTAAATTATTTAATACTAATTAATTTTTATTTTTTTACAATTTTACCGTCATAATTTTATTTTTTCTTTATTATTATTTTTTTTATTTTTTTTGTTTTTGTTATAATTCTACTTCGCTTTAATTTTTTTTAATTTGTATTTAGTTTTAGTTCTATTTTTTTAGTAAATTATTTAATACTAATTAATTTTTATTTTTTTATAATTTTAATTTTTTTAATTTTATGTTTTCGTTTTTATATTTTTTTTTAATAATTTTACTTCGCTTTAATTTTCGTTGTGCTTAATTTTAGTTTTTTGTTTAATTTAAACTGCTTCTAATTTATTCAAATTTCGACTTTTGAATATAAATTTAAATTTTATTTTTAATTGTAATTTATTTTTATTTCAGTTTTAATTGATTTTTATATTAATTTAATATTTATTTTTTTTAACTTCTTTTAAATCTAATTTATTTATAATTGTAATTTAATTTTTTTAATTAAATTTATTTTGTTATTATTTTATTTTTTTTAATTTTCATTGTGTTTAAATTCAGTTTCAGTTTGAACTCTTTTATTTTGATTTAATTTCATTTTTGAATATTAATTTAAATTTTATTTTTAATTTTAATTTATTTTTATTTCAGTTTTATTTGAATTTTATATTAATTTAATATTTATTTTTTTAACTTCTTTTAAATCTAATTTATTTATAATTGTAATTTAATTTTTTCAATTAAATTTATTTTGTTATTATTTTATTTTTATTTTTTTAATTTTCATTGTGTTTAACAGTTTCAGTTTGAACTTTTTTATTTTGATTTAATTTAATTTTATTTTTTTCTTAATAAGTTTTAATTCTAATTTATTTTTAATTTTATTTTTTAATTTTTTTCATAATTTAATGTATTTTGTTTTATTTTTTTTTGTTACGATTAATGCTTTTTATCATTTTAATTCGTTTTAATTTTCATTGTATTTCATTTTAGTTTTTTTGTTTAATTTTAACTGTTTAAAATGTATATGAATTTTAATTCTTTTTAATTTGCACTCTATTTATTTTAGTTTTAAATCTTATCTCTTTTAGTTTCAATTTATTTAATATTTTTTAATACCAATTTATTTTTAATTTTTTTTATAAATAAGTATATATATATTTTGATTTTTGGTTAAAAAACTTAGATAAATACAAAAATTTAAAATTAAAAAAATTTAAAATTAAAAAATATTAAAATTAGATACAATGAAAACTAAAACGAATTAAAATTATAATAACAAAAACATTAATTTTTTTTAATTTTAAATTTTTTTATTTATCTAAGTTTTTTTCAATATTTATTTTAGTATAATTTTTTAAATTCTTTTTATTTTAGTTTTTACTTTGTTTTATTATTTTTTAATTTTAATTTTATTATCTAATTTTAATCTTTTTTTAGTTTTAACATATTACATCTTTTTAATTTTATTTTTTTCTTTATTAATTTCAATCAAATTTTCTTTATTATTTGCTCTTTTTTTAAGTGCAATTTATTTTTAAATTAAATTAATTTTTTTTAAGTTTTTTTTACACTTTAAATTTTTTCATTCTAATTTTATTTAACTTGAATTAATTTCATTTATTATTTAGTATAATTTGCTACTATTTTTCTTTAACCTTATTTTTTTTTAATTTTGAAATCCAAATCCAGCCAAAAATGTGTATTGCCATTTATTGAAGGCTTAAATTTAACAAAATTGAAGTTTATGCGCTCACCTGTCTCGTGTTTCACCGTTAGTTTATAACTTTTTTGTAGTTAGTTTGATGAACTTTTAGATATTTAAGCACTCATTAATCACTTGCACTTCTAAATTTGTATTAAAAATTTCGCAAAACACTGTTGATTTGGTTTTTTGTAATTTTATAGCTTTTCACAATACATTTGCACATGAGACAAATAAAATTAATTTTTCTTTTAGTTTTGTTTATACTTTTTTCATATAATTTTTTAGTTTTTCTTTCATATAATTTTATTTGGTTTGTTTGCTTATTAACTCTTTCATATATTTTTGGTTTTTAGTTTATCCTCTTTTAAGCTTTTTCATATGTTTTTTTCAGCTTATCTGCCTTTAAGTGTTTTTATTCGTAATAAATAATTTTTTAGTTTTTTAATTCGTAATAATTTTTAGACTTTTCTGATTTTTTTTAAATTAGTTTTTAACAACATTTATTCAATATTTTATCTAATCTTTAGTTTCTTCGTTTCTTTTTTTTTTTTTGTTTTTCTGTTATTGTTACGACTTTTTCTTCACGAATATATATGCACACTTGACTTTGAGACGATTTTAAATTTGAATTTTTGATATTTCTGCAGCTTGGCACTGGGCCTGCACTTGCTTGCCGCTAGCAAATGTCGAGCTAGCCTGCACATTCACACAAATATTTCGCCTAGCCGGAGCTGTGATACTTGCAAAGCCAATATTTTTGGTTTGACACGACAATTAGACTGACCCACACTTTCGACTCTTGAAAATCCACCACAAAACCACTAACTTTCACTTAAAGCGCTGTTTATGTGTTTTAGCATCCTTTCACTGCCGCCATACAAGTATATATAACTGTATATATGTAATAGATGAATGAGTGCACACGTTTTACGCACGTCAACGCAGCTAACGTATTTTTATGTGCTGCGACCACACGTTTAGTACAACGAAATTTCGTTTTACGATTGGCTTCACTTCGCTATTAAACACGTACTAACTTTTAGCCAGACACAAACACAGTTAGCCTCCTGTATTTGCTTCGTGCAAAAATCGAATATTTTATTTAGACTTTATTGTTGTTTTTATTTTTTGCGACTTTTCGTTTATGGCGTTGGATTGATAACACACTTAATGGACCTGTTTAGTGCTGCTGCTGCTGCTCGGGCTTCCTTTTTCCGTTTATACTTTATACTCGCCTTGCCACCGCCTTGCCTGCCTGGCTTAGTGCGCCGCACACTCCCTTCACCAACTCGCACTGCACCGTACACACACACACGCGCGCCAACACGC
The DNA here is from genome assembly GCA_027475135.1 of Bactrocera correcta. Classification (NCBI taxonomy): domain Eukaryota; kingdom Metazoa; phylum Arthropoda; class Insecta; order Diptera; family Tephritidae; genus Bactrocera; species Bactrocera correcta. Next base: position 6,726,691 of record CM050323.1, on the reverse strand, counting down.
TTGCAGCAGCCCAACGGAACAAAATGAACAATTTCAAGTGTCGCCTACTAAGTTGCCCCGTTTTTCTACTTTCAACTTTCGTTGCCTTTGGTCTTGATCCTTTTCTTTCAAGTACACACACACACACAGAAGTGGTTTGTTCTACTATATTTGAGGTACAATAGAGGATGGATGGGAAAAAATGTGTGATTTTAAAGCAGCGACGACGACGAGGAAATTACTTTCAGTCAAACGTAACGTGCAGCTTCGCGTTTAGCGCCCAACTGAGCTTCCGCCAGCGCTGGCCATTGAATATTACATGTGAGCGCATGTGAGCTCAACGAGCCGAAGGCACGCACACACATGCAAAGCGAGAAAGCAAGAAAGTATCGCGCTATTGTGCTGCACTTGAAGCCCAGATGTGTCCGCTGCGCTTGTATGCGTGTGTAAGCCCACACACACATACACACGCACTTGCACACATGACTTCGTATTCGCAGTTTTTGTTGTAGCACGGCGTCGGCACGTCTATAGCGTAGTGGCACAGACGAGCACACACGCACTGCGTGAAAAGCACAAACAAGTTCGGCTTTAACGGTGCTAGTGTCGTTTAGGCACTCGGCTTGAATTGTTGCCTCAATCGATGCTTCCGTTTGAGTGGTCAATTTGCAAAAAATTCTAAAAGTATGCGCTCACGAAAGCTTTGAGTGGTTCCTCTCGCGCTCTCACACGCTCTCTCGGCCGCTCTTTCATATACATTCCAAAAAAACACTCACTCAATTTGACAAATGTCAACCCCAAATGCAATTGCTTGCTGTCGGGGGTGTCTCAAGTCAATTGTTGTAATTGTGAACGGTCAACTTTGTTGTTTTTTTTTTTTGCAAGGCGGAAGCTTTTATTTTTTATTAGGCTGCATTTTTGTTGTATCCCTTTGTTTAGTGTGCGCGAAAAACGCCGGTAATAATTTTGGATGACAACGGAAGTCACGTTGGGTTACGCAGAGTTGCATTTTTAGGGATATTTCAAACTAATTTAAATCCAAAAAATAGTCTTTAAAAACTCAAAAGGCAAGACGGCTACAGTTAATGACGGAATTCTCAGATATATCCATATAAAGTCGTAAATTGTTCTCAATTTGTCGGAGAGATATCAAGAAACTTTATGGGTAGAGCGCGCAATTCCAATTTCATGATCCTGAATGAGAACATTATCTCACTTGAAAGCTTTTAAGAGGTATTTATATAGTAATAGTGTTAGTTTTCATATATCTAATCAAATCTGGGCAGATTAACGAAGATACAACCAAAATATTAACATTTTAAGAGGCAGATACTAGTCATAGGAAACCAAACAGCTCCAATGGACTCAGGCCGCTTTCCTTAAAGAATCTGAAAATAGTCACTGAGAACCAAATAGCTTCAATGGATTCATGTCGCGTTCCCTAAAAGGGAAGGAAATAGCCATAAGGAACAAAATAGCTTCAAAGGGCTCAGGTCCCGTTCCCTAAAGAGGCAGGAAGTAGTTAAAGGGAACCAAAATAGCTTCAATGGACTTAAATCGCGTTTCCTAAAAATGCAGAAAATAGTCACAGGGAACCAAATAGCTTCTATGGACTCATGTTGCGTTTACTAAAGAGGCAGGAAATAGACCTAAAGAGGCAGCAAGTAGTCACAGGGAACCAAATAGCTTCTATGGACTCATGTTGCGTTTTTAAAAAGGCAAGAAACAGTCACAGGGAATCAAAGCTGGCGAATACGGCAGCTGAGCGATGATTCTCAATTCGAATTTCACCAAAAAATCAGATGCAATCAAGCTAGAATATGAAGACACAATATCGCCCACCAAATCGGTCTTTTCCGACGACATAGGCGTCCGAAAGCTGCCACGTAGTATTCGTTCTTGATGGTTGACTCTGTGGCATAAATTAATGGTAAACTAAACCACTGTAAACAAAGAAATCGTTGAGTATCAACTTGATCTTTGATCGATTTTAATGCATACTTTTCGATTTCGTCTAATATTCGGAGCGCAATTAGCCAAATGGTTGAAAGTTTTGACGTCGTATTCATCGTATTCATAAACCCACGTCTGTCACTAGTAACGCTGCCTGTGATGAATTTAAGAATCTCAACTATTATGTTAATCACCTCTTTTGTGACCCCTCTCCGACATCATTTTTGCAAAAGATACAGGTATTCTGGTACGAGTCTAGCAGTGATACCCCTAATATACAAAACTTAAGCCATAATGTACTGAGTCGATCCATAAGCTATGTTGAGGTTCGATGCTATCCCTCTGGTGCCAACAATGTGATTTTCAAGCATTCTGTTTCTTTTACTTGCTCGGTGATAACGTCATTAAGAGTGGTGGATGGACATCTTGGGTGAGTTAAGTTTCGATGACTTCACGTTCATCCCCGTGTCTTCGGGAAGTATACTCCAAAGGACTTTGAGATGATGTTTAGACTTACTAGGTATTTCTCGTGCGCTTCAGGAAGAAGACTTCAAAGGACTCTGAGATGATGTTTAGACTTGTTAGGTATTTTTCCTTTTCCATACTTCGTCACAACTCAGGAAATCAGTTTAAAAATTTTTATTAAAGTATTCTACTAAATTTTAACCACAAACTCTAAATGAAAGTTGGATATAATTGAACTCAACCGAAACCCTAGCAACCAGTACGCAAGCAAATAAAACCAACTTCCTAAGCACTCTCACTTTCATGACACTTTCTTAACTCCGCTCAAGCGAAATGAGCATTGTCTTTTGCTCAGAAAGTAATACAGGAACACTGAAAGCGAAAGTTGAGCTTTACGAAGGCGTTACGCTCTTAAAGTTGCAACTAAAAATGCTCGCTCACTTTTTACACTCACCAGCGCTACAAAAGCTGCGCATAATTTATGCCAAAAAAGCTCTCACGACTTGAATTAAATATATTTTTTTCACACACTCACAAATACCAAAACTGCTCCTTCGGGTAGCCGTCAAGCCGCTACAAAGCATACGAAGGCCATTGCAAGTATTCCCAGCACAATTTCTATTAAGTAAGGTTATGATAAGCGTCCTGTGTCCTTCCTTTGCATTGGACTTAAAAGCTGCCGCGTAAGCTTTCTTTAGTGGGTGTGTACTAGTATGTACGGCAGCCACACAGTGCCAAACGGCTACAATGCTTTGCCTGCGGATGCTGTGTGAGCCTAAAAAAGTTTGACATTCAGACGGACGTAGGAATAACTGGGAAGGTGAAACATTGCCTGCTGCCTAATAGGGAAGGTTGACTTCGGAAGGCTGATTACAAAGAGACCTTGGCAGCGGAATGACGGCTGTAAACAACAAACAAAATGAAAGACAAAAAACTCTGATTCCGCTGAAGATAGATGATGATGCGCAATGATTCAATGTAATTGTTGGCACTTGTCTACATATTTTTGTTGCACGAGCCGTACAGCTTATGCAGGTGAACACGTAAAATGCTGAAGGCTTCGTGATTGGAGTTGGCTATGCTATGCTCGTGAGGTTTAAAGGCGCGGTGGGTGGTGTCATGCGTAAAAATAAATAATTTTCAAATCACTTGACAAACGAAAAATGATTTTTATGCGAAGACGCGCATATAAATGAGGAAACGTTGCATACTTTTAGGCGCTTTAAATTAGGAAATGTAGCCTACTTTTAGGCGCTTTAATGTTTTTTGTCATAAAAATTACAGTTTTTCACCTTTTTCTCTTAAATAATAATTTTAGCATACTTTTAGGCGCTTTAAATCAAAGTTTTGCCTACTTTTAGGCACTTTAAAGTTTTTTGTCTTCAGTGTTACTGTTCTTTACTTTGCAATCTCTAGTATACTATTAAAATATTTTGATTTCGGAAAAGTAAATATTTTTCCAAAAATTCAAGCGCGCAATTTATTATAGCATAGCTTCAGGCGCCTAGCCCGTATATTGCAAAAGCTGTATGTGCCTGCGAAACAGAGATGTTGCGACGTCAAAGGTCATATTGATTTTCAATTAAAGCCACACACACATACCAACACATACGCACAGCGCATTATCAGCGTACAACTACAATACTTGTCGTACACTTCGTCGTATGTGCGTCAAAACAAAAAACATGTGTTCGTAGCCTGCTGCCAGCAAATATCCTTGCCTCGGGCGCATGTAACGGTACGCTCATAGTTGCATTTTATTTTCATTAGCATTTTGTGTTTATTATTATTTTTTTTGGCCCTACAAATTTATTTTCTTGCTGTCATAGTGCACACACATACTTTAATACAAACTTTCATATAATTTTAGACACACTTTTTTTACGTACCGTTATGTGGTAGTTGTGTATATAGGTATTGCGCTCGAGCGCAGTCGTCATATTTTAGTTCAGTTCGCCTTTTTACTGCTCATAAATATTCATTACATTTTGCAGGAATAATTACAATGACGGCGCACATTCACGTTTCGCTGCTTTTTAGCAAAATATGTTTATGTCTAACTACAAATATGCATGTATATGTATAAGTATGATTTTGGCTGTCTCTCTGATTCATAAATATAAATAATGTATGCATGCCACTGTAAACTTTAGACGTAAAGCATATGTGGGATGAGGATGCTTAAAATGAGCTTAAACTATTTGAGATATTATTTTTTATGCCTAAGTTATATAGATATTATTTTGTTTTATAATTTGTAGGTTTTAAAGTTTAATGAAAGCTTACTGACACCTGATAATTTTCTTGAGCATCTCCTTTTCCTTAGGGAGCTTTTCTATCCAACGCTTGAAGTAAGTTTTTGTTTTTATTTGAGCTGCTTTTTCAAACACTAAAATGTTACATGCTCAATTTCACTTTGCTTTCATATATTTATTTTTGTTTATTTAATTAGGGAGCACATCTAATGTAGAAATTCGAAAAAATTCTTTTTATTATATATCGATAGATTATTCCAATAAAAATGAAAAAAATTAATTAATATTTCAAATAGTTGGTGAGTTACAGCGTTGTAAAGTTTAGGCTCAACTCAACTCAACTAACATACAACTCAACCAATTAAATGCACTATTCAAAAAATTTGAAGGAAAAATTTGGGCCCCACCGAGAGTCTAGTTTACGAATTTGAGTTCAAAAATGTTCCATCACGTACAACAATTTTTGTCATTTGAGCCCTACTCTCTTTGCCTACAACACAAAAAATCTAACATATTTAGAAATTGTAATATCATTTTCAGTTTTAGTAAACCAAAATTAGCTGAAAACAACCTTTAAAATCACGTTTATAAAATAACTGTAAACTAATGATATCCTTGCGAGTGTTTTTCTCAAAAATACATTTCTCATATCATATTATCGCTCTTCTCTGTTTATTTTGTATGTATATATATTACTTTTCCACTTTTTTTATTTTATTAATAAAGTATTTTTGGCGAAACAAAAATATTCTTATTTTTTAGAAAACTTTTATATTTTTTTCAAAATTTGCCATTGCGTAAAATTTTGATTAAATAAGCAATCGAAGGTCATTATAAAGTTTAGTAATATATTATATATTTATTAATTCCATCCACGAAGGCTGCCATCACTGCAGCATTTGAGCACCTTTCTTAATGAACTGGGAAATAGCGAATAATTCGCCAAAAAATAAATTTCCCGCAGTCTCACTATGTGTGCTCATTAATTTTGTTAAATTTGTAAAAAAAGTTTTCACAAAATATATAAACGACAAAAATTTTCTCTGACTTGTAACGATTTTTTTATACATTACCTATTTATTAAATTTCTTTTATTTATTTTATCTTATTTATTTAATTAAGAATGGATTGTATCACTATATTTATGTCGAAAATTGTCACAGCATAAACACTGAAGCTTAAGCTTTCACCTATTTCTCATGACTTTCTTTATTAGTGCAATAATTTCTCATCAGCTTGTCAATGATTACTTCATTGCGACATATTTAAAGTATAAACTCTCATAGTATGAACTTTATTATCACTGAAAGCTAAATATTGCTGAAATTCTTTCACAAAAAAAAAACGCTTTCATAAGGTAAATTGAGAGCCAAAGTTTTCTCCTACTTTTTATATTATTCACACATTTAATTATTTAGTCCAATTTATCTAGAAGTTTATAATTTCACAAAATGTGTGGTGAAAACTGTCACAGCATGAGCTTTATTATCACTGTACACTTGAGGGGGTACTCTAGTCTAGAAAATTAAAAACATCGAAATTTTATATGTGTACAAGAGGATTTTTCAAAATTCAAATTATTTTCGGAGATATAGGTATTTTTCTGACCCGGCATCCAAACTTGTTCGGCCGGAACGCGAAACTTTAAACGCGTTTTTCTCAAAACTGACTTTTTCGGAACGATGCCCACGATTTCTCAGGTTCTACAAGACCGATTTACTTGAAATTTTTATAGAGTCTTCTTTAAAGGCTTGTCTATGGTTGGAACTAGCCCCATTCCAAAATTTTTATTTTTATTATTTTTAAAAAATTCGAAATATTCAGAAACAGACATCAAGAAAAATTTTTTTCAGACAGTCGCCATTTTGTGTTTCCCATTTTTCCGTAGTTCCGACCATTGCGACATTATTCTAGAATAATAAATTTTTTTTTTTTTGGTTTCAGATAATTGGGAGGGTTGAAATCATGGGCATAGTCACGTGGAAATTTTTAGAGACTCCCCACTTCGTCAGCTCATAATTTTTGAAATTTTTTAGTTTTTAATTATTTTCTGTAGTCTTCAAAAATAAGTAAATAACTAATAAAAAAATGGAAAAATAAAAAAAAAAATATTAATTGCCTTTTTTTTACGACACTTTAAAAATTACCTGAAATTCATGCTTTTAGACTGGAATACCCCCTTAAGAATTTTCTCTCACTTTATTTATTATTATTTCATCTTGTCACTTTTATGATAAAAACTCAAAATGCACGAACTCTTATTATCACTATAAACCAATAAATCTTGCTCCATTTTCTTCAGAAGAGGGACTTTCACAACTTATATTACTTTACGAAAGTTTTATTACTTTTTTGATATTGTTCAGACATTTTATTTATTTTATTTTATTTTTTTGCTTTTTTTTTTATTACGAGTTTTACTGCATTTGTATTGAAATTTATTAATATTTAATACGAAAACTCAAATTGTGTAAGAAATGTGATTCACGCACTTCGCTCAACTTATAGTCAACATAATGGGCCTACTGAGCGTACTATTCGCAACATCATCACCATCTTGAGACCCAGCAATCATTATTCGATAATATTCGACCGAATAGACTACGTTCAGCAGGCAGTGAAGAAAATATAGCAGCCGTGAGAGTGTATACGAATACCGTGGTGAGTCGATTCGGCATCGTTCGCAGGACATCGGACTGATGTATGGAAGGACTTGGCGCATTTTACGTCGAGATTTTAAATTGAAAGCGTATGAAATACAGTTTGTGCAAGAATTGAAGGTGCTCGACCTTCCCAAGTGACATCGCTTCGATCTATGGGCTCTTGAAAAGATCCAAAAAGATCCGACGTTTACGAGACAAATTTTGTTTAGCAATGAGGTTCATTTCTGGCTCTATGGGTATGTTAACAAGAAAAATTGCCGCATTTGAGACGAAGAGCAGCCTGAAGAAATTCAAGAGCTGCCATTTCATCTAGAAAAAACGATGATTTAGTGTGGTTTGAAGGCCAGTGGAATCATCTGTCCATATTTTTTCACAAATGATGCCGGTGTGATGACCGACTATTGAAGTTGAAGCTCGTGATTTCGGCGGCATTTGGTTTCAACAAGACGGCGCCACTTCCCACGCTTCACATCAATCATTGGATTTCAGTGAGCAGATAATGTCACGTTTTGGGCCGGTTGATTGGGCATCAAGATTGTGTGATATCACACCGTTAGACTTTTTCCTGTGGGGATTTGTATGGTCTAAAGTCCATGCGGACAATCCGGCTTCGATTCAGGTTTTGATTGCGAGTCGAAATCCTCGAACGAGTCATCGAAAATTGAATTCAATGGATGGACCATTTAAGATGTAGCCACCGGTAACATTTTAAAGAGATAATTTTCAAAAAGTAAATGTCAAAGAATATTCTTTCGAATAATAATAATCAGTCCAGTTTAATTAGAACTTTCTGTGTTTTTTTCTTTTAAAAATGGGAACTGAGAAATGGTTCACTTTTACAATACTTTCAGATAATGAATTTCTTTCTTTGAAAATAAGTACTAGTAGTGCAAATCACCCTTTGTCAAAAAGTCAAATTTTATGTATTGAATATAGAAATTATTTGGTAACATTCGTATTAAAAATGATAAAAACTATATTTTTAAATAATGATCAATCTATAAAAGTCGGAAAGTAGATGCAAGATTTCAACAGCGTCGAGCGATAGACCGCAATATGTATGTAAAAGGTGGGCCATATAAAATTTTAAATTTAAAAAGTCAATAAAATAAACGGCTTGATATTTTTCAAAGGTCTAACATTTGCTTAAAAGGTTGTTTTACGACATATATTTGTGGAAAACAATTTCGGACAAATGACCACCTCGGCTGATTTTACAGTAGCCTATGCGATCCACCCAATTTTGGCGTACTTTTTCGATGGTTTCAGGCCTTATGGCAGCTACCGCTGCTTGAATCTCGTACTTTAGATCTTAAATTGTTTTTGGATGGTTGGCGTAACATTTATCTTTAACAGCTCCCCACAGAAAATAGTCCAACGGAGTGAAATCGCAGCTTCTGGAAGGCCAATTCACATCACTTCTTTTGCTGATTATGCGATTTTCGAAGATAGGGCGTAAAAGATTGAGTGTAGCGTTTACTGCATGGCAAGTAGCGCCGTCTTGTGCCCCAATGCACGTGCTCAATTCTGCTAAATAGCAGCGACAACGTCGAATTCCTCACTTTGATTCTATCGGCTCTGTTAGCCGCCAAGTCCAACATCATACAGAATTCAATTTGCACCTTCTCTATACTTTACATTCTCTGGCCCGGCGCGCTTTTCAGAATGCATCGCAAACAACGGCCACGACGCTCTGGCGGTTTTGTTTACTTTTTGAATTTTTGAATTCGTAATATCTTTTGAATGGAAAGTCCAATTTAAAAACTGTTTTATAGATTGTTAAATGGTCTTAACCATAAAATAATTTATTTGGATAAGGATTAATATAAACACATAAATAGCATGGTTTGAATTTGGTTAGCATTTTCATTAATGTTTAAAATGAAAAAAGTTGTTGTAGTGACATAACTACAATAGTTGGACATATGCTACTGCGGAGTTTTTTGTAGACATTCTGATTTTCTTCAATATTGTTGTGCATTATTTTTTTCTATCGTTTTAGTAGTTTTGGCAGCGCATTCGACGAAAGACATTTTAAGACTCATTTTTCTACGCCTTTGGTTACATTGTTCAAATTTTACCAAGGATCCCTAATTTTTTTTTTTTTTTTCAAAATGAAATGTAGCCTATGTTAAATTGGAAGAACGTAGCATTCTATTGGCGAAAGAATTTTTTAAATCGCCCCTGCACTTTTTGAGCCTATTCATTACAAACATACAAAGATAGGTACAAATCTTTCCTCTTTATACGAATGTTAGTGTAGATGTATGTATTCGCATGGTTCAAAATAAATTTGCCAAAACTTAAAATCGGTGAAGCATGACTTATTTAATATCTCACATATGGTATACATACAAGTATAAAATAGTATGTTCAGCATACTACAAATAATTATACTTATCAGATGCGAAATTCATAAAAATAATGACGATTTTAGCTAAGCAATCAATGTGTGGTAATTACAGACTTGCTAAATCTGTACACATTAATTTAGTTCAGTAAGTAGAATTATATATCTAAGGATTTCCTAACCCTTAATGAAGTATTAATACTTGATTTATGTTTATATTTTATATTTTAACATATACCGTTACACATAGTATGTATGATATGCATATATCCATAAAATAATTGTATATACTCGTAGCCACAAAGTAACGAAATATATATTTCAACTTCCTTTCAATTCTCAGAATCGACCTCGGCTTTATGACGCAGTCGCGATTAGAAAATCGCATGATTCGTAATTAAAGCAACAAATTGATAGCAGCAAAACTCTCTGAAGTGAACGTGCTATTATATTTGAACTATATTTAAGCACAGAGGGGAGTTTTACTTAATGAAATGTCTTTTCAGATCAACGATCATTTATCCAATAAAATCACTTATTAACTTTCAAAATTATTTAATGAATATACAATATTATTAATGTTAAATTCATATTGCCCAAAAGATGCTCAGTCCCCATTAATTGTATAAAAATCATGTTTTATTGAAAGATCGTAGTATAATAAGAAGCTGTAATGAATAAGAATTAGTATATTCTAAGTAGTTCAAGCGCTTAGTGCTGCACAGCGCAAACAATGCTGAAACGAAAGTGTAAATGCAGTGTGAGTAAAAGACACATTTTCAAAGGCTTGTCTATGGTTGGAACTAGCCCCATTCCAAAATTTTTATTTTTATTATTTTTAAAAAATTCGAAATATTCAGAAACAGACATCAAGAAAAATTTTTTTCAGACAGTCGCCATTTTGTGTTTCCCATTTTTCCGTAGTTCCGACCATTGCGACATTATTCTAGAATAATAAATTTTTTTTTTTTTGGTTTCAGATAATTGGGAGGGTTGAAATCATGGGCATAGTCACGTGGAAATTTTTAGAGACTCCCCACTTCGTCAGCTCATAATTTTTGAAATTTTTTAGTTTTTAATTATTTTCTGTAGTCTTCAAAAATAAGTAAATAACTAATAAAAAAATGGAAAAATAAAAAAAAAAATATTAATTGCCTTTTTTTTACGACACTTTAAAAATTACCTGAAATTCATGCTTTTAGACTGGAATACCCCCTTAAGAATTTTCTCTCACTTTATTTATTATTATTTCATCTTGTCACTTTTATGATAAAAACTCAAAATGCACGAACTCTTATTATCACTATAAACCAATAAATCTTGCTCCATTTTCTTCAGAAGAGGGACTTTCACAACTTATATTACTTTACGAAAGTTTTATTACTTTTTTGATATTGTTCAGACATTTTATTTATTTTATTTTATTTTTTTGCTTTTTTTTTTATTACGAGTTTTACTGCATTTGTATTGAAATTTATTAATATTTAATACGAAAACTCAAATTGTGTAAGAAATGTGATTCACGCACTTCGCTCAACTTATAGTCAACATAATGGGCCTACTGAGCGTACTATTCGCAACATCATCACCATCTTGAGACCCAGCAATCATTATTCGATAATATTCGACCGAATAGACTACGTTCAGCAGGCAGTGAAGAAAATATAGCAGCCGTGAGAGTGTATACGAATACCGTGGTGAGTCGATTCGGCATCGTTCGCAGGACATCGGACTGATGTATGGAAGGACTTGGCGCATTTTACGTCGAGATTTTAAATTGAAAGCGTATGAAATACAGTTTGTGCAAGAATTGAAGGTGCTCGACCTTCCCAAGTGACATCGCTTCGATCTATGGGCTCTTGAAAAGATCCAAAAAGATCCGACGTTTACGAGACAAATTTTGTTTAGCAATGAGGTTCATTTCTGGCTCTATGGGTATGTTAACAAGAAAAATTGCCGCATTTGAGACGAAGAGCAGCCTGAAGAAATTCAAGAGCTGCCATTTCATCTAGAAAAAACGATGATTTAGTGTGGTTTGAAGGCCAGTGGAATCATCTGTCCATATTTTTTCACAAATGATGCCGGTGTGATGACCGACTATTGAAGTTGAAGCTCGTGATTTCGGCGGCATTTGGTTTCAACAAGACGGCGCCACTTCCCACGCTTCACATCAATCATTGGATTTCAGTGAGCAGATAATGTCACGTTTTGGGCCGGTTGATTGGGCATCAAGATTGTGTGATATCACACCGTTAGACTTTTTCCTGTGGGGATTTGTATGGTCTAAAGTCCATGCGGACAATCCGGCTTCGATTCAGGTTTTGATTGCGAGTCGAAATCCTCGAACGAGTCATCGAAAATTGAATTCAATGGATGGACCATTTAAGATGTAGCCACCGGTAACATTTTAAAGAGATAATTTTCAAAAAGTAAATGTCAAAGAATATTCTTTCGAATAATAATAATCAGTCCAGTTTAATTAGAACTTTCTGTGTTTTTTTCTTTTAAAAATGGGAACTGAGAAATGGTTCACTTTTACAATACTTTCAGATAATGAATTTCTTTCTTTGAAAATAAGTACTAGTAGTGCAAATCACCCTTTGTCAAAAAGTCAAATTTTATGTATTGAATATAGAAATTATTTGGTAACATTCGTATTAAAAATGATAAAAACTATATTTTTAAATAATGATCAATCTATAAAAGTCGGAAAGTAGATGCAAGATTTCAACAGCGTCGAGCGATAGACCGCAATATGTATGTAAAAGGTGGGCCATATAAAATTTTAAATTTAAAAAGTCAATAAAATAAACGGCTTGATATTTTTCAAAGGTCTAACATTTGCTTAAAAGGTTGTTTTACGACATATATTTGTGGAAAACAATTTCGGACAAATGACCACCTCGGCTGATTTTACAGTAGCCTATGCGATCCACCCAATTTTGGCGTACTTTTTCGATGGTTTCAGGCCTTATGGCAGCTACCGCTGCTTGAATCTCGTACTTTAGATCTTAAATTGTTTTTGGATGGTTGGCGTAACATTTATCTTTAACAGCTCCCCACAGAAAATAGTCCAACGGAGTGAAATCGCAGCTTCTGGAAGGCCAATTCACATCACTTCTTTTGCTGATTATGCGATTTTCGAAGATAGGGCGTAAAAGATTGAGTGTAGCGTTTACTGCATGGCAAGTAGCGCCGTCTTGTGCCCCAATGCACGTGCTCAATTCTGCTAAATAGCAGCGACAACGTCGAATTCCTCACTTTGATTCTATCGGCTCTGTTAGCCGCCAAGTCCAACATCATACAGAATTCAATTTGCACCTTCTCTATACTTTACATTCTCTGGCCCGGCGCGCTTTTCAGAATGCATCGCAAACAACGGCCACGACGCTCTGGCGGTTTTGTTTACTTTTTGAATTTTTGAATTCGTAATATCTTTTGAATGGAAAGTCCAATTTAAAAACTGTTTTATAGATTGTTAAATGGTCTTAACCATAAAATAATTTATTTGGATAAGGATTAATATAAACACATAAATAGCATGGTTTGAATTTGGTTAGCATTTTCATTAATGTTTAAAATGAAAAAAGTTGTTGTAGTGACATAACTACAATAGTTGGACATATGCTACTGCGGAGTTTTTTGTAGACATTCTGATTTTCTTCAATATTGTTGTGCATTATTTTTTTCTATCGTTTTAGTAGTTTTGGCAGCGCATTCGACGAAAGACATTTTAAGACTCATTTTTCTACGCCTTTGGTTACATTGTTCAAATTTTACCAAGGATCCCTAATTTTTTTTTTTTTTTTCAAAATGAAATGTAGCCTATGTTAAATTGGAAGAACGTAGCATTCTATTGGCGAAAGAATTTTTTAAATCGCCCCTGCACTTTTTGAGCCTATTCATTACAAACATACAAAGATAGGTACAAATCTTTCCTCTTTATACGAATGTTAGTGTAGATGTATGTATTCGCATGGTTCAAAATAAATTTGCCAAAACTTAAAATCGGTGAAGCATGACTTATTTAATATCTCACATATGGTATACATACAAGTATAAAATAGTATGTTCAGCATACTACAAATAATTATACTTATCAGATGCGAAATTCATAAAAATAATGACGATTTTAGCTAAGCAATCAATGTGTGGTAATTACAGACTTGCTAAATCTGTACACATTAATTTAGTTCAGTAAGTAGAATTATATATCTAAGGATTTCCTAACCCTTAATGAAGTATTAATACTTGATTTATGTTTATATTTTATATTTTAACATATACCGTTACACATAGTATGTATGATATGCATATATCCATAAAATAATTGTATATACTCGTAGCCACAAAGTAACGAAATATATATTTCAACTTCCTTTCAATTCTCAGAATCGACCTCGGCTTTATGACGCAGTCGCGATTAGAAAATCGCATGATTCGTAATTAAAGCAACAAATTGATAGCAGCAAAACTCTCTGAAGTGAACGTGCTATTATATTTGAACTATATTTAAGCACAGAGGGGAGTTTTACTTAATGAAATGTCTTTTCAGATCAACGATCATTTATCCAATAAAATCACTTATTAACTTTCAAAATTATTTAATGAATATACAATATTATTAATGTTAAATTCATATTGCCCAAAAGATGCTCAGTCCCCATTAATTGTATAAAAATCATGTTTTATTGAAAGATCGTAGTATAATAAGAAGCTGTAATGAATAAGAATTAGTATATTCTAAGTAGTTCAAGCGCTTAGTGCTGCACAGCGCAAACAATGCTGAAACGAAAGTGTAAATGCAGTGTGAGTAAAAGACACATTTTCTGCAAGTGCCCTGTATCTCGACTACAAATAAAACATCATTAAATTTTTTGTCACTCGTTAGATAAGATTATATCTAGCTCCACTAAACCTGGTATACATAACGTCAGTTAAAATGCAAAATAATGAAATATCACTTTTATTAAGTTTATAGACGATGGAAAAACGATATAATAGAATTCACTCATATTGAAAAAAAATTGGGTTTTGGTTATAAAATGGTTATATATTAGTTACAAGTTGGTTATATATTGGTTATGTATTGGTTATATATATGAGCGATAGTTTGAACTTTTACGATATTACTCACTTATGTATATATATATATATATACTAATACATATGTATATATAACCATGTTGTAGTGAATCGTGAGCAAAAAAAAAACGCAATTTGTTTTGCATTTCAGGTTTCGCTTCATAGTTAATCGACTAATTTTATCAAAACGTTTACCTAAATTATCACAGAAGGTCTCAAACTGAAATGAAATAAATTTAGAAGAATCATATTTACAACTTTGTAGGCTGATGAGTATAAAAACATATGTACTAGGGTGGAAAAGTTTCTCTAATCAATCAATTTGGTAAATGCTGGTATTTAAATCGCTCTCTGATTGTTATTGGATCTATGCTTAGATATGGAATTATCTCGTTGGTATTTTGGGATTTTCATTTTGAAAATTCGGTCCAACTTTTTTATATCATGAACAGTTATACACTGAATAGAGCATATTAATGGTACGTGCGCAGAGTAACTTCGTTTGTTTTTAGTACAATTTAAACAATGTTTTTTATTGTATAAAACATTTTATGAAATTAATTATTTTCCAATTTCAGCCAATTGATGTCACAAAAGTTTTTTGTTCATAAAATTTTTGATACTTGCAGGCAAAAAACTGGACAAAGTGGTTTTTGAGGCGAGGGTTCTCCCATCCAAAAATTTTGCAGAGCCCGAAACAAGTTATCATGCGGTAGAGGCAAGTCAGGAGAATATGGTCGTTGTGGTAAAGCTGCAATTCTGGCCTCTTCTGTTTGAGTGCATTATTCCATTTCTCCAGATAGTCACAGTAAACTTCAGCTTTAATTATGGTATTTTCGGGTAAAAGCTCAAAATAAACGTTCTCTTTGAAATTTCACCAAAAAGACAACATAACTTTTTTTTATTATTCTGACTATCGTCCTCCGAAGTGGCTGATTTTGCTTTTTAGACTATGATCCTCTGCGTTTTAAATTTTTGTAAACAACCAACACTTCATCAACAATAATAATGTGCTTTCAAAATGAATCGTTTCTTTGACGTTTGATTAGCAAGTTGCACTCGTTAATACGACGAAGCAAATTTCGTTTTGTATGTATGTACATGAAGAGCACATATGCCAAGTAGCAAAAGTAATCGTAGATGTTTAATGTGCCTCGCATTAGACAAAACTTTCTCAATCTTTCGAGTTGTTATTCGCTGATTT
>CM050323.1:6664512-6709737 GCA_027475135.1 Bactrocera correcta | reverse complement strand
TCGGTGTTATTGATGTCACATTCTGCATTGTGCTGAAGCCACAAATTGTATGCAGATTATAAGAGTCACACACACATAACCACATACAAATATTCGTACAAACATACTGACAAGTATGTATATATGTATGTACATACAAGTATATATACAGTAATACACATGCAGATATGCCTGCAAGTATATCCAGGAGCATTCATATCCATAGGCTCATAGTGAGTACGATTTCCGCACCTTCGGAAGCTTCACCTTATGATTATATAT
This sequence comes from Bactrocera correcta, assembly GCA_027475135.1. Taxonomy (NCBI): domain Eukaryota; kingdom Metazoa; phylum Arthropoda; class Insecta; order Diptera; family Tephritidae; genus Bactrocera; species Bactrocera correcta. The sequence continues at coordinate 6,709,476 of CM050323.1, read as the reverse complement.
AGCCACAAACATACATATGTAAATACTACATAACCATAAATTATTTTGGAATTAAACCAAAAGTCATATTTATTCACATTACAAAAAAATTAAATTTGGCTTTACAAAAGCGCATAACCACAGACGTAAACATAAACATAATGTCTGTTAGTTACAAGGGGTCTAAGGCGAGTTTTCACCCGATGTTATTCATTCTAAGCACAAATATGCACCGCTGTAAGAAAAACCTAATATATTAATTTTATATTTTATACTAAAGTCACCTGAAAATCTTTATATCACAAGTAGATATACGGAAGCTAAAGGAAATATTGACCCCATTCAACCCATTTGTAGCACACAGTCATACTACAAGGTCTGTCGCAAAAGAAACAGAACTTTTTAAATATAACTGTTTCTGGTGGCGCCACCTATTGGTGGGTATATGAAATAAAAAGTTTGGTCTCTTGTTGGCATTTCGTAAAAATTGTAAGACAATTGGATAACTACAATCGATGTTATCGATTAAAAAGTGACAGCAGTTTTTGGTCATCGGTCGTAAAATGCATTTCGAACAAAGAGCAGATATTAAATTTTGTTTTAAACTTGGGAAAACGTTTACTGAAATATTTCAAATGATGAAAAATGTTTATGGTGATCAGTGCCTATCCCTTAGTTATCTGCATGAGTGGCTTAAGCGATTCCAAGAAGGTCGTGAGGACCTCTGTGACGATCAGAAGTCACCGAAAAAAAGTCGTCTTCAGAAGTCAAAAATAAATACAATGCTGATTTGTTTTTACGATTCTGAGGGTATTGTACACCGAGAGTTCGTCCCACCTGGTCAAACGATTAATGCTGTGTTTTACCTTGGTGTTATGAAGCGTCTTTTGTCACGCATTCGTCGTGCTCGACCACAATACCGTAAGGCAGGGTCCTGGCGCCTGTTGCACGACAATGCGCTGTGTCATCGGTCGACGCTTGTCACTGATTTTTTGACAAAAAAACTCCATATTAACCCTTAATCACTCACCCTACTCACCTGATCCGGCACCCTGTGATTTTTACCTATTTGGAAAACTTCATTTGCCCATAAAAGGACACTGGTTTCAGGACATTTCAGCTATCCAAAATGCGACGACCGATGTTCTCAAGCGCATTCCGAAAAATTACCTTAAACACTCTTTTGAAATGCTATGTTTAATCCAAACAAATACTCCTCTGCATTACTCCCACAAATTACAAAAAGTAATAGAGGCGTAATGTAGAGAAGTATAAACCGCCCCAACTTCACGCAACAGGCGAAAAAGGAGGAATGAAGGAGACGATTTTCCCGCGCTTTAAAAAAAAAAAAAAGGCATTATTATCCCGCCAACAGCAGCGATCAGCAAACATACAATTGGAATACACAGTGAATATAACAAGTGAATACAAGCGAAACAACAAGTGAACAATTACCATACAAAGTGAACTCAACTCCCTAACTACTACATAAAACAATACGGAGACAACCAAGGAATCCACCAAAATTCATCATCAAACACCCACAACGAGGGAATATACCCAGCACACAAAAAGGAATTAACATATTTAAAATCACAACAATACGTATGTATAAGTGTATAGAGGTATTAACTCTCATTTTTAATATTAGCACACATACACACATATATATTTGTATAAACCAAATTAATTATTAAATCAACATTTTATAACGTTTGAACCCAAAATAATAATCTTTTAATTATTCGAACTGGGCCCCCCCTACGTCGACATACCCCGACATTTTTGGTCCTTCGAGCCGGATTAATTAAAAGAAAAAGTCTTCGTGGGAATTTTAACAACAATATCATCTTTGGGAATTCCACAACCCAACCTGAAGGTTTTAAAAGAGTGCACCCAACAAACAAAAACTCTACACGCTGAAGCAACAAATACCCCAGCAAGTAAATAAAAACAAAAACAAACCGAAATTAACAAACCGGAAAAAATTTGTAAGTGCGACCCATATATTTCTAAATATATTATAATAATACAATATAAAGTGCAAATCAAAAAATTGTTAAAAAACACCCAATTGCCAAATTGTGTCCTTAAACCGACTTAAGCACAATTTATTTGTTTTATTGGGTTAACAAAAATTTGATCTGCACTATTTAATTATATGTATATACACATATTTACATATACTTACCCAAGAGAAGAAGTGCAATAATAAAATATATGCATATAATTTGCCGTCGGCTATTGCATTCTTCTCGTTGAACTCAAATTATATATATAAATAAATATACACCCGCCGCTACATACCTGCATACGAATAGCGCACCCATTCGTTTATATTTGTTGGTGACAAAATTTGTTGGCGAACAGCGCGTCAAAAGACAATTACCCAGTGGGAAAATTTAAAAAAGGTGACCCAGTAGGAAAAAGTGCAAAACCCTGCAAATTTTTTATTTATCGATTTTTTTCTACGATTCATCGGAAATTTAATAATTTCGCATCAACATTAACAATCGGACACCATCGAGATAAGAACAAGCCAATTAATTTGAAATTTTGAAAATAAATAAATCACTATACAAAAGTTTTTTAAAGTTTGTTTTCTTACATTTTCATAACCCTACGCGACTCATTTTCTCATTTTACCCAAAAATAAAAAGATATTTTACCCAAAAATGGAAATGGAGGATTTCAAAATCACAACAACAGATTTGATTGAATTCGTGGAAGACCATCTTCAGACCCAAAGTGAAGATGATTCGGTCTATACCCTAGAAATTAAAAGGGTCGAACTAAATTCGCTCTATGAAAAAGCAAAGCGCTCATACGATGCGATCAGAAGAATTTCTCGCGAAAGTCATGAAACCATCGATTTCTTTAAAGTGAAAGAAAAATATCAAAAAAGTTATCAAATGTACCTCTCTTGCTTAGCTTCCATCAACGAAGATGTAGATGCGCGTAAAACACAAGTGTCAACCCAACCCATTAAGGAAAGGACTTCGGAAGCCACAATGATGGATTTCGCTCCTGCAGTTCACCTTCCACCATGCGACACCGACATCTTTTACGGAGATTACACAACTTGGCCCACCTTTCGGGATATGTTTACAGCCCTGTATATCCGTAACCCAAGGATTAGTAACGTTGAAAGACTCTTTCACCTTACTCAGAAGACCCGAGGAGAAGCAAGAGAGGTTATTCAAAACGCACCCCTAACAAATGATGGTTTCATACTCGCCTGGAAAAATTTAGTCGACCAATACGAAAATAAGAGGTTGCAGGTAAACACCCAATTAAAGACCCTTTTTAACCTACCCCAAGTAACTCAGGAAACAGGTTGTGCTATAAAAAGCTTACAACGTTCGGTCAATAACGTTTTAACCAATTTACACAATCTTGAGATTGACACACAAAGCTGGGATCCGATATTAATATATCTTTGTAGTTCCAAACTACCTAAACAAACTCTCGAAATGTTTGAATATACCCTAGCTGATAATTCAGATATACCGACGTGGTCAAATTTCGACAGTTTTTTAACCCACAAATACAAAACCCTCGAATCTGTTGGAAACTTCAAAGCTTCAGTAGCAAAATTACCCCCATTCCACACCGGTGCAGTTAAAAGAACAGATGAAAAGAAATACAACACTTTTCATGCAAACGTGGCTGAAACGCCAATTGCTAGACCCTCTAATACCCAAAGAAATAATAATTTCAACTTTACTCAACATAATACAGATACAGAAAGCTGTAAGCTCTGTAAAAAGCAGCACCCTATTCGAGAATGTCCCAAATTTCTCGCAATGAATGTGGAGTCACGTATCTCCACAATCAAAAAATATGGTTATTGCTATAACTGCTTGGCCATATCACACAGCTACAAGAACTGTGTGAGTAAATTCTCGTGTCGTAAGTGTCACAAAAAACACAATACTCTGATACACCGAGAATCCAGCTTTCGACCTGAATCCACTCCGGAAATACCAAACGTCACTAGTTCAAACCCATGAAAACGCTTCAAGTACCGCACTACCCACCCAAAGCACAAATACAAATCGGCAAGCCTACACTACAACTATACAGTCCACTATATCATCAACCCAAGACCCACCCAACCCAAGTAGGAAGCAGATATTACTCGGTACTGCAATGGTTCAAATAGAACATAATGGCCAGCGATATTCCGCGAGAGCCCTTATTGATTCAGGATCGGAAGCCACATTTATATCTCGAAGACTTCAGAGAAGCTTGGATATACCCACCCACCCTGTATCAGCCCAAGTGACCGGACTAAACAATGCAGTTTCAGCAACACCAACGAACATTTGTGAAATAACGCTTTGCTCACCCTTAAATACAAATTATAAGCTATCAGCACAGGCATTTATACTAAATAGCCTAACTGATAATTTACCCTCATACCTTATAGATCCAAAGCAGTGTCTTAAAAATCTTGGATTCACTTTAGCCGACACCCAATTTCACAAACCCAGACCCGTGGATATATTAATCGGCAGTGATATTTATCCAAGTATTTTACTCAATGGAGTAAAGAGGAACATACTAGGTTCACTCTTAGCTCAAGAGACAGAATTCGGATGGATATTGTCCGGACCCATAACTCAACCCTCCCAAAATCCCGCCATAGTATCATTTCACAATAAAGTGAATCCCGAGAGTCTTCTCACACGTTTTTGGGAGGTGGAGGAAATCCCAAAGGAATCCGTAGTTTCCAAATCAGACCAAATTTGTGAGGAAATTTTCCAAAAAACTACCCGTCGTAATCCAGATGGGCGCTATATAGTAACCCTACCCTTCAAAGAACCCGACAATATTGATATCGGGCAATCTAGACATATAGCGTTGGCCCAATTTCTCAGAAATGAACGAGCTTTACTTAAAAAACCCGAAGTGAAAGCAGAATACGACAAAGCAATCATGGAATATTTGGAACTCGGACAAATGAAGAAAGTAGAGTATGACCCTTCTGGTAAAGCGACCCAATATTACTTACCACACCACGCGGTCATTAAACCCGACCGTATAACCACGAAATTGCGTGTGGTATTTAACGCATCTTGCCCGACGTCAAATCACAAAAGCTTGAATGACGTCTTACATATCGGGCCTACTTTACAGAAAGACCTTGTCATTCTGATAACAAATTGGCGACTCTTCCAATTCGTTTTTAATGCGGATATTCAGAAAATGTACCGGCAAATACTCGTAGACCCTAAACACACTCGGTTCCAAAGGATATTATTTAGAAAGTCCCCGGAAGACACAATAGAAGACTTCGAATTGCAAACAGTCACGTTCGGCATAAATTGTGCGCCGTATTTAGCGATCCGTACCCTCATGAAGCTAGCCGATGATGTTGAAGAAACCCACCCATTAGCAGCCAAAATACTTCGCCAGGAAATGTATGTAGACGATGTTTTAGCTGGAACACATGACCTGACCACGGCAAAGTCAGCACGAGATGAACTCATTTCCGCTCTGAAGACCCCAGGATTCGCTCTGCGAAAATGGACCTCCAATGACCCACACATTCTGAAAGGACTTCCACAGGATCATCTTTTAGAGACGGAAACACTCAACCTTTCGGAACCCGAGAACACCAAAACCCTAGGCATTCGATGGAACTCCAAAAAGGATTCATTTTTCTTCCTCGTCAACCCAATGGAGAAAAAACCCGCATACACCAAACGTGAAGTTTTATCAGCCATAGCAAAATTGTTTGACCCAGCCGGTTGGCTTAGTCCAATAATAATCACGGCAAAAATAATTATGCAACAAATATGGCTGGATAAAACTGACTGGTATGAAAGCCTGAAGCCCCTCACCCTTCATCGATGGAACAGCTTCGTAAAGGATTACGACAACATAAACAAAATTGAAATACCCAGGTGGACCCATTTCAAGCCAACAGCCACCATTGAATTCCACGGTTTCTCTGATGCTTCAGAAAAAGCATATGCCGCGACACTTTATATAAGGGTTTCAGTTGGAGACAAAATATGGACAACTCTCTTAGTCTCAAAAACAAGAGTTGCTCCCCTTAAAACCGTATCCCTACCTAGATTGGAACTCTGCGGAGCGGTTCTGCTAGCTAACCTTTTTAACTCTACCCTACCCCAACTACACCTAACTCAATATAAAAATTATTTTTGGACTGACTCAACCATTGTTCTTGCTTGGTTAAACAAACCACCCTGTTCATGGACCACTTTCGTTTCACATCGAGTAGCTGCAATCACCGAGAAAGTGGGAGTCGATAATTGGAAGCATGTGGAAAGCCAAGACAATCCCGCAGACTTGGCAAGCCGAGGATGTACACCCACCGATCTATTGAATTACAACCTCTGGTGGCATGGACCCCAATGGCTACAACACGAAAAGGAGCATTTTCCAGCATCGGAGAAAACATACAACACTACCGTGGAGTTCAAACCCGTTAAGACGTTTGCGATAACCACCCAAGAGGATATACTAGAAAGGTTTTCCTCATTCCCCAGAGCTATTCGCGTTATCGCTTACCTATTCAGGTTTTGCGCAAATGCCTCACCAAGGAGGCGAGGAATTGTTTACTTAAACCACGAAATAACCCCGGAAGAGTTCAAAACAACCCGAATGAAGTTAATTATTCAAACCCAAAAAACACATTTCCGAGAAGAATATGATGCATTGACCCGTAAAACCCAAATACATAAGAAAAGTTCATTATTGACTTTAAATCCATTCATTGACCCTAAAGGAGTTATGCGAAGTGACGGAAGATTAACTAATTCCGCAGCACTATCATATAACGAGCGTCACCCTATCCTATTACCCTATAATAGCCGTATGACAAAATTACTAACTCAATTTACCCATTTAGCAACGCTACACGGCGGAAATCAGCTAGTTCTTCGACTCCTAAGGACAGAATTCTGGATACCCAAAGCAAAGATGCTGATTAAAACAATCATTCATCAATGCAAAACGTGCATCATACACAACAAGGCTCAACAAACCCAAATAATGGCAGCTCTTCCAAATGAACGAACCATCCTAACCCGGCCCTTTGCTAACACTGGTATCGATTTCGCTGGACCCTACGACATCAAAAACTACACTGGGAGAGCATGTCTAATCACCAAAGGATATATATGTGTATTTGTATGCTTCTCAACTAAAGCAATACATCTCGAACCCGTTAGCGATCTCACTACACAAGCCTTCCTAGCAGCATTCTCTCGTTTCTTCTCGAGGCGTGGATGCCCCGCCAATCTTTATTCCGACAACGGAACAAACTTTATAGGAGCTTCACAGTTGCTAGTTAAAGATCGGCGTGAATTCTTACATACACTTCGAACTCAAATTGCATCTCTCCATAGCCATCAAAATATCTCATGGCACTTCAACCCGCCAGGAGCTCCACATATGGGTGGATTATGGGAAGCAGGCGTAAAAAGTCTAAAAACCCACCTAAAAAAGATCGCAAAACTACAAAAATTCACGTTCGAAGAATTTGCTACCCTATTGACCCGCATTGAAAGCTGTTTAAACTCTCGACCCATAAGCCCCATAAGTGATGACTCAACAAGCTTGGAACCTCTAACTCCAGGACACTTCCTTATAGGTACCCCATTGCTAACCCCTGCCGAACCCAATTTAGAGGATGCAAATTTAAGCATCGTTAACAGATGGCAGAAACTAAAAATACTCTACCAGCACATTTGCAAGAGATGGAAGGAAGAGTACCTTAAGGAACTACACAAACGATATAAATGGAAATACCCACATCGTAATGTTGAAGTTAACGACTTAGTCGTTATAAGAAACGACAATACTTCACCCAACGAATGGAAGCTCGGTCGAGTGGTTGAAATCCGAACTGCTCAAGGCACAGTAACCCGCCCTATCACAAAAATTGTGATATTAAATACAGAATAACATACAAGTTTTCTCTTCTTTTTTAGTGAAATGGCCCCAACAATCACCAACTCACCCAAACCTCGTTCTATGAGCCCAACAATCACCAACTCACCCAAACCTCGTCGCATGAGCTCAGCAATTACCATCCGGTCCCGTAGCGCAACCCGTAGCATCACACCGATTTCGGAAGACGAAACGATGTCCCGACGTATTCAACGTTTCAAGTCGACCCTTCCCACTATTCGTGAAGAAAAGGAATGTGATGATCGTACAACACGAAAAACGATCTCACATCGAAGAAAAAAACACATCATCCCGTCATGTCGCTTGCGGAATATGCAAAAAAGACCACCGTCTAGTGACTTGCGCTACGTACTCGGCATATAATATAAACAAAAAATACGAAGCAGTAATAAAATACCACTACTGCGTTAATTGCTTAGCCAGGTCGCACAAGACAGAAGGATGTACAAGCAAAAATAGATGTTCCGTTTGTCATGGAAAACATCATTCATCCCTACACGGACATCCGAGGCTATACCCGACCAACGATGCCAATGTTGTGGAGAAACATCCACTTGCAATAGAGACCCGACTACCATCCTTACTGGCTAAGCAGACCCTAGTACCCACATTGAAGATACGATTAAGATGCGATGGTGAATGGCATAAAGTTCGAGCCATTTTAAACCCTACCCTCAAAATCACGAATATAGCAGCTGAACTCGTCAAACACTTAAAACTGCCAATTACATACCTCAACACGTATCGTATTTGTAGCATACAAATCAGCTCAAATAATGACACAAAGTTTTCTCTGGAATGTAACGCAGTTATCACCCACAAGCTACCCAAAAAACCCTATGAGCGAGATCTAAGCGACGATGTGCAAATGCGCTTTGAACACTTAGTTCTCGCTGACCCTCAATTCCACAGCAACAGGGAGATAACGTTGGAGATTGGAGCAGATGTGTACCCTCAAATCATCAGAAATGGACTATTCAAACCCGATAATGGTACGGTGGTAGCGCAGAATACAGCATTTGGCTGGACCCTTACTGGCACCATCTAACCATAAGTATATTGCTGATAAATACTCAAAAAAAAAAAAAACTCAATTTTTTCAATACCCAATCAGTTACCCTATTAATACTCAATTATTTCGCAGATCCTGCAAGGTGGCCGGGGTGTTTAATCCAAACAAATACTCCTCTGCATTACTCCCACAAATTACAAAAAGTAATAGAGGCGTAATGTAGAGAAGTATAAACCGCCCCAACTTCACGCAACAGGCGAAAAAGGAGGAATGAAGGAGACGATTTTCCCGCGCTTTAACAAAAAAAAGGCATTATTATCCCGCCAACAGCAGCGATCAGCAAACATACAATTGGAATACACAGTGAATATAACAAGTGAATACAAGCGAAACAACAAGTGAACAATTACCATACAAAGTGAACTCAACTCCCTAACTACTACATAAAACAATACGGAGACAACCAAGGAATCCACCAAAATTCATCATCAAACACCCACAACGAGGGAATATACCCAGCACACAAAAAGGAATTAACATATTTAAAATCACAACAATACGTATGTATAAGTGTATAGAGGTATTAACTCTCATTTTTTTAATATTAGCACACATACACACATATATATTTGTATAAACCAAATTAATTATTAAATCAACATTTTATAACGTTTGAACCCAAAATAATAATCTTTTAATTATTCGAACTCGGCCCCCTACGTCGACATACCCCGACAGCTAATTGACCGGGCTAAACGCTGTATCGAAGCACAAGGAAACTACTTTAAATAAAAAAATATAACTTTTGAAAAATATTAATTTTTAGTTTTTTTTAACAGTCCTGTTTCTTTTGCAACAGACCTTGTACTATCAGGAAAGAATTCTCTCTGAATTCCAATTATAAATTTCATCATGGAAAGACATACGCGCATTTTATGACCAACGTAATAGACCTATTGAGCGTACTACTCGCAGCACCATCACCCATCTAGTGAATAAACCACGTCCAGCACGCCGTGAAGAAAATAGAGCAGCCATAGTTGTGAGTGTACACGAATACTGTGGATAGTAAATTCGGCACCGTTCGCAGCAACTCGAATTGACTTTTGGAACGACTTGCTACATTTTATGTCGAGGTCTTAAATTGAAAGCGTACACAATACAACTTGTGAAAGAACTGAAGCCGCTCCGCCTGTCCAAGCGACATGGCTGCGCTCGATAAGCTCTTGAAAAGTTCTAAAAAAAAACACGACGTTTTCAAGCCAAATTTTGTCCAGCCATGTGGCCTATTTCTGGCCCAACGGGTATGTAAACAATAAAAATTACCGCATTTGAGACGAAAAGCAACCTGAAGAGATTCAAGAGCTGTCGTTTCATCTAGAAAAACACCGTTTTGTGTGGTTGAATCATCGGTCAATTGGAGTGGAGAACTGCGAAATGGATCCCCCTTTATATGTAGGTACACTATTATACTAACCATCATAACATGGAATAAGTTTCACATTAGACTCATAATCGGTACCTGTTCCGTTTTATAGTTACGGAGGATTAATAGAGTGAGTTGTACTTTTAAAATAAAACTAATTTTGATGGTTCTTGAGCAGTTAATAAACATTCTTCGCAAACAAAAATGTTGGTAGTTTTTGTAGCTCCATAGAATATAGTCGTTTTCGTTATTATTTGACGTATATTAAAATAATAGTAATAATTTTAAAAGTTATGGCTCTATGTATTGATACACTTCCAACCGGAGCTGTTTGGGGTGACCATCACTAATATTTGAAGAACCAGCTAAAATCAATAGTAAATACACATGGATAAAAATAGTTTTATAGTCAACAAGTTGAAGAAACGTTTCATCCAAAAACTCTGTGTACTCGGAGCATCGTTGCAGCTCTACGTCAGCAGCTTGGGATGTCGTTCCTTTATATCGACGCTAGTAAGTGCTTTCAGATAGCCAGAGTGCAAGCCAAGTAGAAAACTGCTCGACTGTCTATTGTGATTGCATCTTTCAACGTCGAACATTTTTTGTGACTGTTGACAAACGTTCTTTGCTGCACGGGAAAGGACGAGTGTTTTCCCTGCAAAATAGTGATGCGAGTCGATAATTGCACTTTGAACATACGCACGTCCAGAACACTGGATACCTAGTCTTCCGCTTATCACAACATAATGGTTGCGCTATTTTCGATTCGGAGACAGCAAAAAATCTTGATGCCGGAAGTCTATCAGCATCTGCCCGTTTTGAATGTTTCGTTATGAAGGCTGAGTTTTCAAACTGCCGAAACACCTTTACCCAAATCACCAAAATCGCATAGCATTTTTTTGAGATCATGGTGGAAGCAGCTCTCATTTTAAACACTTTTAGTCACATCGTCCTTCTACGCCCATCGTGGGGCGTAAGCGCAAATCAGCAATATGTTGAAGAACTTCTTTTTGATGCGAAATTCATGAAAAATCCAAATTTCCAATTTGCGCCCTGTCATCCAAGACTTCTTTTGATGTTTCGCATAGACTGGTTTTTTGTGGTAGATTTCAAACCTTATGCACAATCACAGGAGGTTCGCCTTGTCACATTAGCTTGGCTCCAAAGTCTTCCTAGGGGATACTTACCAAATGTAAAATAATGATTTTGGTAGATATTTTGGGTATGAAATGCGCTCTTGCTCGACTAGCCCCGATATAACTAATTTTTTTCAAGTACCATAAACAGGTCTCTTTGGAGATACTTGATCTTGCGAAACTCACATTCATGGACTGCATTATAACTACCGATGAGACATGGATTTAAGAGATGACAAACAAACAAGTCAATAATTATCTGAGTGGAGGGAAAAAACGAGCCGAAACCAAAAAAAACACGCCAAATCGGCTCAAAAATCAAGGCGATGGTCATTGTCTTTTCGATATTCGCAGTTTGGTGCATCATGAATTTGTTCCGAAGGGACAGACGGTCAAAAATGAGTTATATTTGGGCGTATTGAGGCGTTTGCATGGGAACATTCGTCGGAAAAGGCCGGAATTGTGGAAGAAGAATGAACTATGAACTATTGAATATTCTAACCTGTTATGTATGTATATATTTACAACCAGATCTACCATATAATTTACATTACAATATAAGTATATATACAGCATCTGTTATCTACAATTACAACGCTACCTTTACCGGTCCGTTAATTTCCTTACGTGATTATATTATACTTGCCCAGCAAAGCACGTTAATTTAATGAATATTAGTTTGTTTTGATTTTATGCAAATTTTTGTACGTCAGCTTAAATTTGTCTTTATTGATTTCAAAAACATATGCATGTACATGTGTTTATTGTATTACGAGGGATTCCGAAGACGGTGGGGGTGAACGTGAATGAACCAGTTATTACGCTTATTCGTATAAAGTAGCACGGCTTACCGGCTCAGTTGAAACCAAGTGCTTCCAAATTTGCAATTATGAATAGATTTTGGTTCAGATACAGTGACTCACACGTCTAACCAGCTGAGTGCATTGTCAATGATGACACCATTCAATTATAAAATTAACATCTTAAAGAAAGGAAAAATCTTCTATTTTTTTTTTGGAGATTTAATATTAGTAAAGAATTATAAAATTAACATTTTAAAAAAAGTACATATGAATACATAAAAAAAAGGAAAAATCTTTTATTTTATTTTTTGAGAAAAATAACTCAGAAGATAAAAAATTCTTTCCACACTACTAACCGGAAAATTGCAAAAAATAAGCTCGTTGTTAAATTCTACTTGAATAAACATTGAATATTCTCTTCTGCATGTTAGTAGTCCTAGGTCGGTCTGTGATTAAGCAATTATTCAGTTACAGGCACAAAGGAAAAATTATTAAAAAATTTCGAAAATTTTGAAGAGGAGTACTTCAACAGTCTATCATTTAAAAAAAATTTTTAAAACAAAGTAGGATTAATAGCATTAGTAAAGCTGGTCAAGGAAAGGAGCCTAAGGACCGAAGAAAAGTTTGTACTGACAATTGTTGAAGAATATGTATTATTTCCCTCGGCGAAAATTGTTAAATAGATATTAAAAAAGAAAAAAAGGAAGAGGGTTTTAGCTGGAACAATTCGGCAAACACTTAGAAGCTTCGATTTACACGCAGAGCAGTTGTAAAAAAAATCGTACATATCCCGAAAGAGAGAAAGAAAAGGATAACATTTACGAAATTTCATTCAGAAAGGCCGCATGAATTTTGGCAAAGAGTAAGGGCCGAATTCACAATTATACAATTTGTAAACTAAAATGTTAACTATTGGTTAACTAGTACTGAGTACGAGGGCTGCAATATATATTTCTGGCCAAATAATGAAAATAGGAATATTTATCAACGAATATTTTTATAATTTTTTTCAGAAAATTCTCCATCAAGATTTATACACTTTTGCATGCGCTCAAACCAATTTTCGAAACACCTTTTCCACTTCGATTGAGACACCTCCAAAACATGGTTTTTGAATGCTTCAACAGCATTTTGGTGAAAATCGTTGACCACGCATTATTTTCTTGATGTGTGGGAATAAAAAGAAGTCTTTGGGGTGCCAAGTCAGGGCTGTACGGCGGATGACCCATCAATTCGACGTTTTGGCCGGTCAAAAAGGCGCTGGTTTGAGCCGATGTATGAGAGCTCGCATTGTCATGGTGCACAATGATTCGTCTTCTTTTGTTCGTTTTTCAAATTTCTTCGAAGACTTCAGGCAAACAAATGGTGGTGTACCACTCAGAATTGACCGCCCTACGTTGCTCAAGCGGAACAGTCGCCACATGACCAGTTTTGACGAAAAAAACAGGCGACCATTTGCTTCGAAGTGCTTCTTCCACGAACAACTTTCGTTGGATTTGGCTCGTCTTGGAAGACCCACACGGTCGATTGCTGTTTTGTTTGGGGCTCATACGCATAGATCCATGATTCGTCACCTGTGACGGTCTTATAAACGTCTTTTGAAGCATCGCGATCGTATTTTTTCAGCATTTCTTTACGCCAATCCACACGAGTCTTTTTTTGAGCGATTGCCAAATTGTGCGGTATCCAACGATAATAAAGTTGTGAAGAATGATCGCACGAAAATGTTCACGAGTTAAATCTATTCTTTGGCCGAGATGAATTTTTTAATTCCCTGTAAATAAAACAATTCACGATTAAATGACAAAACGTTCTGAGTGATGTTATGCTAAGAAATGTCAAACTTTCCAATGGAAACAACAAAACAAGCAGGAAAAAGTTTAAACAAATGTCCTCGATGTGGACATCACTTTTAATATCAGACCCAATATTATATTCGCTAGACATTTTTAACAAATTATCAATGAAAGCAATTGTGAATTAGATAGTTAACTAAGTTGCCATAAAAAGTAGTTTATTAAGCCGTTGGTATTGATTAACTAATCACTGTGAATTCGCCCCTAAATGACACAATTTTTATTCGGTATCACTTTTTCTCTTTCAGTTACTATTTCTTCTTTTTCTTCGCTTTTTAAGTAAGGCTGTATGCAATTTTCATAGATTTTTTAATATATACCATCTATAAAAGTTATAAAAAGCCTTATTTAAAAAAACCGAATATCTCGAGAAGTATTAATGATAGCGATTTTGACCTCGAACCTTTTTTATAGCAAATAAAATTTCCTACAAATTTGTCATTTAAGTTTTTTCTATAGTTCCTGTCATTTACGAGATATATACAAAAAAATGCGAAATTCTTGGAAAAATCGAGTTTAGAGCCCCGTACTATTTCGCCGTTGTGAGTTACGACTTTGTTGCTCTGGACACTTTTGTAGAGTGAACAATTCTGAGAAATATGCGTCTAAAGTCAAAACGCTGCCATAAAATACCTCTGATCTGTAGGAATTTAAAGATAAAAACTCACGATTGTAGTGAATTTTCTATGGAAAATTTTTACAGGCCTTGGTCTAGTCCTTAGTGTTAATATTAAGGACTAAAATTTTCAGGAATTTTTCTAGGGTATTTCCAAGGAAATTTCGTGGCGGGACTGAAAAAAATTAATAGATCTAAAAACAAATATTCTAATACATACATATACTATATATTTAGACAAAAAAAATACACTGTTATGAGTGAAAAACGTTCTCTCATTTTGATTGAGATAACTCACATATTGGCCGATATACTACTGTGCCCAAAAAATAAGGTGTATTTATTTTGAAAATTCTTTATTTATTCTTCCAAATCAATTTCATCCCCTTCAAAGTGATCCCCTCCCGATGCAATGCACCCTTTTGCCAACGGATTTTCCAATCTTCGAAACACTGGTTGTAGTCACTTTTCGGGGAGAGCCTTCAGTTTCGTCTTCGCTGCGGCTTGAATCTCCTCTATCGTATAAAAACGGTGTTCCCCGGAGCGGTCTTTTGAGCTTGGTGGTGGCAGCCAGAAGTCGCACGGGGCCAGATCAGGTGAATACGGTGGTTGCGGAACGATATGGATTGAGTTTTTGGCGAAATGATCACGAATTACGAGGACAGTATGGGATGGTGCATTATCGTGGTGTAAAAACCAAGAATTGTCTTTCCACAATTCCGGCCTTTTTAGGCGGATGGCGTTACGCAAACGACGCTTAACGTTCAAATAATATTCCTTGTTGACTGTTTGACCGGTTGGAAGGAATTCATAATGCACAACACCACGATAATCGAAGAAAACAGTCAACATGACCTTGATTTTTGAGCGACTTTGGCACGATTTTTTTTGATCTCGGCTCTTTTTTGGCACGATATTCGCTCGATTGATCGGTTGTTTCGGGGTCGTAAGCATAGATCCAAGTCTCATCGCCAGTTATAATGCGTTTCATGACACCCTGGTAGTCGGAAAGCATCGTTTCACACACTTCAGTGCCACGCCTTTTTCAAAAAATTCAATGTTTTCGGTACCAGTCGAGATTTGACGTGCTTGAGGCCAAAACATCCTTCAAAAGGGTATTGGCTGAGCCTTTCGATATGCCAACTTCATCAGCAAGGTCTCTAATTGTTAATCTACGGTTTTTCAACACCAAACCTTTGATATGTTGAACGTGAGCTTCGTCGGTTGAGGTTGATGGTCGCCCTGGACGCTCCTCGTCTTCGACACGTTCACGGCCGGCTTGGAACTCACTATACCACTAGTAAACATTTTTTTTAGACATAGCCTCATCATCAACGGCTTTTTGCCCCATCCTCAACGTATCCGCAGTATAAAATTGATTCCAAAAACAAAATTAAATGCAAATTCTTTGCTCAACAAATTTCGACATCGCAAAAAAACGAAAAACTCACTTTTAGCAGCTCACAAAACGACACGTATCTCAAATACTAATGAATATTTTGACATGAAATTTGACATAAATGTGACTGACAGTACTACCAACCTCAAAAAAAAAATAATAATTCTCCAAATCCTTCGACGCGCGCAGTTTAAATTCAAATGTCATTATTTTTTGGGCGCAGTAGTATAATATGTGGTATAAAGTCATCGGAAGTCCGAACATCTTTATATTAGTTATATCGAGGCTAAGGGAAGTATTGGTCCCATTCAACCCATTTTTAACATACAGACATATCATATTGGCAGATAAGGATAGTCACTGAATTATGTATTTTAAACATTAACCGATTTTCGATTAAAAGTACAAAGAGAATCCTGTGCGGAAGTTACCGAGACTATTAAGTCATGACCGACTGAAGCGCTAAACCTAAGTAGATCGGACTATATCCTCTAAGTTTTTTATTTCAATCGTCACTTTGGGGTGAGGTTACGCCCTAGACGTGAATGGAATAGAGGTTTAGCAAGGACGAGGATACTACCTCTATCTATACCGTCGGATTCAAAATGGACTGCGGAGTAGGTATATTCTTCAAATAAATCAATAATAGATTTGTCACTAAAGTATTGATATTTAATACATTTTAAATTGCTTTTAGACTTGTATAATCTTGTGTCATCTTTTACAGCATTCACTACAATATTCCTTTTATAAAAAAATATTTTTTTAAAGCAGCAAAGTCGTGACAAATAGCTCTTCCCGTTCTTTGTCATGGTGCTTATTCAAAATAATCCCTTTTCTCAATTCAATTAATGGACAATCTGTTACACTGCCTTCACACGCTTTCATAAAATCCTACCACATCCATCTCGGCCATGGCCATCTATTATCTCCCGTTGCGCCTTGCGTTTGTGCCTTGTAATGCCCTTAAATTAAAATGTTCATAACACAATTTTCCAAACAACACAATTTGCAATGAACGATTTTAACGCTGTGATTCGGAAGCAATCATATCGGTCGTTGGGTTGGCGAGATACCGTGGTGGCGAGCTGGCGAAGAAACATCCGGGCGTCAGCAGTCATTAAATTATCACACATTTAACATCAAAACAATTGAAAAGTAGCATAACTCACTGGATGCTGTCGAGCATATGCCATGCTGAATAAGCTGTAAATGAGCCATAAACCGTCTCGGTCGGAATAGACATTCACTGAGCATATTGTCGTTATTAGTACCGTAGTACCGTGCTCTAAACAATTCCGACTGACATTCGTACATTCGCTGCCCTTTCTGTCTTTCCGTTGTCAGCGAGCGCTACACTTGCTCAACCACCCCGCTTGCCACACCCACCATACCGCAACTGTTCATCCACTTCAATTCACACACAATCGCATTACAGACCACTTTAGAACTCGAAAAAATCTGGTCTTCGCCGTGGCAAATGACTCTGAGACGCATTACAAGTCAAGAACATGGTTATTACATCAGAATAAACTGAGGTTTTCGCCAATACCGTTATTGTCACTGCTTCCCCTTTGGACGTCACTTGACGCGCAAGTTGCTGTAACATACTATACATACATATTTACAATGGTCTGTAGTGTGGGCAAATTACTTCTGTGTTGAACGGCTGAGGGTTGCAGTCCACATTCATGCAGAGGGTGCAGAGGTCAGAGAGGATGTTGTTATGTTTGCAATGATGTTGTAAAGCTGTTGATGATGATTATGACAGCGTGACAACAGTGTGCCGACGCACGACTCCATATGGAATATGGAATCTGATAAATGCTGTATGCATTTAAAGCCGACAGTGGTGTGTGATTGTATTAAGTTTGCCACGATGTTTATACCACTTGAAAGAAAACGACGGAGACCCATAGTCCATCAGTTTTTGAGATATCCCACTGAGATTTTTTACCGCTCCTTTCCTCACCAAAGAGTTGTTTACTTGTTGGAATCGTCGATATCGAACCACTACGGCCTATAGATGCCATTCAAACTGGCCGACCCTTCTTGTATGATAACCTTTTTTATGTGATAAGATATCTTCGCGATATCCGGCATAGATTATTATTGTAGCCTTCGGTGCAATCTCCGTGAAATCGGTCAACTATAGCCTACAGTTGCGCTACAAAGTGATCGACACTTGTGAAGGGTATTATAGCTTCAGTGCAGCCGAAGTTACCGTTTCTTTTTTTTAACATAACTTTCCAACTATCACACACTGTAAAGACTACACACCCCCACCCGGATTATACGCGCATCATTACGAGTAATTTAGTTTTTGTTTTACCGTAATTCATTGAATCCAACATCAAACGTAACAATCGACTGTCGACTAATATTGCCCACACTTCGAACTGCTGCACATATGATTCGCCCGCATGTGTATGAATGGGTGTGCGAGTGTGTAGTTAGGTCAATAGTAATACTGATACGATTGTGTCCCACATTGCGTCTAGCAACAATTTCTTGGCACTCATAATGGTAACAGCACCGTCACCACTGCCGCCCGTATAACCGACGCCGACACACTCAATGACTCGCCACATTTGCGATTTGCAATTTAAGGCAAAGTGACGATAAATCATAAACGAAACATCAATTCCAGCACTTGACCCCTGCTGGCGTAATATCGAGAACGTAAACTTCGATTTATCGAGTGTGTGTGTGTGTGTGTAGAAGTTTATGTGGTCACAAGGATGCCGTCGAGAATGTTTGTGGGTTTGTAAAGCGTGTGTACTTGTGGCCAGAAGTGGAATTATGGCAATATTGCCAGCTCACTTTACCGTTGTACTCACATTAATTTACATACAAATGTCGGTATTTCCTTACAAACATTTACGTATTTGTATGCAGGTATGTTCTCTTCAATGGAACATTCGAAGAACTTTTCTTGGATTGGCTGCATCACGGCCTCAATCAAAAGTTCCAATTGATTGTTTGCGAGAATGTGGTATTTCCAGCAGATTATGCAATAAAAAATCAAATTCACCATATACATAAGTAGCTAAGTAGGCAAGGTGGACTTAGAGAAAGTAAGAAAGAACTAAGTTTAGTCTCATTCCAACATTAGATGCACGCGCAATGTGTTACAATTAAAGGTGCCTGATATATTTACATACTTGAAGGTATCTGTAAAGCTTTTAAGTAAGAAACTTTTGAATTTATATAATACGAGGGCTGCTGTATATATTTCTGGCCTAATAATGAAAATAGGCATATTTATCAACGAAATTTTTTTTTTTTTTTTTTTTTTTTTTTTTTTTTTTTTTTTTGTTGGATTTGGACCCACACGGTCGATTGCTGTTTTGTTTCGGGCTCATACGCATAGATCCATGATTCGTCACCGGTGACGATCTTATAAACGTCTTTTGAAGCACCGCGATCGTATTTTTTCAGCATTTCTTTACACCATCCACACGAGCCTCTTTTTGAGTGATTGTCAAATTGTGCGGGATCCAACGAGAACAAACCTTTTCTACAGCCAGGTGTTCATGCAATGTCGTATGTATGCTGGTGGGAGAAATGTATAGGCATGCCTGTATCTGAAGGTATGTTACATGACGGTCTTGCATTATCAGTTCACGTACGTCATCGATGTTTTCTGGCACAACAGCTGTTATTGGACGACCTTCACGCAATTCGTCTTTGAGCGAGCGTCGGCCACGATTGAATTCGTTGTACCAGTTTTTCACAGTGCTATAGGATGGTGCTTCATAGCCATACAAAGATTTTAGTTCATCGATGCACTCTTCTCGTGATAATCCACGTCGAGAATTGTGAAAAATGATCGCACGAAAATGTTCACGAGTTAATTCCATTTTTTGGCCGAGATGAATTTTTTAATTCCATGTAAATAAAAAAATTCACGATTAAATGACAAAACGTTCTGAGTTATGTTATGCTAAAAAATGTCAAACTTTCCAATGGAAATGTCAGATACACTTAGTGTTGCCTAGTCCAGAAATATATATAGCAACCTATGTATTGAGAGTGGGCGCTGTAGTTATCCAGTTTCATCCATTTGCAAATTGGTTCAAGAAAAGCACATAAAATGTTTGAACTATATTAGGTTGAAATCGGTCTAATAACTGCCGAGATACGCCTTATACCACATGTGGGTTCAACCTTAGTACAGATTACTATTGACAATTATGAAATTTTTTTTTATTTACAAGAACTTGATTTTGATCGTACAGTTTGTATAACAGCTATATGTTTTAGAAGTCCGATATCGGCGGTTCCAAAAACAACGTACAATTTCTGGTGATGAAAAGGACGTGTGCAAGATCTCGAAATCCATGAGACTTCTTGTTTTTTATTGCCGTATAGCCGAGTTTCCACCTTGTCTTTCCTATAGAGTGAAAGCTTTCCTCTTCCTCTGGTGGTTACTACGTCCAATATTATCAGAGCTGGAGATTTTTCATCTATTCGAACGACATGACCTAGCCAGCGTAACCGCTGTCTATTAATTCGTTAAACTATGTCAATGTCGTTATATATCTCATTCTATCGACTACGGTATTCGCCATTGCCATTGGGCAAAGGACCATAAATCTTTCGCACCTTTCTCTGGAAAACTGGTAAGGTCGACTCATTAGATATTGTAATCATTCATTCCTCTGCACCATATAGCAGGACGGGAATAATGAGTGACTTTATAGAGTTTGTTTTTTGTTCATCGAGGACCTTACTTCTCAATTACCTACTCAGTCCGAAGTAGCACCTATTAGCAGGAGTCATTCTGCGTTAGATTTCTAGACTGACGTTGTGGTTGTGGATGTTAATGTGGGTCCAAGGTATTCCAAATTATCTACGACTTCGAAGTTATGACTGCCAACAGTGACATGGGAGGCAAGTCGCAACCGCTTGTTTGATGACAGGAGATATTTCGTCTTGCCCTCGTTTACTACCAGACCCTTTTGCTTTTCCAATCTGGAGAAAGCAGAACTAACGAGGAGATTGTTGAGACCAATAATATCGATACCATCAGTGTACGCCATCGGTGTACGCCAGCAGCTGTACACTTTTATAGAAGTACCTTCTCTATTCAGCTCTGCAGCTCGAATTATTTTCTCAGAAGTCGCCTTGTCTGAAACCTCGTTTGGTATCGAACGGCTCGGAGATGTCTGAGAGACTAAGTAATTAGCGTATATACAGATAGACGGGCGGACGGATAGACGGATATAACTAAATCAACTTAACTCGTCATGCCAATGGCGAATCCACGGGAGCTATTGCGATTTTTGGTTAATTAGGGAACCGCAGAACCTGAAAATTTCACTTGTTTGCTAGAAAAATATTCTCAATGATTACTTAGAAGTAGAATTTCCATAAAAATATAATAATTCATGCCTAATGTCTGAGCTATCGGATAGTGGTTGTTCCCAAGAAAAGAAACAGAAATTTACAAAATAATAATGTTTCTAGTAACAGATTAGCGTTGTACTCAGATACGTCAATTTTTTTTCTGGCGAAGCATGCATACGAGAAGACTTTGTATCTTTTTTGGACGCATTCGGTCAACTTTCGAAGAATACTCTCGCGGCGGGCACAGATCAGAAGAAAGCGAGGATGAAGATGGATTAATGGCTTACCGGACTGCTGGAAAAAATGACCGAACCGATGAAGAATTGTCTCTAAGTGGATCTGCCATCGGGGGGATTGTTCTTGGAGACATGAAGAAAATGAATCTCCGAATGGGGAAATGCGCTTCGATATGGACGATATGGATGGATATGCAGTCATGCTGTCAGATATCGGAGCAGTCAACGAAATTTGGAAAGAAGAAAAAAATGCTGCCATGTCTCCGTGTGTCTCGCACAAACTTAACAACAATATTTTAAAGTCAGTGAAAGTACGATTAATCGAAAACGTTGCCAGTGCCATACGAGAAGTCGACAAATTCTTCAAGAACTCATTTCCAAAACGTGTGTTAGCAAAGATACTTGGTGAAAAAATTGTCCAGTTGTGTGAAACAAAATGGGTAGAGAGGCACGATGCTGTCCTTCAATTTGTTGCGAAGTTACCGTTGATAATCGAAGCTCTGTCAAAAATCAGTGAGCGGAAGAACAGAGAAACAGCAGGCAAAGCAACAATTCTCATAACGGCTTTGTGCAAGTTCGAATTTATCGTTAGGTTCTTATGTCTCAGCGACATTCTATCGCTCACCCATTCGCTCAGCGTAGTTCTTCAAAAGAAAGAAAGAAAGCAATTGATTTGGCGAAGGCATCAATAATGATTGGGACGTTGCTTGCCACGTTGGAAAAAAGAGGGAAAAAGTTGATGAAATATTCCGATTGATTTATTCAGAAACCAAGAAAATGGCGGAAATACTCGATGTTGACGAAGCGAAACCGATAACATGTGGTCGACAAACGAAACGCGAAAATTACGACGTGAAAACTTGCGAAGATTACTACAGGGTCTCTGACTATATACCTCTGCTGGATACCATCAAAGAAGATTTGGAAGCTCGTTTTTCACAAGAAGTTTTCTATGGTTACCAATTGAGTGTGTTGCTCCCAGAAAAGCAAGTCTTTTAAAAGAAAACGAAATCGATGATCTAATCGGATGCTTGATAGAAAGATTCGGAAATCTTCCGGATGATGAAAAAAGCGTACAAAAATTAAAATTCAAAGGTGAATTAAGCTACTGACAATGTCACTGGCAGCAGCAACAAAAAATTGAAGGCAGCGAAATTCCAACTTCTGCACTGGAAACATTCAGAAAATGTGATGTCGACATATTCCCAACAATCCACATCTATCTCCTGGGCAGACATACTTAAAGCCCTGGATGAAATACGGGCCCCTGAGTACCTCATAAACATAATAACGAGCTATTTTAGAAACAGAAAGCTGATTTTTGAGACGGACGAAGGCACCAAGAGCTACTCTATCTCGAGTGGAGTACCACAAGGCTCAGTGTTAGGCCCACTATTATGGAACCTTATGTATGACGGGGTGCTAAGAAGACAGCAACCAACAGACGTGAAACTAGTAGCTTATGCGGACGACCTCATGGTGGTAGCAGTTGCCAAACAATTAGCCGACCTGAGAAATAAATGCAATGAGTGCTTAAATAGTCTACGACAATGGTTCTCTTCTATGAGTCTGAAACTGGCGGAGGAAAAAACAGAAGTTTTACTGATAAGCCCAAGGAAGATAGAAGAACGAATAGAGCTCACCATAGGGGAATGCAAGATTACCTCGCAGCCGCAATTAAAGTATCTGGGAGTAATATTAGATTCCAAAATAAAATTTAAAGAACACTTAGAGTATACTTCTGCCAAGGCAAACAGAATTTATAATGCCCTATCGAGAATGATGACCAATAGAGGCTGTGTGCGTTCCAGCCGGCGATTCTTAATAGCGAAGGCAATGAGTTCCGTAATACTGTATGCGGCACCAGTATGGATAAAGGCAATGGATATAAAAGCGTATGCTAAGCAAATAATTGCAGTGCATAGGCTTTCTGCAATCCGGGTAATAAGTGCTTTCCGGACTATATCAACCGACGCTGCTGAAGTATTAGCCAGTATGCCGCCCATTGACATCCAGGGAGATGAACTCGAGCGTTTGTATCAGTTATCAACGCCTAAAACAGTATCGGTAAGGACAGAGGAGAGAAACAAGAGTACTAAAATGTGGCAGGAGCGGTGGAATTCCTCTCCCAAAGGGCGCTGGACCCATCGACTTATACCGGACATCCACTCGTGGATAGACAGACGACATGGGAACTTAGATTTCTATCTGACCCAAATACTTAGTGGACATGGATGCTTTAGAAGCTACCTTTTCCGATTCCACAATGACATTAGTCCGAACTGTCCGACGTGTACAGAGTATATAGAAGACTCTGAACATGTATTTTTTCATTGCCCTCGATTTTCGATTACAAGGGAACAGCTAAAAACCACACTCGGTGGTAGTTTTACGGTCGATAACTTGACGACACTCATGTGTCAGACGACTGATAAATGGAAAGCTGTCAGCGAAGCGTCAGCATTTATAATGACACAACTGAGATCTATTCAACAGTCTAGGCGTCCGTCAGTCCGCGCAATGGAGGAGACCTAAATGTCTTGTCCCTCCCACGAAGTAATACCTAGCCGGTGGTTCCGTGGGAGAGATCTGAGGTGGGAGTAGGTTAGGTTTAGCGGATTAAAGTTCCGCACTTCGGCTTTCGATGCTTCCCCCTACTATAAAAAAAAAAACATCTATCTCCGAGTATTGTGTACACTTCCCGTAACAAACGCGAGCTCTGAACGTTTTCTTTCTCTTATCTTCGCCGCATCAAAACATGGCTTAGGACGACCATGCTTCAAGAAAGACTAGTTGGATTAGCGTTGCTTCATACGCATCGTGAAATCGAAATCACCGCCGAAGAAGTCATCGAAAGATTCGCAAAACTTGGCAGTCATCGCTTTGCGTTCTGAAACACGCAATGTGAAAGGATTTTTATGTTTGAATTTTTAATAAAATGAGCCACTATTAGGGCTGGCATATGGTTGACTTTTCGATTATAACCACTTTGTTCATCTAAAAATTTAAATTGATAATTTTTGTTTCTTAATTTGTACTGTATTTCTCTCGCAATAATAAGTTTGAAACCCAAATCGAAGGATAAATTCAATTTCCCCCCCAAGAATCGTCTCTGGATTCGCCACTGCGTCATGCTGATCATTTAGATTTATACTTTATATTATCGCCGACGTTTTTTCTTTTTTGGGAGTTACAAACTTCTTGCTGAACTTAATATACCCTGTTCAGGGTAAGATAACAGTGGTAATGCCTCTTTGAGCCCATTAGCATCAGACGTGTTTAGATGAAATGTCATTTCTTTATATGATTCGGTCACCAATAAAGTGATGATTCAGAGTGCTGAGGAGATTCGAGTCGACAGGAGAGATGAAGCATTTAGAAGAATGATATTGAGCGTAAATTTTACTTCATATTCAATTTTAAAAAGTGTCGATTGCATTAAACCTTTTTTTTGCTTGATATATACTCATATATTGTATGAATACACATACAAAGTTATACGTACTCAAATGTCCACGCACATAGTTTATCAGGACGAAACTAGACCAAGACAAGGCACAGATTAGAACTGTGTCAAATGTATATAAAAACATCGTATATATTTTGTACGAAATCTTTAAGTTCGAAGTAAGTAAATAAAATTAATGAACATTTCTTCCATTGCGTGTAGTCTCTTTTGTTCCCATAACATAAAAAGAAATCCTCTATTAATAAAACTGAAAAAAGCTTCTAATACCATATGAAAGCTCAAGACCTATTTGCACATAAGAAGTTTCCACATTCTCTACTTTACTCTTTTTGCTTTGCTATTGACAGATATTCGACTTTTCTTGCTATTATCAGCCCTTTCCCAGGTTTTGTATGTGGAAACTGCCACTTGTGACATGCACTACATCGACTTTAATAGAAACTACACATGTATATACTATACATTCATACCTGGTAATACACACACACACACAAACAAGAAATTGCCTATAATTGATAGTGCCGTTATAGACACGGAAGATTGATTAAACTTTGCTGCCAAAAGCGTATTCCTCTAAATTGTGTGCGAAAGCTACAATTTATGGGGGCACAGTGTTCAATTTATATGAATTTATTGGATGTTACATTAATAACAAATAATAATCTTCAAATGAGTGTGTTCAGATGGCGGTTTTACGTTAATTACAGTAATTTTTTTAGGAAATAACCAAAAATGCAGACAATCCAAGGAAAAGGAAGAAAGAGCCAGCTTATGACTAACTTTTCAGAGAGCTGGAAATTTAATTAAGGAATGGTATCCTAAGTTTAAACATAGTGAAATGAGCACCGAAGACAGGAACGCTCAGAAGAGGTTGTTGAAAAGTCCATAAAATAATTTTGGGTGACCGCAGGTACTTTAAAGATATCAACTGAGCGTATACATCGTACCATTCACGAATATTTGGATATGATTACGAGCAGTCTTCGAAGATGTTTGAGCGTAATGAACCCGAGTTTTTGTGTCAATATGTAACAACATGGCTCCATAATTTCACTCCAAAGTTCAATGAACAGTCACCGGAGTACACTGCACACGATGAACCCGTTTCTAAGAGTAAAAAAACGAATTAGGCTTCATCGCTTACGCATCCGCCGTATTTTCCAGGTCAGATCTCCCGCGACTATTTCCTGTTCTTAGATCTCAAATGAGTGCTACCTTAATCGATCCTTTTTTTATACCCTTAAAGAATCATATGGAATTTAAATATATAAAAAGTACGCGCCACGTTGTTTGTCCGCGTTGGACTCCTAAACTACTGAACCGATTTTAGTAAAATTTAGCACACTGTGTCCAGTTCTAACCAACTAAAGAGATAGGATAGGAAAAATATTTAATAAATAATATAGTGAAAGTTCTATTAAATTGATGCCCTATTAAGCATGCACATTGTTGATGTTTATTAAATACAATCTATAAATCGAACAATTCTATTAACTGGACAGAAAGTCTGGTAACCAGACATTGAGAAAGCAGCCTAAAATTCGTTATATTTTTCAATGAAATTTATTTGTATGAACACATTCAAATTTAAATCTAAAGTACATTCCCTTGGATTCTTATACCTAAAAACAATTTCGCCTTTGAATAGTTTATTATACGAATAATAGTATAAAAGGTGCTTACCAAAGTAAACAGGACAGCATCTGCTCTATCGATTGTCTAGTGAGAATTGCATGACATTTCATAGATTGGAAGTGAAATTATTGCGTTTTAAGCGTCAGTATGTAAGTGTTATCGGTGCAAATTTGAGAACAAAAAACCAACATTTCATTTTATTTTAAAATCGGTAAAACTTTTACCGAAAGGTTTCAATTGATGAAACAAGCTTACGGCGATGATTGCTTATCCCGCAGCAGATTGCACGAGTGGTTTCAACGTTTTCAAAGTGGTCGTGAGGATATAAATGTCGATCAACTTGTGGGCCAATCAAAATCCGTGTTCACCGGAAATTCCATCGAAACTGTGCGTTAATCCATAAAAAATCAACCGAAATATTCATTGAAGTTCATGGAAATGGAATTGAACATCTCCAAAACATCGATTAATCGCATTTTGACCGAACATTTGGGCTTACGAAAGGTGTGTGCAAGGTTTGTTCCGCACAAATTGACTGATGACCAAAAATTGCTCGGAATCCAACATTCGAAAGACGATTATTTGACCAAAAATCACATTTTAATCATCAACCACTCCCCGTATTCACCTGATAACGCACCGTGCGACTTCTTCCTTTTCGGAAAAATGCATTCGCTCATGAAAGGAAAGCGTAATGCAGACGTAGAGGCCATCTAAAGGGCTTGCACCTCGTTCGACATGCTTTTGGACCGTGCAAAGAGCTGTATTGAAGCAAAAGGAGACTTTTTTGAAAAAAAATAAATTGATTTTGCCGAAAAAAACCATTTGTTCTG
This sequence comes from Bactrocera correcta, assembly GCA_027475135.1. Taxonomy (NCBI): domain Eukaryota; kingdom Metazoa; phylum Arthropoda; class Insecta; order Diptera; family Tephritidae; genus Bactrocera; species Bactrocera correcta. The sequence continues at coordinate 6,681,777 of CM050323.1, read as the reverse complement.
TTTTTTTTTTTTCAAAGGTCCTTTTTACTTTGGAACACACCTTGTAAAATGTATATCATAGCAAGGCGTGGTCAGATCCCATAGTACCCCTATATGAAAGAATCATATGGATTTTAAATTTGGGATAATGGAAAATAAGCGGAGTTGTGATATTGTCATAATGTTAGAGGAAATGTGCCGAAAATATTTGGTCTGTGCAAATTTCGCTGATTTAGTTTCTTGCAGAAGAGCTTAATTGGTCTGAAAACACTTTAGAGAAATCGAGCGAGTAATATGCAATTTTCGTTTGATGACCTATTATATAATTTTCATACACGCTCAATATTTTTTTTTTTAATGTTGAAAAGGTTTAGACTATTTCACCGACTGAACGGCTTGTAAAGTGATTCATATTTTATTCAAGCATCAATTGAAAAATAAAGCAATAAGAACTTTTCCCAATTGCTCGTGGTTATACCTTAAAAATAATACGGTTATGCGTAGTGTGAATTATTTTTTTAATGGGAGTTGATTTCAAAAATATTTTATATACTACTGAAAGAGTTACCAAATCTGAGTGCATTCCTCCATTCCATCTAACTCCACACATAAATATGTATTAATTTCTAAACACCAAAATACCGAGCTCATCATACTGTCAATAATATCAGAAGCAGCCTTCTACATATTCGAAGCAAAATGTAGCAGAATTGCCCATATAAAGATTTTCTGTAATTTGGCTTGGCGCTCCGCAGTGACTAGGAAATGCAATAAGCGCCATGCCAAAAATAAATTGATTACTGTCACGGAAATAGCAGTGCACAAAACTTTTCTTCAGCCATAATGCTTTTGCGAACTTCTCGGCAATGGGCGGGTGTGAACGCCGAATAATTGTGGGCGAGGGCAGAAAGTCACTTAAAAGACGCGCTCGGCGCGCACAGATCGTTCGTCACGTGATAAATTGGCGTTAATGCAGCTAAACGGATTTCAATAGCTCGCCAGGTCGACGAACGGGTGATGGGTGGGGTGATAATGCCACTGACAATGTCTGCCAGTAACGCCAACAGCGCTGTAGACAGGCGTCGAGTAAAGGATATTGAAATGTTGAGTTGCACTCAATTTGCGGAAATAAATATAATTTCCGGCCTAATTCATGTTATACCCATGCACGTCTGCTGTTAGGCCGCCGCTGTTTAGTTTGTGCCTAAAATTTATATACATATGTATATATTCTCTTGTGATGTGCAGTTATTTTGCTGCACAAAATTAAATTATTTTTCATAATTAAAATTCGATTTTAATTACGAACAAAACTTAATTTAAATTATATTTTTAATATTACAATGGCAAATTAAATTCATTCTAATATTGAGTGCATTTATAACTGATTGTCATTTTTTACCACAATTACTGTATCGGGTTGTTAGGGTTTGAGGAAGGTCTGGACTGATCGAATTATCTTCTGACTTTCCTCATTTATGTACACCCAAAAACGTGTTTAAATGCAATTTTATGCGGATAATTCCCATACTGACCAACATTTCGGCACAAAGTCCGATAGAATGGTATCATGTTATTTTTCTTCAGTATTGTTTGGCATTTTATCATGGAAGGACTTACGCTTGAACAACGTTTACAAATCGTTCAACACTTTATTACGAAAATTCACGTTCTGTAAAGAATGCGTTTTGCGCTTCGCTCAACATTATCGGGCTACTGTCCTGATCTATTATTCGAAACGCGATCACCCATCTTGAGACTCAGCATTCATTATTGTACAAAATTCGACCGAATAGACCACGTCCAGCACGCAGTGAAGAAAATATAGTAGCCATAGCTGAGTGTGTACACGAAGACCGGGGAGAGTTGATTCGGCAACGTTCGCGGAACACGAACCGACGTTTGGAATTGACGCATTTTACATTCTTGTACGAGAACCAAAGCTGCTCGATCAGTGATATCGCTTCGCTCTATGGAATCTTGAAAAGTTCCAAGGAGATCCGACGTTTTCGAGCCAAAATTGGTTCAGCGATGAGGTCCATTTCTGTCTCAATGGGTATGTAAACAAGCAAAATTGGCGCATTGGGACGAAGAGCAACCTGAAGAGATTCAAGAGCTGCCATTTCATCCAGAAAAAACAACGGGTTTGTAAGCCCGTGGAATCATTGGTCCATATTTCTTCAAAACTGATGCTTATGAGAAAGCGTCAATGGCGACCGTTATCGCCCCATGATAACCGACTATTTGGTGACTGAAATTGAAGCTCTTCATCTCGGCGATATTTGGTTTCAACAAGACGGCGCCTAGAGAAAACACTTCGGTAAGCAGATAATTTGACGTTTTGAAATGATCTTAAAAAATCAATGTCAAAGAATGTTATTTCGAATAATACGAGTAATAAACATTCCACATTAACATTGAAATTTCTGTGTTTTTTCTGTGAAAAAGTAAGTAAGTGAAATTTTAAATCTTTTAATATTTCTTATATTGACCAAATACACATAAGAGTTAGAGCTAATGTTAACCAAATTTTTTGGTTAAAATTAGTGGAGTAGTTCCTGGGATTTAGGTTTCACCTAAAGGTGAGTGCTTTATACTGATTCCTATGAAGTCTTTTCACATCATCTTCACAGTGAATTGGACAGTTATATCACTTTATAAGTCTCCAATTAACAAAGCTTTGTGGGCGTGGCAATGAACCTCCTTGGGAAGCTAAGTTAACCTACTATTCAAGTTATCGTTTGCATAGACACACGGTCTGACGGACAGAAAATCACCTCGAATTCAGCTCATCCGGATGTACGTCATCCTGATAATTTATATAAATATGTATACATGTAAGGTAACTCAATAGGTGTAAAAAGGTATTTTTCTCCAAATTGATTGATCAGTTTATTTAGCAGCTAAGTAGTATATACTAATGTAGTCCGATCTGAACAATTGCTTTAGAAATTACCTTGGATAATAATCCATGTTAAATTTTATGAAGATATCTCAGCAAATAAAAAAGTTTTCTATACAAGGACATGTATTTTATCATTCAGTTTGTATGACATATACTAAAAGTTATACAGGGTGCAATCCAAAGTAAAGAGGACTTTAAAAAAAAGATAACAAATGGTTTTTTCGGCAAAATCAATTTATTTTATTCAAAATAATCTCCTTCTGCTTCAATAAAACTTTTTGCACGGTCCAAAAGAATGTCGAACGAGGTTGCAAGCCTTTTGAATGGCCTCTACATCTGCATAACGTTTTCCTTTCATGGGCGAATGCATTTTTCCGAGAAGGAAGAAGTCGCACGGTGCGATATCAGGTGAATGCGGGGAGTGGTTAATGGTTAAAATGTGATTTTTGGTCAAATAATCGTCTTTCGAATGTTGGATTCTGAGCAATTTTTGGTCATCAGTCAATTTGTGCGGAATAAACCGTGCACACATCTTTCGTAAGCCCAAATGTTCGGTCAAAACGCGATAAATCGATGTTTTGGAGATGTTCAATTCCATTTCCATAAATTTCAATGATGAATTCGTCTGATTTTTGATGAATTCACGCACAGTTTCGATGGAATTTCCGGTGATCACGGATTATGATTAGCCCACATGTTGATCGCCATTTATGTCTTCACGACCACTTTGAAAACGTCGAAACCACTCGTGCACTCTGCTACGGGATAGGCAATCATCGCCGTAAGCTTGTTTCATCAATTGAAACGTTTCGATAAAATTTTTACCAATTTTAAAATAAAATGAAATGTTGGTTCTTTGTTCTTAAATTCGTACCGATAACACTAACATACTGACGCTTAAAACGCAATAATTTCACTTCCAATCAAAAAAATGTCATGAAATTCTCAGTACACAATCGATAAAAATAGCAGATTCTAACGCATCAGTCGACATATACAAGTAGATTGCGCCACCAGAGGGCGCTAGATTCAAAAAGTCCTACTTACTTTGGAAAGCTCCTTGTAGACATCCGATATCAGCGGTTCCAAAATAAACAGCTTCTTGAGGAGAAAAGAACGTGTTCGTGATACACCGACAGATGGTCAGACAGACACTCAGACTTACTTCATTTATATAATTATTTTTATAGGGTATCCGACAATTTCTAGTTTCGGTCAAGTTTGTCAACTTTAAAGATATTTGATTAACTTTAAAATATTTATGTAAGATATGAAAGCACAACCCAAATCGATCGATGACACTATTAAAATAATATGTTCAGAAATATTTTATGTATCGTAGCCCAATGGACTCATTTTAAATAATTGTGTATACTTTATTCATTGATTCTTTGGGCTTCTTGTTCATTTAATCTAAGCGCCAACATTAGTATAATGGCAAATCCTTTTCTCATCCATCGACTACGGTTGTGTATGTTCACCGTTACTTTTTAAACGATTTAAATGCGTGTGCAGATACATGTTAACATGGCAAATGTTAACAGTTGCCAAATAATAATAATGCGTAATCAGCAAAGCATAGCGGAAATGCACCTTTGGTTGCGAAATATTTCCCACAGTAAAGCGAAGCGGAAATCCAACACGCGCGACCCAAGTAAGTCAATTCGGAGAATTGACAACATTAAGTCAGCAGTTGGCCAGTGCAACGTAGCTTAGCTTTTAAGTAAATTAATTTTTTAGCTTTAGTCTTAGTTCTGTAACCAAACCATGAAGTAATAAATAAAGTTTTTTTTTAAAAGAAATATATATAAAATTTCTTAACTGGCGCCCAACGTGGGGCCTTCGTCAGTCGCTTAAATCGATAAATACATTTCGCGGGTGTATCCGGATAATACCTATCACCTAGACGGCGAAGGCTTGGACTAAGACTCATCACAACAAGAAGTGCGGGAAAAGAGGCCCCCTAGTCGCAAAACTGCAAACGGGAAACGCGAGTCGTTAGCCGCCTGCCCAGGATTATGTTCCTGTTACCAGCGTAAGAACTAATCTTAAGAATCTATATTAATATTATTACATATGTAAAGGAAATTTTTTTTATAATATAAAAAGTGAAACTGTTTAATGCGAAATTTTTTTTAATATAAAAAGTGAAACTCTTTAATGTAAACCAAACTATGTTTAAGAAATCTTTAATGCAAATGTGAACACAATCTAAGAATAGTGACATAATTTAAGAAAGAGAGCGTAATTCAGGAAAAATTAATTGAACTAGACGAGATAATATTATATCAAAAATAAATAAATAAATAAATATATCGAAAATAAGCTAACTAAAAGTGAAAAATTTAAAAAGGAAAGTTTTACCTCAAAACAAAATAAGCTAGGGATAAATTAAATTTTTAAAATAAAAAAGTGAATAATAGAAATATATCAAACATGCCAGTTAATCCTGCCAACCTCGTTCGGCCACCAATACTTAATGCACCCCAAGGGCCACCAGCACCTTCTGGTCAGCCTCTTGCCTCTTCTAATTCATTCTCTATGGATGAGTTAACTACCGTAATCACAGGAATTGTGAACAATGTCTTAAGGACTGAAGGGCGAAACATGGTTCAAGCCGCCCTTAACCCAAATTCCAATTTTTCAAATTTCACGGACATTACCATAGACTCAAGACTACCCGGGAATGTCTCTGAATTAGACAAAATACCAGATGTGGTACGATGTCTTCGGGAGTTCTCCGGAAATCCGGGAGAATTCACATCTTGGAGGAAAAGCGTGGATCGTATCCTCCAGATATACGAGCCTCAAAGAGGTACCCCAAAATATTATGGCATCCTCAATGTCATTAGAAACAAAATCGTGGGCAATGCCGACATTGCCTTGGAGTCCTATAATACTCCACTGGATTGGAGGGCGATCTCCAGTTGCCTAACATTGCATTACGCGGATAAACGCGACCTTGGTACCCTTGAGTACCAAATGACCTCTCTCGTACAGGGTAGCAATACAATTCAAGAATTTTACCAAAAGGTATATTCCCATCTCTCACTAATTCTGAACAAACTGGGATGCATGGAAGTCGGCGCAGAAGCCATGCACCTTCTAACTCGTACGTATAGGGATAAAGCCCTAGACACGTTCGTTCGCGGACTCAAAGGAGATCTACCGAGACTCCTTGTAATGAGGGAACCAGCAGATCTCCCTCAGGCACTCCACTTGTGTCTCAAACTAGAGAATCAAACCTTCAGGTCACATTATGCCTTGAGCAATAATAACAATATCAGCCGGAAACCACAAGAGTTTCGTCCACCACTACCTCCTAGAAGGATGAACAATGAGTTTTACCCCGAATTGGCATACATGCCCCAACCAAGGTTGTACGCAGCCACTCCACATAGACCACCGCAAATGAACTATCAAGTTCAACGCCAGCAACAGGCGCCCCAATATGCACAACAGCATTACAATCCACCACCACGTCCTTTGAATAAACCACAGCCACGTCCAGAACCAATGGACATTGACCCATCACTGCGAACTAGGAATATTAATTATATGAATAGGCCACGTAATAATGACCCTATTAACAAAAGACCTCCTCCTGGCAACCCTCCAGCTCCTGTGCCCCCTAATAAAATCCAAAGGAATTTTCATATAGATTCCGAACAACCCCAAACTTACTATCCTACCACGACAATTGACGAGCAGACGAACGACAACTCTAGCCATTACGATGACGAATGTTACAGCGACAGAAATGATAGAGATCAGGACGATAGCTACATAGACACGACTGACCTACATTTTTTAGAATGAGTCACTCTTCGCTGCCCTATGTTGAATGCAGGCTGAAGAGTGGAGATATTGTGAAAATTTTAGTAGATACAGGATCTACGAAAAACTATATACGATCCTCTATTGTGCCCAATCCAATAGATAACGAAAGCATTTTTTTTGCGAAATCCATAGCAGGAAACATAGAAATCAAACAGCATACCTTTCTAAACCTATTTAACTCAGACAAAAAACTGAAATTCTACCTCCTCCCAACTCTGACATCATTCCATGGTATTATTGGGAATGATAGCCTTAAAGAGCTTGACGCAGTCATCCACGTAAAGAATAACTTCATACAGTTAGAAGGCAATACCAAAATTAAAATCAAGCAGCTAGCTTCAAGATCTGTTAACAAAATTGATACTAAGGAAGATAACTTGTCACAAAAACATCAGAAGGAAATTAATAATTTAGTCGAAAATTTTTCTAATCTCTTTACGGAACCAAATGATAAACTTACCTATACCACTAAAGTCATAGGAGAAATCAGAACGCACAAGGACACCCCTGTTTATACAAGGTATTACCCTTACCCAATGTCATTAAAAGGTGAAGTCGAAAAACAAATCAACAAAATGTTAGACGATGGCATCATTCGACCATCAAGATCCCCTTATAATTCACCCGTTTGGGTCGTAGCTAAAAAGCCCGATCCCCAAGGCAATAAGCAATACCGAATCGTTATTGACTACAGGAAGCTTAACTCGATTACTGTAGCAGACCGTTACCCAATACCCCAAATTAATGAGGTACTATCCCAGCTTGGAAAAAACAAATACTTTTCCGTTTTGGATTTAAAGAGTGGATTCCATCAAATCCCTCTCAAAGAATCCGATATTGAGAAAACAGCTTTCTCAATAAATAATGGCAAATACGAGTTCACAAGACTGCCATTCGGACTCAAGAATGCTCCTTCAATTTTCCAGCGAGCCTTAGATGACATTCTTCGTCATCACATTGGAAAAATTTGCTATGTCTATATCGATGATATAGTCGTTTTCAGCAACTCTGAAGAAGAGCACATTCTCCACTTAAACCAAATTTTCAAAACCCTTGAGGAAGCAAACATGAAAATACAAATAGACAAATGCCATTTTTTCAGGGACTCAGTAGAGTTTCTAGGATTTATCATTTCCTCAAAAGGAATAACAAAGAATCCCTCAAAGGTAGAAGCAATAGCTAAAATACCTTACCCCACAAATATTAAGCAACTTCGCTCATTTTTAGGCCTTTCCGGCTACTATCGTCGCTTTATTAAAGATTACGCCATGCTGGCTAAACCTCTAACCATACTCTTAAGAGGGGAAGAAGGACGTATATCTAAAAACAAGTCCAGCAAAATCAATATCGAATTGGATGAAGACGCAAAGGACGCCTTCAACAAAATCAAAAATTCACTCATGTCTGACGACGTCATACTTTCCTATCCTGATTTCAATAAAGAATTCCATCTAACGACCGATGCGTCAAATTTTGCAATTGGTGCAGTCCTTTCGCAAGACAAACACCCCATCGCCTTCATCTCCCGAACACTAACCAAAACAGAAGAAGCCTATGCTACGAACGAAAAAGAGTTTTTAGCAATCATCTGGGCTCTAAACAATTTCAGGAATTATCTATACGGTTCAGCCAAAGTAAAAATTTATACAGACCACCAACCCCTTACACAGGCCCTCAGCAATAAAAATAGCAATTCCAAAATGAAACGTTGGAAAGCCACACTGGAAGAATACAATCACGAACTACATTACAAACCAGGCACAACTAACGTGGTAGCCGACGCACTATCAAGAACGCCTCCCGAACCAATTAACGCCTTGTCAGTAACCCAGCATAGTGACGAGAGCTCATCTGATAACTTAATTTGGCATGTAGAATCCCCAATTAACGTTTTCAAAAACCAAATCTTCTTAAATTCAGGCCCAATTTCCACCTATCAATTCAAGATAGTATTCCCCACATACCATAGACACGTCATTGAAGAACCGGAATATAACTCAGAAATATTAATAAATCTCCTAAAAAGGTACCTAAACCCCTCCATAATAAATTGCATCAAAACCGACGAAAGAACTATGGGTAAAATTCAAGAAATATACCCGATCCACTTTAGTAACTATAAAACCAGGTTTTCTCAACTCCAAGTCCAGGATGTGACAGACGAACAGCAACAAGAAGAAATAGTCATAAATACCCATAAAAGAGCACATAGGAATTCTCGTGAAAACAAACTTCAAATTCTAGAACATTACTATTTTCCCGCCATGACCAAAACAATAAAAAGAATTATCCAGCAATGCTCGGTTTGCAAGGAAAATAAGTACGACCGGCACCCTACCAAACCAAAATTAGGAGAAACCCCTATTCCACAATTTCCAGGACAAATCTTGCATATTGATATTTACATAACTGAACGAAATTTCGTCCTTACAGCCATAGACAAATTCTCAAAGTATGCCCAAACCAAAATCCTCCGCTCCAGAGCCGTAGAACACGTTAAGGAACCTCTCCGCGAACTATTGTTTCAATTTGGCGTACCAGAAACGGTAGTTATAGACAATGAAACGTCCTTGAATTCAGCTTCCATTCGATTTTTATTGGAAGATACCCTAAATATACAAATTTTTAGAACACCACCTTATGCAAGTTCCGTAAATGGTCAAGTAGAGCGATTTCACTCGACCCTCACGGAAATAATGCGCTGTTTAAAAGCAGAGCGAAGTTTCACCTCATTCGCCGAACTCCTCGATAACTCAGTCTACGAGTACAATTTTTCAGTCCACTCCTCCACAAAGAAAAAACCAATAGAGGTATTTTTCGGGAGAAGAATCTCCACAGACCCAAGCCAATTTGAAAGAGCTAGGAAAGAAATTATCTCGGAACTAAGAAATAGACAACTAAAAGATCTTTCCTACCATAATAAAGCCCGTCATCCAATTAAAACATATGACCCTGGAGAAACAATTTACGTTAGGATAAACACCCGACTAGGAACCAAAATAACTCCAAAATTTAAAAAAGAGGTAGTAAAGGAAGACAAAAATTCCACCGTCTTGACAGAATCAGGAAAAGTAGTTCATAAACGCAATATAAAAAATCAAAATTAAAATTTTTGTTTCCAGACTGCTCCTTATTTACCCAGTATTCGCATCAATAGACATTTATGACTACTCCGCGGCACAAATAGTTACGATAAATGACGGACTAGTAAAAATCCAGAATGGAGACTTCAGGCTAATACACATAATCGACCTCAACAAGTACGAACAATTTCTGACGGACATGTACAGATTCACCTCTTCGGACATACCCAAGGACACAATCCTTTATCCCATCCTAAAACACGAATTAACCCAATCTCTTCAAATTTTAGATACAATAAAACCTGTCGAAAGAAGACAGAAAAGATCCATAAATAGTTTAGGAACGGCTTGGAAATTCATAGCCGGAAGCCCCGATCACGAGGATCTGGATGTAATAACCAAAAATCTTAATGAAATTAATAATAACAATAATAAACAAGTACTAATTAACAATATTTTTAACGAAAAAATTAATAACATTAGCATGATAGTAAATAATCTTCTTAATAACATAAGGAAAGATACTTATATAGAAAACGAGACTTTTATAAACTTACAAAATAGAATTAGATTAATAAAAGAAGAGTTGATTAACATTAAATACGCCATACAATGGGCAAAGAAAGACATTTTAAACACATTATTGTTAAATAAAAATGAAATCGAAATTGCATTAGAAAATTTAGAAAATGACGAAATACCTTTCAAAAATGCTGAAGAAGCACTAGAAATATCAAATATAAATGTAACTAGTCAAAATATGACAATATTTTACATGGTAAAAATACCATTAACTATTAAGGAAAATTTTCAAAAAATGATTATAAGACCAGTTGTAAAACAAAACAAAATTATAATTAATGTCGAATTTGATAAAATATTAAAGGGTACAAAAGATACCTATGGAATTAAAGAAAAATGTAATAATTATAAGAAAATTGAGATTTGTAAGCAAACTCAACTAATAAATATAAGTAATAGTAGTTGTATACCTAGAGTAGTAAATAGCCTAAATTCATCTTGCACTGTAACAAACGGCCAACATATTCAACAAATTGAAGAAGTAAAACCTGGCACCATATTACTTAATGGCTTCCAAGGAGTAATAGATGCTGACGGAATGCAGAAAAATTTATCAGGGACACACCTTATTAATTTTCATAACTCAACGTTAAAAATAAATCATCAATTTTACATTAATTACGATTTGGTTCCACTGCCGGCAATCCCAGCAGTCCTGCAACCAGCACCGATCGAAAGAAATCGAATTGAATTACTTTCTCTTCAGGCCTTAAAGGAGTTTCATATTGATAACATACGAAGAATAAATCTTCTGAAGGCAGCAACGATATCCAATAGCTCCCTTTCACTTGGAGCCGTTGCAACTATCATTCTCGGTATAATATTTTTTCGAAAATTCTGGAGAAAGCACCAAAACAGAATCATCATATCTTCAAGCCTGGACCTTAACCAGATGCCCCCAGTCAATATTGATCCTAAGGAGATCAAAGATCTTTCCAGTGATCAAAATACTTACATCAATTTTAACAACCTCCCCTATTTTTGATAGGCTCTCGGGACGATCGCTTTTAAGAGGGGAAGTGTTAACATGGCAAATGTTAACAGTTGCCAAATAATAATAATGCGTAATCAGCAAAGCATAGCGGAAATGCACCTTTGGTTGCGAAATATTTCCCACAGTAAAGCGAAGCGGAAATCCAACACGCGCGACCCAAGTAAGTCAATTCGGAGAATTGACAACATTAAGTCAGCAGTTGGCCAGTGCAACGTAGCTTAGCTTTTAAGTAAATTAATTTTTTAGCTTTAGTCTTAGTTCTGTAACCAAACCATGAAGTAATAAATAAAGTTTTTTTTTAAAAGAAATATATATAAAATTTCTTAACTTACATATCTCTTGGAGAAGCTAGCCAATTCGCTTTAGAAAAGACTTTCAAATTCGGCGCGTGCACATGCAGCTATAACAGTGGTATTAAAGAACGTTAAACCCCCGCACCTCACCCCTCAACTCTACTTTAAATAAACGCACCTTTCAATTGCTATAAGAAGGAACTCATTTGGGAAAACGTGCGAAAATTCGCATTTATTTCGACAATTTCACACTATTTTGCGAACACACTCGTGCCAGCAGAGTAAGGATTATGGTGGAGCTGGTGCGGTGGCATCGAACGATTGGCCATTTGATAGGGTTGAAGTGCGCACTTATTTTACAATCGGTTTTGTGTGTACATATTTTCAATTTTTTTTTTTTTTTTGCTGTTTGCCTTTGTATTTTAAAATTCCAAGTGTTGAAAATGGCAATAAAGCTGATAAGAAGGCAATGAACGCTGAATTTGGCAGGAGAGATAAATGCAATAGCATACTTGGAAACGTCTATTGTGCTGAGAAGGAGGAATTTCTTTATCTCGCCATTAAACTAATACTTTGCCATTTTCAACATCTTAAATCAAAGTTATATACAAACTACAGCTGTCGATTCATACAACTTAGTAACAAATTCAACTGTTAACTGGTTTAAAACTGGTTTTTGAGCTGTGCATTTTATCAATAGTTATCGGTTGTAAATTATCTGTTTGAATTGACGAAACTCTATTCGATGGTTTATTTTAACTTACGCAAAGAAATATTAGCAAAAAAATTATCAGAAATGTTATAACTAAAACTTTTATACATAAAGGGTGATCCATTTCGAAGTTCTCTACTTTTTTTTTAAAGAAAAAATCAGAAACCTTTAATGTGGAATGTTTATTATCATTCGAAAGAACATTCTTTGGCATTTATTTTTTGAAGATTATCTATTTCAAATGTTAGCCGCGGCTAAGTCTCTGATGGGCCACCCGTTGAAGCCAATTTCCGAAGACTCGTTCGAGCATTTTGACTGATAACTGGCGAATAAAACGTATAATGTTTTGCTACATATCCTGAATCGGAGCGAGATTGTCCGCATAGACTTTAACTTAACATATCCACACAGGAAAAAGTCTAACAGTGTGGTATCACACGATCTTGGTGGCCAATCGTCCGGCACAAAACGTGAGCTTATCTGCCGGACGAAGTGTTTTCTCAATAAATCCATTGATTGGTGTGATGTGTGGGAAGTCGCGCCATGTTGTTGAAACCAAATGTCGCCGAGACCACGAGCTTTAGTTTCAGGCATCAAATAGGCAGTTATCACGGCGCTATAACGGTCGCCACTTCCGGTTACATTCTCACCGGCATCATTTTAAAGGAAGTATGAAACGATGGTTTCACTGGCCCACAAACTAAACCAAACAATTGTTTCTTCTGAATGAAATGGCAGCTCTTGAATCTCTTCATGTTGCTCTTCGCCCCAAAAGCGGCAATTTTGATTTTTTGCATACCCATTGAGCCAGAAATTGGCCGCATCGCTGGCCCGAAAACGTCGGATCTTTTTGAAACTTTTAAAGTTGTTTCATACGGCAGCCCGAGTTGCAGCGAACGGCGCCGAATCGATTGTCCACGGTCTTCGTATACTCGTTAACTCTCTTCAGCTGTTTTATTTTCTTCACTGCGTACTGGACGTTGTCTTTTTGGTCGAATATTATAAATTAATGAATGACGGGGACTCGAGGGACGATTATGTTGACCATAAGTTGAGCGAAGGGCGCGAAATACATTATTTACAGAAAGTGAATTTTTGTAATAAAATTGAAAGATTTCAGCGCAAGTCTTCCCATAATGAAATGTCAAACCATACTGAAGAAAAATAACATAACAGCCTGATGTGCTAAATAGCACATGACATGACATGATTCTCCCTTGATTTGTCAAAAAAGGTTATTGAAAAAAAGTGCATACCTTTATTTTGATCACCCGATATTGAACAAGTATACTTTAGCAACTAGCAAGTATTTATGCCAGGAAAGTACCTTTAGTACATAAAGCCTGCTAAATATATGGGGTCTAAAGCGAATTTACACCTGATTTTATCCATTCTAAACACAAAGACACAATGTTTGAAGAAGGCACGTTCTCTAAATTTTGTTAAGATAACTCACATATTGCCCTATATATAGTATGCCGTATAAAGTCACCTGGAAGTTCGAAGATCTTTCTATTAGATATATGGAGGCTAAGGGGAGTATTTGCCAGATTCAAACCATTTGTAATACACTGACAGGAAAAATCAGGAAAGGATTCTTTCTGAATTTCAATAACTCGATTATTTTGAGGTGATACAAACAACCGTTAGGTGAACAACACTGTTATACTCTGTAGCAACATGCTGCAAGAGTATAATAATCATTCTATGTACAATTGCAACTTTTGCCATGTTCGTGCACCGTTCTGCACCAGATCTTTTCAACAGAGCGGAAGTCTTTCTCTTCCACCAGCGGATACTGCAACGAACCCCTTCACAACTGTAGTGCTTTCGTACATTCAGGCAACATGACCTAGCCATCGTAGTCGCAGACCTTTAATTAGCTAAACTCGTACAGTCCAACGTCTATCGTTTACGATATTCGCCATCACCCCTGTTCTCAGTGCCAAATCTTCCTTTCCCTTGAAAACACCTAATACGGACTCGTCGGATGTCGTAATCGTCCACGCTTCTGCACCATATAGCAGAACGAGAATAATGAGCGATTTTCAGATTTCGGTTTGGGTTCGTCGAAATAGGACTTTACTCTTCAGTTGCCTACTCAGTTCAAGATCGCACCTATTGATAGTTGGTGCTTGTGTTAATACTTGTTCCAAAAGATATGGAGTCAGCCTGGCTGAAATAATATAAGACTGAGAAATATTCATTAACATTCGAAACATTGAAACAAAAATTATTAAAGCTACTGTTAAAATATCAAGAATGGTTCGATGTGCCTCGAAATTTTAAGGGCACACGCAACTCACTTGGATCACTTTAAAGAAAGTTAAATAATAACAATTAAATCTCTCTAATTGGATAATCGTTGTTAATATTATAAATATTTGAAAGTTGTTCACCATAGCCATTGATTATTTCATTTGCAACAACTTTTCTTGACACACCATAACCATCGCCGAAATGCATCGCTGTGCCGCTTAACAAATCAAAACGAAAAATTTCATTAAAGTTCTATCAAATAAGAAACTTTTTGTTTGCCAATATAAATAATAATAAAAATGTACAATTGACGACGCTTTGCTCTAAGTCAGGAAGCAGCTTTCATCGAGCTTTCATCGCCAGCTGTGCCAACCTATAAATATTCGACACTTGCAACGGAGGCAGGCACAATTAGAATCACTGGAAAATTAAAAGAAAAAATAATAATAACAATAATAAAAACAATAATTAGCAGTCGCAACGCAGCATCGATACTCGTACAACTCACAGCGGGACACAGAGAAAAATCCGTTTCTTCGCTTCGGCTTTTAAGTGCTAGTATGGTTGGTTGTCTTTGCTTAGAATCTTTTCAGAAGGCCAATCACATGGCGTCAACAACGCCATCAGCGCCAAAACTTTGGCCAAACTTTTTATCTTGCACGTAACTTTCTCTAATTTACTGTTACCGCCAAGCGTCGTGCATATTAAACAGTCGCCGATACATACACACGCATTAGGATGTTGGAGACTCTTTGCTACTGTAAATAACATCTTCTTTGCCGAGTCAAAAGTTAGCCCACGATAACGCACAACAACTTCATTGACAATATTAAAAATTGTGCGCTTTTTATTATTTTTTTTAGTAATGTTTTGTATGGTAAAGAACACAGTCGGAGAAATATTACGAGGTGACAGGAAAATTGTTTAATAAAAAACTAATACATGAATTCAATTCTTTAATCGGGAAATTAAAAAATCTGCTATGGTTCATAGCCAAAAGATCTCTTTCGTTGTTACCTGCAGTACCTGTATTTTCATAGATAAATTGAAAACAAGTAATTAAGGGCTAAGTCTTGCGGTATTTTTAACGAATTTTCAATTGTTCATAAAATTGGTTACAATAATGAGATTCAAGTCAAATATGCACCGTTTGGTTCGATGACGCGTTCCCAACGAGATGTCAACTTTATAATTCCCCTCTTACAGAAGCTTGCTTCCCTATTGGCAAAAAACTCGGAGAGCCAATTTTCACAGGACTCTCTTGTGGCCAACTTCAGACTACCAAGTGCGTTCGCCATGGACAGAAACGGTAATCACTTGGTGCGAGATCCGGACTATACAGTGGATGCAAAAGAACATCCTATCCGAGCTCCCGGAGCTTATGGCGCGTCACTAAAGATGTGTGTGGCCTGGCGTTGTCCTGATGGAACACAATTCGGCCTCTGTTGATCAAAGATGGCCTCTTCTGCATGAGTGCTGCCTTCAAGCGGTCCAGTTGTTGGCAGTACAGGTCCGAATTGAGCGTTTGGCCATAGGGGAGCAGCTCATAGTGGATTATTCCCTGCCCCACCAAACACACAGTAGAACCTTCCTGGCCGTCAATCCAGGCTTGGCCACCGTCTAGGCCGCTTCACCGCTTTTCGACCACGATCGTTTGCGTCTTACGTTATCGTAAGTGACCCACTTTTCATCGCCAGTCACCCTACGCTTCAAGAAAGGGTCGATTTTGTTGCGATTCAAAAGAGACTCGCATGCGCCGATACGGTCAAAGATGTTTTTTGCGTCAATTCGTGTAACACCCATACATCGAGCTTCTTAAAGACTCCAAGCTTCTTCAAATGGTTTATAACGGTTTGATGACTACTATGCCGGTCTCTTCCAACCAATTCAGCGATTTTATCGCAATTTTCGACGACTGGCCTTCCGGAGCGTGACGCATATTCGTCCACTTCTACACCATAAGAAAACGTTGAAACCATCGTTGTGTGGTGGAAATTGAAACTGTATCGGGTCCATAAACTGCGCAAATTTTATTGGCGGCTTGAGATCCATTTTTGCCTTTTTCGTAGTAGTTCTGTAAAATATGCCGTATTTTCTCTTTATTTTGCTCCATGTTTGTGACGCTATAACTCACGAACGACTTAAAAGAAACGACAATCAATCAAACACGTGTTAGCGCGTGAAATGAGCTTTCCAAAAAGGTATAGCATGAGCCGACGCGACGAATAAAACTAGAACTACGCGCTTTCAGCGCCAACTAGCGAAAATACCGCAAGACTTTTATTTACGTCTCTCATCTCGTCTTCGAGAATGCTGTTATCGTCCTTCCTTAGCTATCCTTCTTTTATTAGGAGTTAATTTCATCCGTTTTCTGGAAACCCAGTTTCCGGCACATCTCCTGAAATGAAGCTGTTTCGGCATTCCTTTCTTAGTCACAACATAATTCCATTGGTACACCATTTCCCGTCACCCACTTGTAAATAAATACTTCCACTACTGCCTCAGCCTCTCGATTAGGAATGGAGTATACTTGTGGCTGAAATGTTCCTTGACTACCAAAACATATATGTATGTTTCCTAAGTTAGTTACATAGCTACAACGCAATCAGAAAATTTGG
>CM050323.1:6625254-6663512 GCA_027475135.1 Bactrocera correcta | reverse complement strand
CCAACAACGTAGTTCAATTATTGACTTAGTTCGTGCCGAAATCGCACAAAAGTGAGAAGCGTCCAATGGGCTGGTAACACTGCTTGAAATTCAGCACCCGCCGGCTGTGGCATGACAGATATTTGCAAATATTTAGAAGCTGTTCCGAAAGGCTTTCAGGTATTTAGCCCATATACGCTATGAATCCAGAAAGGTGTGTATGTATTAACAGTGTATTTATATTTTAAGCAAATTTGTCAGTTATTGCCGGGGGTTGACGGGTGGTGAATGTGTTGAAACACTTGTTGCAGGCACTGTAGATTTGTATTATATATATGATATGTAGTACATATGTAAATGTACGTTCATAGTATATAGACAACAAATCTTAAGGAAGAATTTGCGACTCATGGGCTAAGAGGTCTGTGGAGTACAAGAAGTGTCTTCATTATGAATTTGAGCTAAGGTAATAAGGCGAAACATCTCCTTCCACGGTTGTGAGCTGGGCTTGGGACTCTCCACGTAAACAACCACCCCAGTGGAAAGAAGAAAACAGCCTCGGATGAGAGACCCCGCTTTAAAAATCGGCTATAACCGCGTTAGCGATGTCTACGCCAATAAAGACGAGGATATATCTGACACACAAACTGATCGTTTAAAATCCAATCTTTGTTTGTAAAGTATCAATAGATACATAAAATATTTCGAATCAGCCGGAAACTGAAGTAGTCGCTTAACAAATTTGCGCTCAATGCAATGAGAGTCTCCCGATAGACATCTAGATATCTATCGCTGATCGAGTCAGACCCGAGTATGTACATTAGGATGGTTAAAAAAAACTTTCTTTCATAATTTGAAAAATTGGTTTATAAGCATATCTAAAGATAGCTATCCAAGAGCTAATAGAGTCAGATCCGAGTATGTACAAACGGGTGAATCGAAAAAGCACATATCTTTTTTTTGGCTTCGTACTTTGAAAAATTGGTTTATACACACCTCTAAGGATCGCTCTAAAAGTATGAGCTCTTAATTGTAACGGAAAGATAGATGGAGGATGGTGACCGGTTTTCTATTTTCTTCTTATTTGCCTACTCAGTCCGAAGTTGCACCTGTTAGCAAGAGATATCGTGCGCTGGATTTCGAGGCTGTCGTTGTTGTTGGTGTTGATGCTGATTCCTAAATAGACGAAATTATCTACAACTTCGAAGTTATGACTGTCAACAGTGACGTGGGTGCCAAGTCGCGAGTGTGACGACTGTTTGCTTGAAGACAGGAGATATTTCGTCGTGCCCTCGTTCAACACCAGGCCCATTTGTTTCGCTGCCATATCCATTCTGAAGAAAGTAGGACTAACGGCACGATTGTTACGGCCAATGATGTCAATATCATCGGCATACGCCAGCAGCTGTACACTCTTATAGAAGATGGCACCTTCTCTGTTTAGTTCCGCAGCTCGAATAATTTTCTCCAGCAGCAGATTGAAGAAGTCACACGAAAGAGGGTCGTTTGTCTGAAACCTCGTTTGGTATCGAACGGCTCGGAGAGGTCCTTCCCGATCCTGATGGAGCTTTTGGTGTTGCTCAACGTCAGTTTACACAGTCGTATTAGTTTTGTGGGGATACCAAATTCAGACATCGCGGCATAAAGGCAGCTCCTTTTCGTGCTGTCGAAAGTAGCTTTGAAATCGAAGAAGAAGTGGTGTGTATCGATTCTGTTCACGGGTCTTTTCCAAGATATGGCCCATAGTAAATACCTGGCCAGTTGTTGATTTTCCAGTCCTAAGCCCACACTGATAAGGCTCAATCAGTTTGTTGACGGTGAGCAATCGTTGGGCATGCCGTCCTCCGACCTTATTTTACAAAGAAGCTGATGCATGCTCCTTATCAGTACAACTTATTATCTACACGTCCATAAAGTACAAGAATCGATACTTGAGAATTTACGATTAACCAAATCAGAGATCTTACTGGCATTTGAATATCGGAAGGATCAGTAAAAACCATTCTGAATGATCGTTTGGGTCTAAGAAAAGTGAAACGATTAGTTCCAACGTTACTAAATTTTTTCGCGTTAACCTCGGTGAAACAATGCTTTCCGATTACCAGGCTTTCCTGAAGCATATTACTAGAGACGATGAGTCTTGGGTCAATGCTTATGATCTGATAGGAGTTGTCTTCAATTGACTCAAAACAGTTTTCCTAGAGAAGACTTTCTTTAACTGATGTGAACTCTGCTTTTAAGACAAAAGACAAGACAAGAAGGGGAGAGAATCGATCAACTTTTATTTCAAGTGTTAAGGGGGTATTCTCATGTAATCACTTCGAAAAATCGATTTTATTTTTATATTTTGACAGTAAACCCTATTGAAAACGTGCTGCGAAAATTTCAGAAGTCGCCGACGTGTCTACCAGGCGCCATGACAAGTCTGCAGGTGCTACGAGGTCTGCTATATATATTTCTGGCCTAGGCAACACTAAGTATTGCCAGGTGCAATCTGGAAAGTTTGACATTTTTTAGCATAATATCACTCAGAACGTTTTGTCATTTAATCGTGAATTGTTTTATTTACAGGGAATTAAAAAAATCATCTCGGCCAAAAAATGGAATTAACTCGTGAACATTTTCGTGCGATCATTTTTCACAACTTTCGACGTGGATTATCACGACAAGAGTGCATCGATGAACAAAAATCTTTGTATGGCTATGAAGCACCATCCTATAGCACCGTGAAAAACTGGTACAATGAATTCAATCGTGGCCGACGATCGCTCAAAGGCGAACTCCGTGAAGTCCAAAAACAGCCGTTGTGCCAGAAAACATCGATGCCTTCCGTGAACTGATAATGCAAGACCGTCATGTAACATACCTTCAGATAGAGGCATGCCTATGCATTTCTCACACCAGCATACATTCGATATTGCATGAACACCTGGCCGTAAAAGAGGTTTGTTCTCGTTGGATCCCGCACAATTTGACAATCGCTCAAAAAAAGGCTCGTGTGGATGGGTGTAAAGAAATGCTGAAAAAATACGATCGCGTTTCTTCAAAAGACGTTTATAAGATCGTCACAGGTGACGAATCATGGATCTATGCATATGAGCCCGAAACAAAACAGCAATCGAGTGTGTGGGTCTTCCAAGACGAGCCAAATCCAACGAAAATTGTTCGTGGAAGAAGCACTTCGAAGCAAATGGTCGCCTTTTTCTTCGGCAAAACTGGTCATGTGGCGACTGTTCCGCTTGAGCAACGCAGGACGGTCAATTCTGAGTGGTACACCACCATTTGTTTGCCTGAAGTCTTCGGAGAAATTCGAAAAACGAACGAGAGAAGACGAATCATTGTGCACCATGACAATGCGAGCTCTCACACATCAGCTCAAACCAGCGCCTTTTTGATCGGCCAAAACGTCGAATTGATGGGTCATCCGCCGTACAGCCCTGACTTGGCACCCAATGACTTCTTTTTATTCCCACACATCAAGAAAATAATGCGTGGTCAACAATTTTCTTCGCCAGAAAATACTGTTGAAGCATTCAAAAACCATGTTTTGGCGGTGTCTCAATCGGAGTGGAAAAAGTGCTTTGAAAAACAATAAAACCATTTTCGTTGATAAATATCCCTATTTGCATTATTAGGCTAGAAATATATATAGCAGCCCTCGTACGTTTCTAAACGCATTTTGCTTGAATCATAATTTTCTGAAACTGTCATGGTCCTAAAAAAAAAGTATTCAACCGATTGCTTTAAAATTTACATATATTCTTCTACTCATTTATAAATAGTTATCGTCCCTACCAGAGTTGCTTATTTTCGAAAATATTTTAATATTTTTTTAAACGATTTTTAACGAAGAAAACAAGATTTCCTTGACTTTTTTTGAAGTTCGACATTTTTTTTTATGAAATTGATTATATTTGGTAGGGACGATAGCCGCAGACCTACTAAATTATAATTCATTCGATTTTTTTATTTCAGACAACATGAACAGCCGCTAACACCATGACCAGTGAACTCCTTTTTTTTTGTTGGGGACTACCGTGATTTAAAAAAAAAATATATTAAAAATGTAAAAAACGAAAAAAAATGTTTGTTTGTACATTTCAAAATACAAATAAAAATATACTAAAATATTAAAATGATTTAATTTTGTTTTCGCATAAAAAAAATTTCCTAAAAAGTAGTAAAATGTATGCGTTCACATGAGAGTACTCTCTTAAAAGTTAAGAGTACTTACTACAAACAAGCAAGAAAATGTTAAGTCAGGTATAGGTCATAACGTCACTTAGTTTTAACAGTAAATTTTGCACCTTGAGCGAGATATTTACAAATATTAAAAACTATCTAATCAAAGTAGATATATGTGATATACCCAACAAAATAGGGTTAAATTTTTTATATTATGGGGGTATTCTAGTCTAGAAGCAGGCATTTCAGGTAATTTTTAAAGTGTCGTAAAAAAAGGCAATTAAAATTTTTACTATCCATCTTTTTATTAGTTATTTGTTAGTTTTAGAAGAGTAGAGAAAAAAATTAAAAAACAAAAAAGTACAAAATTTCAAAAGTTATTAGCTGACGAAATGGGGGGTCTTTAAAAATTTCCACGTGACCATACCCATGATTTCAACCCTCCTAGTTATCTGAAACCAAAAATAAAAGAAAAAATATTAATCTAGAATAATGTCGAAACGGCCGGAACTACGGAAAAGTGGGAAAAAAAATTTCTCAAAATGGCGACTGCCTAAAAAAAAAGTTTTTTTGGATCACTTTTTCTGACTATTTCGAATTTTTAAAAATAATAAAAATAAAAATTTGGGGATGGGGCTAGTTTCAACCATAGACAAGCCTATAAAGAAGACTCTATAAAAATTTCAAGTAAATCGGTCCAGTAGAACCTGAGAAATCGTGGGTTTTGAGAAAAACACGTTTAAAGTTTCGTGTTCCGGGCGAAACAGTTTGGATTCCGGGCCAGAAAAATCCCTATATCTCCGAAAATAATTTGAAGTTTGAAAAATCCTCTTGTACACATATTCTTGAATAGTTAAACTTTGAAAAATTCGATTTTTTTTAAATTTCTGGACTAGAATACCCCCTTACATTGGGTATACGAAAAAGTCAACTATAGAAAGGAAATCATTACCTTAGAAGATGTTTGAAAGTCACCTCCTCTGTTACCTCCTAGTGTACTGACATGTCGACATAAGACAGGGTTCTGTTAGTACTTGTATTCCTAGCCTTTGCGCATAGACCTAGCTTCGCTCCTTTCTCTGCAATGGTTGTTCTCGACTTCGTTACAATTGCTGTTCTATCCTGTTCAATCCTCTTTCGGCTTTTATACAGACGATCCGAATTTCTTTAAATTTTTTTTATCATTTTGGCTAAGACTCCCTACCTGGATGATGCGCTATTGAGGAGCAACGGACATCCAGGTAGGAGTCTGACCTTAGCTAGACAACTCACTACACACTGTTTGCATACTGAAATTTCGAATTGGTACAAAATTAAAAACTAATTTATAGATAAAAAGCAATTTTTTATAAAAATTTAAAAGTTAGATGATCGAAGATATTTGAGGCTGACATTGATTTTTTTTTAATTAAATTTAACTCAAACTTCAAGGTTTCATTCCTTCATTTTAAGCCGCTTGACTGACTCAAAAGTTGATTACATTAGTCTCTAATAAATGGAAAGTTAACGCAACATCTTTTCATACATAGCGGTTTTGCAATTATGAACACACGCGACTAGCGACTTACAGCCATCAATTACATTCAGCATTCCTAAGCGCCTTCCACTGGGCGTCTTCACCGTTACAATGTGTCTCAGCATCGACGCTAGCAAGCGCGGAATGTGGTACCACAAATGACACCTAGAAGGCTGACTGCGTTGTTGTGATTGCTATTGTTGTTGTTGTTGTTTTTATTGTCAATGCCGCGCATGTTATTTGCAAGAATTCCTTACTTCCTCCTCACATTTGATTTGCCTTCATTGCGCAGCAGCTTTTTGCATTTCATTTGAAACTTTGCTGGCAGCAGCCACAACAGCCTCGTGTCCTCCTTCGTTGGCGTAATCGTGTTCTTGTCACAGTCGCCAAGATTCATAGATTTGTGACAGTTTTTGCGCGCATTTGCGGACGGAATGGGATGAGCGTTCGGCGGCGCGACGCTGTCAGCAAATTGCTAAAACCTACACACAATGGCTCAGAACGGCGCACAATACACACAAACACACACGCACAGACGCGTTGCGAGTTGGTGGCTCATAAGCGCGCGAGTGAAACGCAATTTATACCAACGTCATCGTCGTCACCGTCGTCACCGTCGTCGACGTCGTCATTCAAGCCCATGCAAACAGCATTTATGTGCGCTGAATTGCCAAAGGAAATGCACGTGGAGCGCTTGCGGACGCAGGGATTTAGCTGGAGGGGCAGCGCGTGCGCTCAAAGCACAAATTCCTCTTGCCTCAGCTGCGAGAGTGATGCTGTTGTGGTGGTTGGTGTTGTCTAAGCGCATCGCACTTGGCACTTTGGTATGCGCTTTAGGCTGGCAACAACAACAAGAACAACAACAAAATTATCAACAGCAACAAAAACAACAACAACAAATAGTGTACAACAACATTTTAACTTCAGTTAACTACACCCATGAAATTTGTTGTTACCGATTCCGTTGCGTGGGCTTAAATTATGTTCGAAATGTCATCGTAAGATGCGACATGACAACAAGGGATGACATAAATTTCCACCAACATGCGCCACAGATGGCTCAACGCGCCGGCTGCCAGCCAGCCTTATTGCTGTCGTTGCACCGACGCTTCGCCGGCCTGCCTCGGTGCTTAGCTGCCTGCTTGATTTGCCGGTTGACTTGTCTGCTTGCCCTCGCTGACAGTGTTGGCGATGCGGTGATGATTGCCAAAAAACGCAAAGGCCATGCAGCACACACAGTATCGCGCAGAAATCTCGGCGACGGCCAACAAACACCGTAACTATGAAACAATCTAGTACGATTGTTGTTTTTGTTGTTGTTAATGTTATTACTGTTGCTGCTTGAGCTCCGAATGCCCCTACACAGGGACTTGAGTTTGTCGTTTTTCTTGACTACACTCTCTAGTTATGTTGTTGTTGTTATGCTTGTTTTTTGTGGTATAGTTTGATCGTCGTCAAGAAGTTTATGGTCTTATCTAACGTAAGTTGTGCTATTTTTGCAGCATCTTTGCTGTCTTTGCATGGTTTTTCTGGATTTATAGCGGAGCGCACAGTGATCCAAAATCAGATACGATTCGGAAATATTACTTTGATTGCAAAAGACACTTCACTTCGGCAGAAATATAAACTAAGTTGGAGGAACAAGTAAGCTGAGAGTTTATATTGTTACCACACATGGTGGGTTAGGTTAGGTCGGGTTGTACTGGCTGTCCCGTCGTACATAGACCTACAGTTATTTTGTAATGATATATGGCGGATGGAAGTTCAGTTGAAATTTTCGTCATTCAGAATGTGAACGATCTTTGCGCAGTTTATTCGAGCCTTGTAACCCAATTCTGATACTTTATCTAGCCCCTTGAACTCTGAAGCTCTCATATTTCGAAGACGCGTACTAGATAAGGCCGTTTAGAATAAAGCTAATGGTCCAGTGTCTCTCGTGCCAATTTCCCTGACCTTTCTACTGCTCGACTCGCGTGTGACGTCAATAAATTGCGATCTGTGATTAGGTCCACAACTGCCCTACAGTCTTTTCGAGCCTACGTTAATAAATAGCATGCATGTTTTCCTTCAGTGCTCTTGCACATTGTGTTTATGATCTTTCATGTCCTTAAGACATTCCATCTCACCCTGATCCGCCTCAGCCTTGAAAATGTTAGTATGTATCGCTTTCGCCACTCGCGTATATCCTGTGCTCGTTTTGTAGGCAGACGGAGGGAACTTTCGGCAATCGCAAGGGCTATTTCGTTTCCCGGACTACTCTTGTGGCCTGGAACCTGGTATATAAGTACGCGCTTTCCGACAGCCATCATATTTTAATATTCCAATGAAAGTGGGAAGCAGGGTCCTTTTTTTCTTCTTGTTTATTATAGCTGTAAGTGCGCATATACTACTTTAGACATTTAATTAACACCTTGGTACTTTCCCTGCCATATCTGGGCCATATCTTGTCGCTTTTTATTGAATTCCATCTGGTTGTTGTCATAACGGGAACCTAATCCCCGTTAGGATGGTAAGGATTAGATAAGTTGTCATCAAGGTCATCCAACGGTAGGCCCTGGAAACGTGCTGTTTCGACGGGGTCAGACAGGGCTGTCAGATGCGTAGGGTTGGCAGGGCATGCAAAGAGTTGGTTGGTGGCAGGCGGAGATTCATTACACGCTGGATATATCTTTGTTATGACAGGGTCGATTCTGGATAAGTAGGAGTTTAACCCGCTACGGAATCCAAAACAAAGCTGCGGAAAGGTCATTATTGATTTTCGCGGCAACTCGAGCTCTTCATCTGTAATGGGTGGGGATGAGACTCCAAGTAAGCAATTCATTAAGAGAAAAGGATCATTAAGCGGATCTGCAATTCCCACAGTAGCCGGTATTACATTACCGGAATTGACCCGGATTTTATCCGGCCAAAGGCTGTACTTTCGGAGATCTAACCTCGTTTGGATCGGTAAGTTTTGAAATATGGTTTCCAACTGGGCTGAGCTATTAGTTCAAAATGTGTATAAAGCAGTCTTTTGATCGTTCCATCCAACCATCTACCTTTTCGCTCCGAAAATGTTCTTATGACCGAGAACCCAAATCATAAGCAAGTCAAATTGACCTACCAATGAACTTAAAGCCTCAATGCAATTGTTGTGTACGATGGAATTAATCTGTGATGTCGACAAGATCAATCCTCCCAATATCCTCTCGTAGTTATTCAGTAGTACTCGACATCGCTTCTCTATGACTGGTACTTCTGCTTGGAAGTTGATGAGTTTCTAGACGGATAAAAAGGGAGATGTCAGAATAATTGGAGCCCGACTTGCAGTCCATATCGGGCCCGCCGGTATACTATATAGATTTGGTATACTGCTTTCCTACTAAAACTCTTCTTCTTTTACGTCTAGAGAGTAACCTCACCCGAAAGTGACTATTGAAATAGTCCGATTTACTTAGGTTTAGCTGATTCAGAACGGCACGGCGCTAAATACACTTTCCTCTTTCCGGTTTCAACCTCTTAAGCTCCTTTTACTGATAGCAAAATAGCTGCTACTTTCCGGATAAACACGTTTTTTGGTATTAGATGTGGAAGCTTTTTAAGCGGCTAGGTCGATAATTACTGGTAATCCCAACACAGGATGTTCTTTGCATTCCATTTAACCAAACTAGTCCAGTGCTCCATATGGCGGCCAAAATTACTACCTTTGATTTAAGGTCCCCGTACGCTTTATTTCTTTGTCTTCTATACTAAGTTTCCAATTCAGCTTGGTATTGACTTCAACACCTTGATATTTTGCAATGGGAATCAACAACTTCGATGATCTTAAAACACTGTGCGTCAAGGAAGCGAATTATTGGCCATTGCCGTTAAAACTTCGTATTGTGGTTGTGTAAAAAATCTGTGTCTAAGCCCTGTTAGTCGACCGCTGCACTAAATCGCCAACACACCGCCGCACACCAAGTGAATGTGTCGTGGCGCGCGCCTTGTAAGCTGCTGCAGCTGCGCGCGCACATACATTGTAGCAACGTTGTGTTATGCCATGCAACGTTACATTGTGTTGTATTGTGTTGCGCTGTGTTGTCATGCTGTGGTTGTTTTAGCGGATGCGACCAAAAACTCATTCCCTGCAAAGGTGTCTTGGCAATTCGAGCACAAGCGCCACACCGCAACTGCCTTTTTTGCACCAGAAGTGTAGCTGAGACTTAGCTGGCGCGTGGCATTCGTGTGCTGCCGTCAACGGACGCGAAATAAGCCAGCAAACGCGCAGCGGCACGGGTAAACTGTTAATGCAAGCAAACGAACAGTGGACTTCCTGCGACAACGGATGAGCACAAGCATCAAGCTTGGCAATGCAGAAGGAGGTTCAGACGTTGGGAGGGCGCATCTTGTTGGGGCATCGCAAAAGCGCAAATTGAATGCAAATGAAAGTCAGGCGAAATGAACATAAACACTAACAACAGCAACAACGACAATTTCAGCAACAACAGCGACGACAACTGCAGCACTCGACATTCGGCGAAAATTCTTCAAATGCAATCGCGCTTTGATTTTTTCTTTGCCATTTCTTTAATTTCATTGCACCCGCTTTCCCGCCTTAGAGTATTCCTCACGAATTCGCATTTTTCCATTTTTATTGTTATTATTTCTACGACACCGCGCCGCTCGCGCTGCACCGCCAGCCGCACAGCGCATTTGCGCACACGCGCACTTGAGGTCGCACTTAGCCGCCGCCTCGTAAATGGTTTTCATTAGCAATTGCCATTTGCCGGGATCAAGGAAGAAATCAACTGCGTCATAAAAAATATTCCGCGCTCAAGGTGCTATGGCACTTCTTGCAGCCGTAAAGTGGCGTCGCCGCGCCCGCGCGCACCGCCTTATCGCCAACATTGTAGCCGAGCGCTTTGCGGCAAATAGATCTATTTCTGTTGTTGTGACTCCGTTTGCTGGCATGTCTTTCTATTTGCCGTTGTCATTTGCATTCGTTGTCTTCCATTGTTGCCTTGGCATGCCACAGTATGCGCTCGTGTGTGTGTGTGTGTGTAGGGGCTTATCTGCTTTTCTGCCAGCCTTTCGTAAGCTTGTTGTTGTGTGAGTGTTAGCTTTTGTTGTGCAGTTTGATTGAAACAGATCCGCTTAATGAACGTGAAATCACCTTCAAGTAAACGTGAAGCGTTCGAAATTCGAAAGTAAAGTAAATGGACTGACACGACACGACACACAACGCCGAAAGACGCTACACAAAAGGCGAAGCGCGCGTCAACATTCGAATCGGC
Organism: Bactrocera correcta; assembly: GCA_027475135.1. Classification (NCBI taxonomy): domain Eukaryota; kingdom Metazoa; phylum Arthropoda; class Insecta; order Diptera; family Tephritidae; genus Bactrocera; species Bactrocera correcta. The sequence goes on along the minus strand of CM050323.1, from coordinate 6,652,577 downwards.
CGCTCATTGGCATGTGCCAATGCGTTGTTCGGACGCCAGCTGCAGTAGCATTTAAGCAAGTAATCAGTGGAATAACAGTTTGGCAAATGATTAGTTCGCGGTGCAGTACGCGCCTTGGCCGCGGTCTCTATATTCTTCCATTGACAATAGAAATCTGAAATGTACTTGTATTTATTCGAATTTGATTATTTCGGCTTTCTAAAGATGAAACATTTAGAAACAACTTCTCAAGGATAGATATCAAAATAAGTTACCCTTTGCTTTGTAGTACTACGTTGCAAATAGCTCTACTCTCTACTAACGCGTAAAAAATGATTCTGTACTTATTTATAAATGTATATTTTCAGCTATATTTTAAGATTTTTTTTAGAAACATTTTGAAAAGTAACGGAGTTATGGGCTGTCTTCGGTGCTAAAAAATAAGTGTCCCAACTGCTGGCATGATTCCGGCCGAATGAGTAAACAAATGAGTAAATAAATGAGAAAACAAAAAAAAATTTAATGTTTATTAAACTTAAAGATATTTCCTATGTATACAATGACTTACGTTCTTCAAAAATATCAAAAATTAACAAAATGGCGTAATTAAAAAAAAATCTTTTTTTAGGAAAAATGTTTGTGGGAGTGGAACCAAAGGTCCACACGTAGCGGAAGTGCCTTTTAAATGTACGTCAAGTAATCCCCTCCCGATGCAATGCATTTATGCCAACGGAATATCCAATCTTCGAAACACTGATTGTAGTCACTTTCCGGGATGGCCTTCAGTTCCGTCTTTCCTGCGGCTTGAATCTCCTCTATCGTATAAAAACGGTGCTTCCGGAGCGGTCTTTTGAGCTTGGTGAACAGCCAGAAGTCGCACGGCGCCAGATCAGGTGAATATGGTGGTTGCGGAATGATATGGGTTGAGTTTTCATCGAAATGATCACGAATTACGAGGGCAGTATGGGATGGTGCATTATCGTGGTGTAAAAACCAAGAATTGACTTTCCACAATTCCGGCCTTTTTAGGAGGATAGCGTAACGCAAATGACGCATAACGTTCAAATAATATTCCTTGTTGACTGTTTGACCGGTTGGAAGGAATTCATAATGCACAACATCACGATAATCGAAGAAAACAGTCAACTTTGATTTTTGAGCGATTTTGGCGCGATTTGTTTGGTCTCGGCTCTCTTTTGGCACGATATTCGCTCGATTGATCGGTTGCTTTGGGGTTGTAAGCATAGATCCAAGTCTCATCGTCAAGTACAATGCATTTCATGACACCCTGGTAGTCGGAAAGCATCGTTTCACACACTTCAACGCGACGCCTTTTTTCCAAAAAATTCAATGTTTTCGGTACCAGTCGAGACTTGACGCGCTTGAGGCCCAAAACATCCTTCAAAATGCTATTGGCTGAGCCTTTCGATATGCCAACTTCATCTTTGATTTGTTGAACGTGAGCTTCGTCGGTTGAGGTTAATGGTCGTCCTGGACGGTCTTCGTCTTCGTCACGTTCGCGGCCGGCTTGGAACTCACTAGACCACTTGTAAACATTATTTTAGACATAAACATTTTTTTAGACATCACCAAAGACTTTCTACACCATACTCAACATATCCTCAGCAGAAAATTGATTCCGTAAACAAAATTTAACTCAAATTCTTTGCTCAACAAATTTCGACATCGCAAAAAACGAAAAACTCACTTTTAGCAGCTCACAAAACGACACGTATCTCAAACACTAATGAATATTTTGACATGAAATTTGACATAAATGTGACCGACAGTACTACCAACCTAAAAAAAAGAAATAATTCTTCAAATCCTTCGACACGCGCAGTTTAAATTCAAATGTCACCTTATTTTTAGGACACAGTGTGCGAGAGGTCGCTCTTTAGAACGCTGCCATCCAAAAACTATTCAAGATGCGACCTTGCCGATTTCACAGGATACTTTTGGAAATATAGACTATCGAAAAAGCAAATAATTTTTTTTTTTTTTTTGAAGTGTCACACTGGTATAGCCCCTTAAGCTAGCGGACTACTCTAGTATTTTTCGGCTAGAAATCTAGTACTGGACCTATGGGCCTCGCCTTTATACAACTGCGAGCTGCTTCTGGCCTAGAGTAGAGCAAATCTACTAAATATACTGAAGTGCCTGCCTTGGCAAAGTTCATCTTGCAGCAATCGTAAGAGTTCTTACTGGACAATAATCCTTCATTCTGTAAAGTCAAAACTCCAATCGGACCCAAATTGTCAAAGTAGTATGGAAGAAGGTGAGGTAAAATATACAGGCACCTTATCCTCTATTGTCCAGCTTTTGCAAGACTGAGGTTGAAACATCCCGTTAGTCATATCTTTTATGAACCAGGAGACATAGTCGAAACTGACATTGGCCGCCTCAACAACTTTGTAATCGGCGCAAAGCGTTTTGTCGTTCTATGAGGTCTCGTATGAGGGTATTTATGATAATTTTTTATACGAGTTCTAGGTGCCACAACGGACTGAAGTTTTAAGTGCGAAGTGAAATCCCTTTTATGATGGACCATTTATATTGGTTCACTTAAAGCTTTCGTTAAATTTGTAAGATTTGCTCTCGTTCATTCTTTAGCCTTCAATTTTACATTACCGACTGATTACTCTTACAATAGATTTTTTGCATAATAAGACAACTATCTTACATTTTTCCCCTTATCCTCATTCAACTGGTTTTTTAGAAGAATTACACAGAATTATGCTTTTGCCTGATAGAATTTTCGAAACAGCTCACACTCATTTCTCAGTCAGCGAAACTTACTTCGTAAACTAATGGAAAGAGCCTTCTCTTAAGCGACCACACAACTATTAATGACTCATTATGCACCCAACATTACTTAAAGTAAGCCCTATTTATCACCTCTCTTAATCTAATAAAACTAACTCCTTCCTAACTTTTCATTTTCATTTTGATTGGAATATTGGACCCTTGAAAGATATTCGGTAACCTTGGAAGATATCCGGTAATTATCCACGAATCTATTTCACTTATGTGATTAAAGAGGATAGACCTCAGACACATACTTCTTGATTACTCCTTCATCGCAAGAAGGCGGTCTATCAGGGAAATAAATCCGGTCAAAGTACACATTACAACCATTAATCCAGGCTTCTTACTAAGCCCTTTTTAATTTTTGATTTGATGATTGGATTAAGCAAAGATTGTACAGCTGCTGGCGTACTCCTTTGACTTGATATTAATGGCCTTAACAACTACGCCGTTAGTTCTACTTTCTCCAGACTGTACAAGGAATCGAAGTAAATGAGTCTGGTAATGACCGAAGCAGGACGAAATATCTTCTATCATCCAACAAATAGACATCCCGCTCGGAACAACGCAGAATAACTCTCGCCAACAGGACTACTTCGGACTGAGTAGACAATTGAGGAGTAAAGTCCTCTCTCGACGAACAAAGACAACAACTCTACAAGTCACTCATCATCCCCGGCCTGCTTTATGATGCAGAGGCATGGACGATGACAACATTTGATAAGTCAGCATTACGAGAGAAAGGTTCTGCGGGAGATTTATGGTCCTTTGCGCATTGGCAACGGCGAATATTGCAGTCGATGGAACGATGAGCTGTACGAAATATACGACGACATTGACATAGTTTAGCAAATCAAGAGACAGCGGCTGCGCTGGCAGGGTCATGTCGCAGTACCCTCCGGGGGAAGCAGAGGAAGACCTCCACTGTGTTAGAAAAACCAGGTGGAGAAGGACCTGGGTACACTTGGTGTATCCAATTTGCACCAAACAGCGAAATAGAAGCAACGACTGGCGCGTTGTTGTAAACTCGGCTATAACCGCGTAAGTGGTAACTACGCCAATAAAGAAGAAGAAAAAGAATAACGAAAGAGGCCACAAAAACTACAAGTCGCAGTTGATTCCTGAACTTTCAATCTAACTATTTAGAAGATATCCCGTCTAAACTGACTGAAAAGTGGTTTTCCCCAAATGCAACGTTTCGCCATTTCATCATTCCCAGGATATGCTCAGCACTTTGGCGATTCCTTTCCAAGTTTCTGAAAGTGACATTTCAGGATTAAATGCACTGCGTGACGCCTACCATAATACCCAATTCCTTCCTTTTCTTAAAGTAAAGGCCAAAACTTATTTTCTATTGCTGGTGTTCAAAGACCATTCATTACTTAAAACAGCTTTTCGAAGGAGATGAACGGGCTCTGGCAACTTGTGACTGCATTTCAGCACCACTGTGACCAACTCGCATAATTTTTGGCTATATTCTATACCTACTTGACCGAGTACGCAAATGGTGTTTACGGCGTTAACCCCTAAGAGTCCTGCCGTTGCCACCAAATATAATTTTACGCAGTGGAAATTCTGCAGCTGTTTCTGAACGCTTTGTGTTGCTCAGTAATGAAAGTTTTGCCGCAAACCAAAATCAAGCACCTTTCAAAAGTACTTGAAGAACTAACCTCAATCAGAGTGTAGTTTTGTAATAGAAGATTTGTGACACCACCCACGTCAATTACATAGAGTACAGATAAGATGACATTGTTTGACTTGCAACCAGGGTAAAAGGTGGCGCACTCGTCAAACCCAGAAGTAGCAAAATGCAACGAAATGCCAAATTTCCATCTACCACTGTCCACATGAGCTCAGCTACTGAGCCTAAGAGCTCTGGCATTCGTTACACTGCTAAAGCGTCTGCGCGTCAGCAGCGCATACCTCTACTTAGTACATACTTGCAAACATACGTAAGCCTAAGTTTGTTTACATAATGTATGTATGTAGTTCACCTCTTCCTGGTCATTAAATTTGTTTAAATTGCTGAACATTCTTTGGGTTGAGCGCAGCTGTCGGTGTGCGCAACGCCGTATCTACCGCGATCCAAAGCGATGCTAGGCCATGTTGTTGTTGTTGCTGTTGGCATGAAGGTGCAAATGGCCAATCGGGGTGGAGCACTAAGGCACTTTTACGAGCGCCAAGTAGCCGTACACAACACTTTGCGATCGTGTTGAAGGTGTTTGCCTGTTGACGGTTTTCGACCAGATATCCAACGCTTGGCAGCTGGCGACTTGCGTTTATTGTTTTGTGGGCCACTTTTTGAAGGTACCCACCACTTAAAGTAGTACCTAGTTGCTTTCGGTTGGTAATTTGTTGACGTGCGCGCGCACTGTGGCCGAGCGTAGTGGGTGCGCGTGTTGATTTGACTGCCTACACGGTGGGGCGGGACGAGGTAGTGTGGTTGGAGGTATGCCCGGCTAGTTAGGCAAGCATATATGGATACACTTGTAGGTACATTTGTTGTTGTACATGTGTTTACTCCTCTACATATGTTTGAATGGCAGAAGCATTTAACGGTCCGAAACGTTGTCTGGGCGTGGCGGATGAGTCATGAGCTTTGTGTTTGTTGGCGATTTGTGGGTCAAACAATTTGCACCAGTAGCATATCACATTACCGTTGTTGGTTAATTCTAATAAACCATTTAGTTGAAAAGTGTGTGAAAAGAGTGCTGTCGTGAGCTTTAAGCACTGGAATTTTGGTGTTTTAAGACATTGTTTCATTTGAAAGCAAAATATTGCGAGTTTATATTGACTTTGGTCACACTTTATCTTGTATTTAAAAACACTTTTTTAAAGTCATTCGCCAAATTTATATCTTATTGAAAAATCATACCTACGTAGTACATTCTAAATTGACTTGGACCACTAACTTGTTGCAGCGAAGATACGCTCCCGCCTTTGCGCAGCAAAAAACTTACGTCAACAAACACAAGGAAGGTTCGAGAAGCTGCAATCTCAACAGACAGCCGAACGATTCTTACTCGACTTGCAGTCTTCTTCTCTGAGAGTACTCACTAGCAACTGGGTGGAACTTTCTGACGACATAACAAACTCCGTACGTACAACTGCAAACGATCAATTGGTTTTCGGAAAAGGCCAAATAACAGTTGGTACGGTATGTCGCAATGGAGAGAAAACAGACTGCCTACCTCGTAACGTTACAATCGACCACAACACGTGCGAAATGGGATAGAACGGTGAGTTGAAGATGGAATCGAGACGCATTTGCAGACAAAAAAAGAGAGAGACCGAAATGCGCCAGTACGAAGGGTTTGATCAGCTGGGCTACGGGGATAATCCTAGAAAATTCTAAGAACAGATGCGGCGAGTAACAAAAGGTTTCAAGACCGGAGCATACTCTTGTAGAACCTCCAGGGTTAATATTGTGACTGATGCCAAGAGCAAACTAAAGCTATGGAGGGAACACTTCTCCAGCCTGCTGAATGGCAGTGAAAGTAAAACGCCAGGAGAAGGCGAACCCGATTCCCTAACAGATGACGATGCAGCGAACTTTCCATTGTACGACCATAAAGAAGTTCGGATAGCAATTACCCATTTGAAGAACAACAAAGTGGCATGTGCCGATGGTTTGCCGGCCGAGCTGTTCAAATGTGGCGGCGAAGAACTGAAAAGGAGATTCTTTGTGGAATAAGTCACCTTTTAAATGTTTGTATTGTATCGCCTAGACTAATACAAATAATATACACATATACGTGGTTTTTTTACTTTTAGATCACAATTTTTTGTATTTCTTAGGAAAGCGTTTATTTATTCATGAATTTTGTCGCCTTCAAAGTAATCAATTCCAGATATATTGCACTTCTTCCAGCGTTTTCTCCAATCCTCAAAACTCTTTAAAAATAATTTTTGGTGATCTTGTTTAGCTCCTCCTACGATGTAGTTTTTATCTCTTCAACCGTAGCGTAGCGTTGTCTTTTCATAGTCTCTTTAATTTTGAGAACCAAGAAGTCTACGGGGACAAGGGCTGGCTGCGGCATCATTAATGTTTTGTTTTCGGCTAAATATGCGCGCACAAGCAACGAATGTTTCTGTTTTTTTCTGGCGGATTGCTTAATACAAATTGTGCACAAATTCCAGATAATATTCCTTATTGAGCGTACGACCCTTTGAATAGAAGAAAACTATTAGCAAAACCTTCACATTCCACCTAACTTAGCGCACTTGGCTCTTGCGGTCGCTTTCATTGGAATATTTGAACTTTGGTTTCTACGTCATAACCATAAACCCATGCATAATTTGTCACTAGTTATAACTCTCTGGAGCAGATATGGTTCGTCGCCTGGATGAGCAATTTTAGCACGAAAAAGAAGAACCAAAATGTGTCTAAACGAAAATGCTGTCAAAAAGTAACAATAACCGACCTTACAGCATAAGTAAGGGATATGAGTATCAACAAAACGCAGAAAATATTGGTATAAATGGTCAGTATGATGAGATACATTGAAATCCGGATGACTGTCTGTTCGTCCGTCGGCGTAAGGTGTAACTTTAGTAAAATTGAGATATCTTGTAGAAACTTGATGTTTGGGTTGGTATTGCAGATAGGAGGAATCTGACCTTTCTATAAACCCATAAAATGCCAGAACTGTGCTCGGAATAAAAGGCAAAACTGTTATTTGGCACCATAAATTACAGGAGAGGGGCATCTGCACATGGATAAATAAATAAACGAACAAACAACCAAAGCCAAATCAACGAAACTTGCTTAGAATAATCTATTGTCTTCTCCGACATTGTGAAAATGCATGAAATCAGATTTTAACCGTGTCATTTCCCATAAAAACCTCAACTGTTCAAATCGACTAAAAAACTATTGATCTCTTCAAATATCGAATAGCAGCAAAGTTGTTACCTTTGACTCTCAGTTGGTCTTGGCCATACCATTCTTCTTGAAAACCACATGCCTAAAAAATAGCCTTTACATAATATCAGCAGATTTAAATTGTGAAAAGAAAGTACTCTTTTACATCAGCGATTACATTAGTGCAGGGAGTAATAACAGGTGATTCAAGTATAAGTCATTTTTCAGAAGCCTTTTCTGACAGATCACGCCTGAATCTTGTCTAGCTGTCATACGGTTTTTGTTCAGTTATGGATGGTTTATGGATTCAGGACAAAATAGTATGTATGTATTTAATATTAATGATTTAAAATTAATTTAGTTATTGTATTATTATGTTTTTTCGGGGAAAGCAATGAATCATTAAAAAAACTAAATTTTTTACTTTAATTTTTTAGAAATTAGGGTTTTTATTATAGTGTCGGTCAAGGTCGAGCTATGAATTATTTTTCCTAGTAAACTACAGCGTTTCTACTTAACATATAAGCTTACACATTTTCCCCGTCTTGGGAATAAAATTTTGCGGTAATAATTCTTTTAAATTAAGCTACCTTTTGACTAATAATTGTCTTAATCCAACCAAAATTGTTCAAGCCTCTAGGTACCGAATATGTGAACCCGATACCAATAGTTGACTATTGACCGAAAATATTGTTCAATGTGTGAGATATGAAATTGAAATTCTCACAGAATCCTTTTCTGACCATAGCATTTCATTGTCTCAAAAATGGGTTGAATCGGCTAAATACTTTCCTGAGCCACCGCATAGCTAAATAAAGATTTTAGAACCTCTAGGTCACTTTATGTTGGATATATCCGCCAATATTTGAGTCAAGTCTCAATGAAAATTGTAGAACATATTTTATTCATAACAGTGTATCTTTGCGCCTAAAATAGATACAATTGCGCGAAAAGTTGACCCCCCCCAACACACAGTAATAAAAAATGAATTCAGTCGTTTTACATATATTTTTGCCACTGCACGTGCTCAATTCTGCTAAATAGCAGCGACAACGTCGAAGTCCTTACTTTGATTCTATCGGCTCTGTAAGCCGCCAAATCGAACATCATACAGAATACAATTTACACCTTCTCTATACTTTACATTCTCTGGCCCGGCGCGCTTTTCAGAATGCATCGCAAACAACGGCCACGGCGCTATGGCGGTTTTGTTTACTTTTTGAATTTTTTAATTCGTAATATCTTTTGAATGGAAAGTCCAATTTAAAAACTATTTTATAGGTAGTTAAATGGTTTTGACCATAAAATAATTTGTTTTGATAAGGATTAATATAAACACAAAAAAATAGCATGGTTTGAATTTGGTTGGCATTTTCATTAATGTTTAAAATGAAAAAAGTTGTTGTAGTGACATAACTACAATAGTTGGACATATGCAACGGCGGAGTCTTTTGTAGACATTATGATGTTCTTCAATTTTGTTGTACATTATTTTGTTCTATCGCTAATAGTTTCGGCAGCGCATTCGACGAAAGACATTTTAAGACTCATTTTTCTACTCCTCCGGTTACATTGTTCAAATTTTACTAAGGATCCCTAATTTTTTTTCAAAATGAAATGTAGCCTATGTCAAATTGGAAGAATGTAGCATTTTATTGGTGAAGGAATTTTTTAAATCGGCCCAGTACTTTTTGAGCCTATTCTTTACAAACATACAAAAATAGGTACAAATCTTTCCTCTTTATAATATTAGTATAGATGAGTTCTTGGACACATTATTATTAGTCACATGACACCTGTAGTGTTTTTCGTTCGTTGCGAACAAAACAAAATACCTCTATCAGTTCAAAATGGCACGAGTGGTAAAGAATATTCTGAGGAATACACACCCAATGGTTGTTATCAGATGAACTAACCGTACTTACCGAAGAAATACACTTTTGCCATGGACTTGGTAACATGGGCTTGAATGAAATCGTTTTACAATTGATTTAAGACTCGTCTTACTTTGAACAGATTGATGCAATTGTGGGATTTACAATTTAAGGTAATTAACGTCTTAACTCTTATTTTAAATTGTCCACATATTTAATATTCGCAACATCCTATTTCTTTAAGCATTAACAACAACCATTTAAGCATTTAAGAATTATCCCGCATTTTACTATTTTACTCCAATTATCTACGAAATGATTGCGTTATTTTTTATATATATTTTTTTCTCAATTTCTACTTACCGTTTTTGCTCGCAATCGCCGTTTCTGCCTTGTAATCGATAATGGTCGTAATACCCGTAAATGTAGCGGTCGCGCAGCCTCCGCCAATGTTGTTACATCGGCGATTATTATTTTACTCTTGTCATACGGCTTGTTGTTGTTGTTATTGTTGTTGTTATGCTCGTGTTTTTTGCTTGCGTTGCACTTCGGTTGTCGGTCGCATTGCAAGAATTAATTGCAACTTTTGCTTTCGTTGACGCAGCAAAAAACCCACAGCCTAGGCGCTGCCGGCGAGCGACGCTGTTAGCTGCTGCGGCGGCCAGACGCAATTGAAGGAACTCACCGACGCTCTCTCATAACCACGCTCTTGTGCATTAGTTCTGCGCTCCGAGCTTTGTGGAACGTAGAGCACGAAGAGAGCGCGCGCACACAGTTATTGGCACTCCGGTAATCGGCCGGAGTGAGCCGATTTTGCTGGGCAATTAGCTTGGCTGCTTGGCTTGACGTGGCTCTGTAGTGTGGCGCTAACGGTAATTCTCCGCATCAATGTTTACTACCAACGCCGTTATAATTGAGTGAACGAATGCACTCGGCTATTGTCTCGGCATGGCACACGCGCTGGCGCAACTAAAACAACTACAACACAGGCACAGTGCAAACGTCTGAGTTGGTTTGGGGTGGATTTGGTCGTTGGTTGGCTGAAATTCTGCAGTTGTTCGTTCTCGTGTCTGCCGACGTCGTCGTTGCTTATTGTTTTTGCAATACTTAGACTAATATGGATATGTATGTATGTATATATGGTTGTATGTTTGTATGGTTGTATGTTTGTATATAGTTTACTTTGCTGTTTCTTGGTGCAGATGTCTAGCAGTAGCATTATAAGTTTATAGCCGATTGTCATTATCGTGGTTTTCTGCGCGTTCAATACGCCTTTTTCCATTTGCTTTGTGTCCGACGAAACGGGAAAGTAAGGCCGCGCGCTTGTGTCTTAAGTCTTTTGTTTTCAGCAGCAAACGTGACTCGTTTTGGTGTGACGGGCGATTCATTCGTGCCGGAGTAAGTGGTCACTGTTTGCGGCGCGTCGCGTCGCGTCGTCCCAAAGCCGCCGCAACATGCACGAGACAATTGTATTGTGACCGTTTGGCGTTTGGCGTTCGGCGCTGGCAGTGACGCCACCACACCCTTGACGGGCGCACAGCATTCAAGGCGCGCGCGTCTATTTTCGGCGCATTTAGTTCGCCGAGCCACGAGGAATTTTTACTTGCTGTCTTTTATATGTTATTATTATGGCTTTTATTATACAATATCGTTGCTGTTTTAACATCGACTCGCAACTCCATTCAGCTGGCGCGCTGTGCATTTTAACGCGCTCGTCGTTACGCTTGCGCTGTGTCTGTTAAGTGGCGCGCACTCTATTCAATTTGAAATTAATTAAAACACACATACACAGAAATGCCAAATAGGTGTACTTTAAAGTGTGTTTGCATCCATAATTTAAAGTGCCCACTTGATAATCTTAAAAATACCATTTTTATTAAACTAATTAAGCTTTTAAAGTACAAAAAACAAAAAAAAAATCTTCATATAGCTGCTCGTTTAGCTCTTTGCGTTGTTCATAAGGTGTTGTTTTCATTCATCTTCAGTCTTACGCAACACCTAAGTTTAGTTAGTAAGAAACAAAATTAGTTATACAAGAGACTTCAAGCATGTTCTGTCAACAAATTGGGTCCGTAAATCGTTCATTTCAGCTCATAGTATTGCTAGCACATACCTAGGTATGAAGCTTCATAAAGTTATCTCCATATATAAATTCTTTATTTATTCTTCCAAATTAATTTCATCCCCTTCAAAGTAATTCCATCCCGATGCAATGCACTTATGCCAACGGATTTTCCAAACTTCGAAACACTGGTTGTAGTCACTTTCCGGGGAGAGCCTTCAGTTCCGTCTTCGCTGTGGCTTGAATCTCCTCTCTCGTATAAAAACGGTGTCCCCGGATAGGTCTTTTGAGCTTGGTGAATAGCCAGAAGTCGCACGGCGCCAGATCAGGTGACCAGATCACGATATTCGCTCGATTGATCGGTTGTTTCGAGGTCGTAAGCATAAATCCAAGTCTCATCGCCAGTTATAATACATTTCATGACACCCTGGTAGTCGGAAAGCATCGTTTCACGCCCTTCAACGCGACGCCTTTTTTACAAAAAATTCAATGTTTTCGGTACCAGCCGAGATTTGACGCACTTGAGGCCCAAAACATCCTTCAAAATGGTATTGGCTGAGCCTTTCGATATGCCAACTTCATCAGCAAGGTCTCTAATTGTTAAACGACGGGTTTTCAACACCAAATTTTTGATTTGTTGAACGTGAGCTTCGTCGGTTGAGGTTGATAGTCGCCCTGGACGCTCTTCGTCTTCGACACGTTCACGGCCGGCTTGGACCTCACTATACCACTTGTAAACATTTTTTTTTAGACATAGCCTCATCACCAAAGGCTTTCTGCACCATCCTCAACGTTTTCGCAGCAGAAAATTGATTCCGTAAACAAAATTTAATTCAATTCTTTGCTCAACAAATTTCGACATCGCAAAAAACGAAAAGCTCACTTTTAGCAGCTCAGAAAACGACACGTATCTCAAACACTAATGAATAGTTTGACATGAAATTTGACAAAAATGTGACCGACAGTACTACCAACCTAAAAATAAAAAGATTCTCCAAATCCTTCGACGCGCGCAGTTTAAATTCAAATGTAACCTCATTTTTTGGACACAGTAGTATAATGTGGAATCTGAGTTGTTTTATACGGACAAGTACTTCTGAATGTCCGTCTGCATACGAGAATTAGTGCCTCAGTTGTTGAGGTATCGTCTTGAAATTTTACACACGTCTATTTTTCCCCAAGAAGCTGATCTTGTTAAAACCGCCCATAACGGACCACTATAGCATATAAATAGGAATTTTTTTTATTTTTTTATACATATACACATGTATTTGGGATATTATAGCTTGGGCGCAACCGAAGTTAACGTTTTTCTTGCCTTGTCTTGTTTCTGCTTTTGTCATTTGCTCTTGTTGTCAATCTATAAATGTGTTATATTTGCCGTTACAATTGCAATTGCAATTACATTTTCTTTCGGTTATTGCCATTGCTTTTGTTGTTGTTGCTTTTTCCATGTTACCATTCATTAATGGTTTGTTGTTGTTGTTTGAATTGTCATTGTCGTTGTCGTACATGATGTTTGTGCGTTGTTGCCGTTTCTGCCGTCGCCAATTGTCATTGTTGTTAACTTTTTGTTGCTGCTCCAATTGCTGTTGCTCGTCTTGTCTCATTTGCTGTGTTGTTGTTATTCTTGTTGTGTCTGGGTTGTTAACATTGTACATTTTTGCTTGAAATTCATTTTTTTTTTTCTCAATGTTTGTTGTTGTGCAGCATTTTGTTGTGTAACAATTCATTTTTTGGGGTGTTCTGTTGCTGGCGCGCAGATTTTCAGACATTCAACGCCGGCGCCGCCAAGCTTTATTTAAATGAACTTGTGCCATTTGAGCCGAAACTTGCACGTTGAATTACGTTGTTCGTCGTTATTGTTGTTGTTGTTGTCAACTGTCGTATTCAAAACTTATGCTATATTAATCGCCAGCACCACCGCCCCACTCTTCCCACAGCCGCAGCGTCCAACGCTTCCTCATGCAGCGCACAACCTACGCTATTTCTTGTGCCACTCAACAGCGCTGCCTCGCTTGCTGCCGTCGCCACCGCCGCCGTCGCCGTTGCTACTCCACCCCTTGTAGCAATTGCTCTCGTTTTCTGCACCTCCGTCGTCGCTGATAATCAGCGCACGAACAACTTGTGGCGTTTGGCGTTGCACATTGACTCGTTATTGTTGCTGGCTTTGTTGTAACAGTGCCAGCGCAAGTGTAGTCGTGTCTATTTAAGCATTTGTAATTTACTTTTGCTTTCGTTCGGCTGGACGGGCGGTCGCTTAAAACCCGCCAAGATCATGAGCTGTGGCGCGCTACTTGTGAATTCTTCATTCCTCCTCCTAGACACGATTATTGTAAATTTTTTCAGTTCTTCGCTGATTTTCTACACAATTCTTAGAACTCTTGTTCGGTTCCGCACTTATTCTCTCATAGCAAGAGAATTTGTTCTGAGACGTCGTTCTAATTAATTTCCAAAACATTTTCAAAACACTATCCTTGATTTCTAAGCAGGTCGTAACTTTCCATTAGGAACTGCCATTTCAATTAAAATTTGATTTTTCAGGTCAAACCACCATAGTAAATGCTTAAGTGGGTATTCTAAGCTAGCAATTTAAAAAAAATCTAAATATTTTTTTATATTTTCAAAGCTTAACTATTCAAGAATATGTTTACAAGAGGATTTTTCAAAATTCAAATTATTTTCGGAGATATGGGCATTTTTCTGACCCGGCATCCAAACTGGTTCGGCCGGAACGCGAAACTTCAAACGCGTTTTTCTCAAAACTGACTTTTTCGGAAAGATACCCACGATTTCTCAGGTTCTACTGGAACGATTTAGTTGAAATTTTTATAAAGTCTTCTTTATACTCTTGTCTATGGTAGGAACTAGATGAGAATTTTTATTTTTAGTATTTTAAAAAAATTCGAAATAGTCAGAAAAAGTGATAAAAAAAAATTTATTTTAGGCAGTCGCCATTTTGTTAAAAAAAGTGTTTCCCACTTTTCCGTAGTTCCGGCCGTTGCGACATTATTCTAAATTAATAACCTTTTTTCTTTTTAATTTCGTATAACTAGGAGGGTTGAAATCATGGGTATGGTCACGTGGAAATTTTTAGAGACCCCCACTTCCTCAGCTCATAATTTTTGAAATTTTTTACTTTTTTTAGTTTTTAATTTTTTCTGTACTCTTCAAAAATTAACAAATAACTAATAAAAAAATGGATGGTAAAAATGTTAATTGCCCTTTTTTACGACACTTTAAAAATTACCTGAAATTCATGCTTCTAGACTAGAATACCCCTTTAAAAGAATTGATAATCTTTTTGATTTTATTGTTTAATTATCGGATAATTGAAAACAAAAATATTTCATAGGTTGCCACCTGTTTAAAATTTTTTTTATATAGTTTTTTATTAAATCAATGAATGTTGTCAAATAAATATCGAACAAAAACCTTTGAGAAGACATAAAGTGAAATTTTTTTTACTGATAAGCGTTGCCATGTCTTTAAAATTATTAGCTAATTACAATTTGTAAGGCTAACAAATTATTGTAAAATGGACATTAAACTTAAAAGCATAGAAAATCTAGTTGTGAATATGGCCCTTGGATCCATGTTTCCAAATAGCAATCACATAGCCTTAATAGTATATTGGAACTCGTCAATTTGCTGGGACTACTTGAGACATTGTGCGTTAGGAGAGGGCACAATAGACCCTAGGTCGCGGTGCAATCTTCATTTAATTATCTATAAAAAATCGAACCGCTTCAAATACAATTATTATATAGTAGGGTTGCCATTTATTCATACATTTCCAAATTAACTCTGATTTTTTTTTTTACTTGAACTGATATATGTGATATTGAATGATGTGATCTTTCATTCGGTTTTACTCTTTCAGTTTACTTTGATGAGTATTTTCTTCTTTGTATATAGAAGTAACCGGAAACTAAAAATTGCCTTTAATGTAATCAGCACACACAGCATTGAAAAGCTGTCTTAATCAGAATTTAATATTGAGTTATTAGTTGAAGTACTAATTTCAATGGTATATACACATTATTTACCCATTCCAGTCATCTACAAATATTACGAACAAAGAATAAATTCAAAATAAATTTCCAAAACACAACGCAAATGAGATCCCTTGTACCAAATTACTGTTTTCTATCTTATATTGAAGTTTAGTGATGACACTTTATAGGTTTTCGATTAATAAGATCTGCAATATGAAACTTCTCACAATCCCAAGGAATTTCTGTACCAAGTTTCATGAAGATATCTAAATATTTGGTTGGTTGAAAGGGAGGGCGCAAGAGCACACTTAAGCCATGATTATGCCCACCGTAAGCACCGTAAGCTTTATCATGAAACTGAATGGATTTGGTTTAATACATTTTATTATTATATTTCCACCACAGTTGCCTACTGTGTCTTAATTTCGAGCATTTGGAGCCGTGGAATCTATCAAATCTCATCCTTTAATGAGCTGCGCATTCGCAAAAGTGATGTTCCAGCGTCTCATCATTCTCCACATTCTGTCGAATCTACTTTAAGGGTAGGTGTTCTATGATGACCTCTACAATATTACTAAGTTCCATTTTGCTTAGAAGTATAAGTTTTTGGTGTGTCCACCAGCACCATCACTCCAAAGTAAATTTGTGACGTCCTTATGTTCCTTGTGTCCAGACATAAGAATTCTTTTCGGATCCATTGCTTCAAACGCCACTGAAGGACTCATTGGGTATCTGAAAATTGTGTTTTCAACTGCCTCAGAGCAGCCAGTTCAACAGCATTTTCTTTTCACTTATATCCTTCCTTTTATTCTCATATGACTGCGTACTCAGATGATATTAACCGAGTTACCTACTAAAGTCTAAAGAAAGACGGAATTGTAGTTTGAAGCAACCTTCTACATAAGGATTACTGCAGAAAATGTTTGATCCTGTTTCTTTTTTACCCTTTGATCCGTCAGTGAATATGTAGATTTTGGAGTTGGAACTATCGATCACAGAACCATTGGTGCATTCTTTTCTAGTTGGGAATGAAAACATTATGTTTAATTCCTGATGGATATCCTTTTCTCAACCGCATTGGCAATTTAGCCTGAGTTTCTCTACAAGGTTCAATATGATATCATGCCCTTATCGACGTCGAATCTGGCTTAAGTGACTTAAAATCACAAGTCGGCTGGCGGTAAGCATTGCGTCATATTATTTACTGATCGGATATCGAAAATAAACTCCAGAGCAGCTTTAATTGCCCTCGTAATCCTTAGCAAGCAGGTCCGCTGCACCTGCATTGCATTTGTGTAAAGCCATACCATGTGAGCACCAGTTTGATGCAATGTTTCTAATGCAAGGATTTCGTATTCGAAGAGCTTCGGAAACGCTGATATCAATGCGTTCTCTCCCCCTCGGTTTTTCATTTTTGACAGAGCTGGAGTGGTATAGTTCTACCCATTTAATTGAGGAAAATTTCAGATAGGGGAACAAGAAAAAATCAAACGGTGAAGCTGGTGAATAGGGTGGCTGACCGATGGTATTCATTGTGTTTTTAGACCAAAGAGACCTGTTCGCGGTACTCTTTTTGAAAAAACTTCAGCTTTATTGGAACGAGTCGAGCAGGAATCAGTTTCTTACCCAAAATTTGGAACGGACTCGCGAGAGATGTCGAGTTCTCTTGCCATCTCTCCAACACTTGCCTGACGTTTTAAGCCGGGGGCGTATACGTAACAGCAGATATTATGAAATCGAGAGTAAGCATATGGTAAATATGTAGTATATACACACATATATCTTTTGTCAATATGTAGTTAATATATAATTCTCGTATACATATGTATATGAACCTATATGAACTTCGGCAATTATTACTAAATACATAAGCACTAACATACACACACATGCATGTATACAAACATATGTATTGAGATAGGTGTTGTTGCACTTATCTTACCGCTTCCTTTCCCAGTGACATCTAAATGCGCATTTAAAATTTTGCTACCACTTACAGTTAACCCTCGGGGGAAATACTTCGTGCAAAATGGTTTGGCAGCTCTGGCGCTATGGCCAATAAGGTAAACGCATTCACACTTGACTGCATAAATCAACATACATATGTACATACACACATGCATACATACATACATACATATATACATACATATGTATATTCATATATATTCACATACATAGATATTAATATAAGTTTATTTGTTTGAGTCTCATCTCGTGCTTTCAAGCCACTTTATGATATATTGATGAATATATAATATCTATTTGTGAGTGACTTGGTTCTGTGTGGCTGAGCGTGGCTAATAATATAATGATAAAAGTGAGAATTCGATTGCGTCAACACGCTGTCAATGGCTGAGCTGCTGATTGGTCGATCGTGTGGCTGGCTAGCTCACTGGTCTGGCTCGAAGTGCTCTAACCAGCTGGCTAAGGCCGATGGCTGGCTGGCCGAGTAGCTGCTCAGCTGTGCATGACGCGCGCATGTGTATGCTGATCAGTGCGTGCTGAGGCGCGCACACACACACATGCAGCGGCGTGCAGTCATGCATTCAGACGACCGCGCTAATCGGGTTTTCGCATTATCTCGTACATTTCGCTTCGCGCGACAACACTCGTTTTCATTACGTCTCTTATTTTGACGCCTTTTTTCATTGAATTTCAAGTGCAACCAGTGCCAGCGACAAGCGACAATTGGTTTGGTGGGCGGTTGGCGGTTGGCGGCGAGGCGGTGGGTAGTTTAAATGCGTGCGTATGAAATAAACAATAAGAACAGGAAATAAATTGCTCACCCGCCGAGGGAGACGCAGGAGAACGCCGATCTACGAAGATAGCGAGGTGTGTGGCGGTGTGCGGGTATGCGACGATTTTGTCGATGCGTTCGGAGTTGGTGGGTTGCAAAGGTGGTGCGGTTTTGACAAATTGACAGCTACCAACCGCCAGCCAAATGTAATAGGCTTTGCGCGACGCACCGCTGTCTGGTAAAAGGCGACTAAGCCGCCACCAGCTGGTGGCAGCCGTGCAGCAATGAATGTTGTTGAGCTATGACAGACAAGTCGACAGACGTCAAAACGGGAAATAATGACTTAATTCCACACACACTTGTTAGTTAATAATAAAAGTGTGTGTAAATGTAGACAAGTTTTGGAAAGAAACACTTAATTTGGTTCGAAAAAATTAAAAATGTGGGCGCTACAAACGCTACAGTGAGAAAGTAAAGGCTTATTTCGGGTATAGGTAGGTTATGCTTTTGCAGACAGCCATTAAAGGTTTGGTAATTGTTGGATTTTAGGGGTTTTCTAGTCTAGAAGCATGAATTTCAGGTAATTTTTAAAGTGTCGTAAAAAGAGGCAATTAATATTTTTACCATCCATTTTTTTACTAGTTATTTATTAATTTTGGAAGAGTACAGAAAAAAATTAAAAACTAAAAAAGTAAAAAATTTCAAAAATTATGAGCTGAAGAAGTGGTGGGTCTCTAAAAATTTCTAAGTGACCATGCCCATGATTTCGACCCTCCTAGTTATCTGAAACCAAAAAGAAAAAAGATTAATCTAGAATAATGTCGCAATGGCCGGAACTACGGAAAAGTGGGAAACATTTTTTTCACAAAATGGCGACTGCCTAAAAAAATCTTTTTTTTGAATACTTTTTCTGACTATTTCGAATTTTTCAAAAATAATAAAAATAAAAATTTGAAGATGAGGCTAGTTCCAACCACATACAAGCCTATAAAGAAGACTCTATAAAAATTTCAAGTAAATCGGTCCAGTAGAACCTGAAAAATCGTGGGTATCGTTCCGAAAAAGTCAGTTTTGAGAAAGACGAGTTTAAAGTTTCGCGTTCCGACCGAACCAGTTTGGATGCCGGGTCAGAAAAATGCCTATATCTCCGAAAATAATTTGAATTTTGAAAAATTCTCTTGTACACATATTCTTGAATAGTTAAACTTTGAAAATATAAAAATATATATAAAAACATTGATTTTATTTTAATTTCCAGACTAGAATACCACCTTAAGTGCTTCTATGTCTGACTTGTGATAGAGCTGGGAATTTACAGAGAAAGTGAACACTGTTAACTCATCACCTGCTTTTTTGCAACAGAGGCAGAAATGGTTATATGATAGACCCATTTGTGGCATTGGTACTCCAAATGGGTTCTGGCCCGTTATAATAGCTGCAGCTCTATACACGTATATAATTTCCTGGACTTATTTAATAAGTTTAGTAAGCTATCTTGTAACGGGTGATTTTTTTGAGGTTAGGATTTTCATGCAGTAGTATTTGACAGATCACGTGGGATGTCAGACATGGTGTCAAAGAGAAAGATGCTCAGTATGCTTTGACATTTCATCATGAATAGACTTACTAACGAGCAACGCTTGCAAATCATTGAATTTTATTACCAAAATCAGTGTTCGGTTCGAAATGTGTTTCGCGTCCGTGTCCGATGAGCGATGAGGCTCATTTCTGGTTGAATGGCTACGTAAATAAGCAAAATTGCCGCATTTGGGGTGAAGAGCAACCAGAAGCCGTTCAAGAACTGCCCATGCATCCCGAAAAATGCACTGTTTGGTGTGGTTTGTACGCTGGTGGAATCATTGGACCGTATTTTTTCAAAGATGCTGTTGGACGCAACGTTACGGTGAATGGCGATCGCTATCGTTCGATGCTAACAAACTTTTTGTTGCCAAAAATGGAAGAACTGAACTTGGTTGACATGTGGTTTCAACAAGATGGCGCTACATGCCACACAGCTCGCGATTCTATGGCCATTTTGAGGGAAAACTTCGGACAACAATTCATCTCAAGAAATGGACCCGTAAGTTGGCCACCAAGATCATGCGATTTAACGCCTTTAGACTATTTTTTGTGGGGCTACGTCAAGTCTAAAGTCTACAGAAATAAGCCAGCAACTATTCCAGCTTTGGAAGACAACATTTCCGAAGAAATTCGGGCTATTCCGGCCGAAATGCTCGAAAAAGTTGCCCAAAATTGGACTTTCCGAATGGACCACCTAAGACGCAGCCGCGGTCAACATTTAAATGAAATTATCTTCAAAAAGTAAATGTCATGAACCAATCTAACGTTTCAAATAAAGAACCGATGAGATTTTGCAAATTTTATGCGTTTTTTTTTTTAAAAAAGTTATCAAGCTCTTAAAAAATCACCCGTTATTATGTCTCGTAGAATTCCAATTGTTCTGGACTATTTGTTCGAACTGTGTATAAAGCTCTCCCTTGATCGTTCCTAGCGGTCATGTATAATATAATATTAACTTATTTAGACTCGTCTAGATGGGTCCCTCTCTTAGCCAACTTTATATTCATAATTCGACGAAGCTGTGAATGAATTAATTTAAGGTGGTAAATCAAAATGAAAATGAGAATAATGCGTATATGAGGACTATGGCAGAACCTGGATTAATTTTTTTTACTGTTGTCAATACTCAAGTATGCTCGAAAACAAGTTTCTAACTAATTTTTTGAAAACTTATACACAGACCTCCATATTCGACATAAAGACTGCTAGAGCAATGAAAATCGCTATATAAAGTAAACAGTGATTCACTTCGCGGTTACTCACTATTTTAAAGAAAAAACACAGAAACTTCAAATTTAATTGAGAGTATTTTTTAATCAATAGAAAGAACATTCTTAGGATTTATTTTTTGAAGGTTATCTCTTGAAAATGTTGGACGCGGCTACGTCTCAGATGATCCATCCGTTAAGTCCAATTTTTGATGACTGGTTCGAGCATTTTGACAAGTAATTGGTGAATGACACGGGCAATATTTTGCACCAAGGCCTGAATCGAAGCGTGATTGTCCGCATAAACTTTAGATTTTACAATCAACTGGTCCAAAAGTGAGTCCGCTCACCGAAATTTTCTCTCAATAAATATCGCCGAGGTCACGAGCTTCAATTTCATGCATCAAACAGTTACGTTTTCATCGACATCCTTTTTGAGGAAATATGAACCGATGATTCTACTGGCTCACAAACCACACCAAGCCGTAAATGAAATAAAGGCTTTGAATCTCTTCAGGTTGCTCTTCGTCCCAAATGCGAGTTGCGAAAAGTTTGCTTGTTTACATGCCGATGAGATAGGTCTAATCGCTAAACAAAATTTGGATCGAAAACGTGGGATCTCCTTGACACTTTTCAAGAGCCGATATAGCGAAGCGATATTGCTTGAGAAGGTCAAGCGGCTTCAGTTCTTGCACAAGCTTTATTTTGTATGCTCTCAATTGCTTGCACATTTAGTATGATTTATAGACCTTTCTTCTTTTACCTGCTGACAGCTTCCACAACTGTCATTATATAGCGTTTCCAGTCTACTGGCATATCTACCAAATATGCTGTAATTTGTAAGTACTTCTACTAGAGTTCTTATGTCATTGATTTTGAATTTTAATAGTCGGCATTTGCGACCAATATTCCATCCTACATTCCACGAGTCCCAGCAATATTTTATGGATCAAATACTTACTGGAAGCCAGAGGCATATAAATTCCCTTCTTGCGGTATCTAGGGTGGTTCTTGCTTTAGCAAGTTAATATGCTTCACAGTTACCAGACACTCATTGCAGGCTTATCGTGATATAAGATGTTAGATTCACTAAGAGGTCAAGACATTCATTCACTATCTTGGAAGAAACCCTTAAAACCTTTGGGTAGTTTTAGCTTGGCTATCTGTTTATATAAATATTTTTTTACATCTTTATTAGACACAAGTTTTTTTTAATTTGCTGTGATCTCCGCTTGACATTACAGTGGTCTAGTATTCGAAACACGATTCTATTATATAATTTTAGTCTCATATTAATGGGCTATTTGTGCAACTAGCTACATATTCTTGAGAACAGAAGTTAACGGCTTCAGACAGCCCTTTTCTGCGGACGTGTGTCTCCACCAATCAGTGTTCCGATCATGTTCCTACAATCTCTTCCATCGAGTGCCAGGGGGAATTTTGTCCACTGTCAATCCACCGTTTTGCACATGACTTTTGCAGTTCTACAATCAGGTAGATCGTTCCATGGAGTGCATGGATTTCCCTATGTTGATCACGTTTTCCAGTGTTACTTATACACCATTCTTAGCAATCTCGCCCGCTATCTCATTGCCCTCGATGCTTTGTGGCCTGGCATCCAGTAGAAGTAAAGTTTGCTTTTGGTAACTCTTTTCACTACTGCACTGCTTCCCAAGGCACTTCCGGCCGATATGCGATACGAAGTTGCTGCCTTGATTGCTGCTTTGCTGGCTACAAGTAAGTGTAGATGTGGACTCTGGAATTGCCTGCAACAATATTAGAGGGCAGCTCCGTGTCTTTCGCAAAGCAAAGACCTCAGCTTTAAATATACTGCAGTGATCCGACAACTGTTGATTTATGCCTAACTCTGGACAGTATATACCCACACCAACGCCAACGTCCATTTTTAAGTCATCAGTATAAATCTTAGAGTGTTTCCTACATTTTTAAATTTTCTTTTCATTTTTCCTTTTCTCCAGACCAACAGATTTGCTAGATCAGTTGTAAAGGAACCTTGTTCATAATTACATTCATTGCTTAGAGAACATACATTAGATATTTCAGAATTGTTTTTATGGGAAGATTTTTATAATCATTGGCACGACCTGCAGCTTTTTCATTGGAGTGTTTTTTTTACGTGGTGGGTCCCGAACTTTGCGCACAACCCTATGCAGGGCGGTTGTTTCGCCATCTCACTTTAGCTCGCCTTCAAGGCTACCCAGAGGATACTTGGTTAAAGACCGGAAGTCGTGAGCTGCTTGAGTTATATGTAAAAGAATCGTTTCTGGCCACTCCCAAGTGTATGGCGATCAGAGAACTTTCCTCACTTGCGTGAACTTCTACACATGACTTCATCCTCCAACCTGTTGCAATCGGAAATCTACACTAGAATAAGTTTTAAACCCTGAATATGTGTTTGTACATAACTAATCAGCCTGGCGAGCTGAGTCAATTTCGTCATGCCCGTCTGTCCGTCAGCATGTGCGCAGACTATACTATTTGAGGTATCGATCTGAAATTTTGCGCTCGTTCTTTTCTCAATAAGAAGCTGAACATTTGTTGAAAGCGCAGATATCGGACAACTATGGCTACCATACTAACTGATCGATCAGACTCAAGTCCTTGTATGGAAAACTTTTTTATGCGACAAAGTATATCCACGAGATTCGGCACAACTAATTTTCAAATGCATCGTCACAGTCTCCGACTATATTTTTCTGATCGGTTCACTATAGCATATAGCAGCCGTACAATCGAACACTCTTTTATGCGACAAAGTATCTTCACAAAATTTATCATAGATTTTAAGCTAAGCTATCGCTACAATTCCTAAACATATTGTTCAGATCGGAGCACTATAATATACAGCTGGCATACAAACTGAAGAATCAAAACTAAAATAAAGCACTTTTCACACCCTTTTATGCTATAAAAATGCAATTGTGTGGGGTAGTCTAGCTTCGGTCCGACAGAAGTTAACTCATTTTTTTAGCTTCAATAAATTTGGCTAAACTTTTATAAATACCAACAAATGGCAAGAGAGCGCCACAATATATCAATTGCCAGCCAAATACTACAATTACTGGCACATTTGCGAGCTAAGCTTTACATTAGATTTGCCACCTCGCCAAATATGTACACGCTGTGCAATTAATTAGACCCACGCGTTGCTCATTCGCCGCGTCGTCAACACATTGTTCCAGCAAACCGAAAACGAATTCAACCAAATGCAGCCAAACAAAAGAGGAAACAAACAATAAAACCAAAACAATAAATTGTGATGGTGTGAAGAGCATTAAAATTTGCCACACATAATTAGAATTGCGCTTATGTAGCGTTGTGTGTGTTGTAGTATATGCTGGGGGTAGCAACGAAATTAACTGAAAATTGAACTAGAATGGCTGACGTGTAGGTACAATACCAATTCCAATCACTGGCTGGCTGGCTGGCTGGGCGACTGGCTTTGTTGGCTGGCTGATTTGTGGCTAGCTGGGCTCGCTGCAGGTCTCGCTGAATCAAAGCGCTTGCATGTGGTTGTGCATATGTATTTTGTATGTAAATAAATAAAAATGAAATTGTTGCCTGATTGCCCGTTTGCAGGTCGCACGGTCGCGCATGCGCAGCTGAGGCCGCTGAGGCAGCTGGAACGGCAGCAGCTGACAATCGCGAAATCGAGTTGCCGTGCAGCGGCAGGCAACCGCCAGCCAACAGCCAATCTAATGCAGTGCAATGCGGTCTAAGGCGCGCAATAAACATACTTGTACGCGCATAAATAGCGGCCCATACACACACACACACACTTACTCGTGCGGCGCGGTTAACTAAATGGACACACGTGTGTGCGGCTGTGCATGCGCCAAGCTCATTGTTAGGTGTGGTCTTGTTCTAGTCTAGAAAACTACTTTCATATTTCAGCAAAGCATCCGATACGATCCGAACCGCAATGCCAATGAACACTCACACACACACACACACACTCATAGCGACTTACACGAAGTGCACATGCTTACTTATTGTACTTGCTATTGTTGTTGTTGTTGTTAGTTGTATGTTGTCGTTGTATGTATGCTGGCACATAACTCGCTTTTAGAGTTGTGCTCAATAGATAGACGGACAGTTGCAGACCACGTTGGGGGACTCAATGCGACTTCGATTCGATTCGACTCAATTCAATTGGATTCAGTTCACCACAGTCCAGTTCGCAGTTGGTTGATGTGATGAAGTGGCGCTGTTGCTATTGTTGTTGCTGCTGCAACAAAAGCCTCAGCTCCTCTACATTGCTTGTTGTTTTTGTTGTTGCAATTGTTGTTCCTTTGGCACACAGTTATTCGAGGCGAAGCGTTGTCGGACCAGGCATTGGCGTGGCCGTGTGTCAATAGTCCGCGATACATATTTTAAGTATTTATTTAAAGCACATGCTAGTGTTGCTGGCAAACAAGTTTAGGTGCTCCATTGCCGCACACTGCAACTCACATATTTCGCTGAATTATTTGCGCGATTTTTATTGAGATCTAATTTCGTTTGCGATTTTTATTCATAACTTTCTGCATTTCATTGCGGTAATTATTAATTAAAAATTCCGTTTAATTAAATCTTTGCAATATTAATTAATAATTGTCATAATTTTGATATTATGATGGATATTTGAGAAGGCTATCACTTTTAATGTGGCGAAAAAATTAGTAGGTTCAATCACAGGATATAAAGTAATTTTTTTCCTCCTCAAAGTAGATTCCGTTATTTTCCTTTGACGAACACAATACGAGGGCTGCTATATATATTTCTGGCCTAATAATGAAAATAGGCATATTTATCAACGAAAATGTTTTTTTTTTTTTTTTTTTTTTTTTTTTTTTTTTTTTTTTTCGTTGGATTTGGCTCGTCTTGGAAGACCCACACGGTCGATTGCTGTTTTGTTTCGGGCTCATGCGCATAGATCCATGATTCGTCACCTGTGCCGCTCTTATAAACGTCTTTTGAAGCACCGCGATCGTATTTTTTCAGCATTTCTTTACACCAATCCATACGAGCCTTTTTTGTTCGATTGTCAAATTGTCAAACAAACCTTTTTTACGGCCAGGTGTTCATGCAATATCGAATGTATGCTGGTGGGAGAAATGCATAGGCATGCCAACCTCTATCTGAAGGTATGTTACATGACGGTCTTGCATTATCAGTTCACGTACGGCATCGATGTTTTCTGGCACAACGGCTGTTTCTGGATGACCTTCACGGAGTTCGTCTTTGAGCGAGCGTCGGCCACGATTGAATTCATTGTAACAGTTTTTCACAGTGCTATAGGATGGTGCTTCATAGCCATACAAAGATTTTAGTTCATCGATGCACTCTTGTCGTGATAATCCACGTCGAAATTTGTGAAAAGTGATAGCACGAAAATGTTCACGAGTTAATTCCATTTTTTGGCCGGGATGAATTTTTTAATTCCCTGTAAATAAAACAATTCACGATTAAATGACAAAACCTTCTGAGTGATGTCATGCTAAAAAATGTCAAACTTTCCAATGGAAATGTCAGATTGCACCTGGCAACACTTAGTGTTGCCTAGTCCAGAAATATATATAGCAACCTACCTATTAGAATATATTAAAATCTGTCAAGTGTTATGCATCGATTCCATTCAAACAAAATATCCTGGGTTTATATTGCAGTCCATGACCTAATGAAAATTCCGATTAGACAGTACCGCTTACGTAGATCCCACTGTTGAGAACGCAGCGATCCATTGCAAGGTTCCCTACTGTTTTTTTTAAGAAAAAACATATAAAGTTCAAATTTGATGGGGAATGTTTATTATCATTCGAAAGAACATTCTTCGGCATTTATTTTTTGAAGATGTGTTCGAAGTGGTGCTGTCTTGTTTCTTGTTGAGATACAATTTCATGCACCAAATAGTCGGATATCATGGCGCGATAACGGCTGCCGTTGACGGTTACGTTCTCTCTCTATTTGGAGAAATATGGATCGATGAATTCACTGTTCACACCAAATCGTCTTATTTCCGGATGGCATGACAGCTTTTAAATCTCTTCAAGTTGCTCTTGGTCTCAAATGTGGAAACTTCTCTTGAGCCAGAAATGAGTCTCTTCGCTGAACAAAATTTTGCTCGAAAACCTCGAAACTTCTTGGAACTTTTCGAGAGACCACAGAGCAAAGTGGTGTCGCTTCGGAAGTTGGATCGGCTTGTACAA
>CM050323.1:6594758-6624254 GCA_027475135.1 Bactrocera correcta | reverse complement strand
TTTTTTTATGGAGTTTTTATTGATATCTTAAGAATACAGAAAAAAAAATTTAACAAAACAATATTAAAAATTAAAATAATGAGAGGGGGGAGAGACAGGTGTAAAAAAATGGTGCATCCTGGTGACATTGATCCTGACTCTCCTGGTGGTCTGAAAAAAAAAACTCAAAAGAAATTCTTAATCAGTAAGGATGCTGTTATAGTCCGGAAGTACGAAAAAAAAATTTTGAAAAATGGCGACTGCCTGAAAATAAAAATTATTTTTTACGCTTTTTTTTTGAATTTCCTAAATTTTTTTTAAAATATTAAAAACAAAAATTTTGACACGATGCTGGTAGGAACGATAAGGGATTATACATTATAAAGAAGGTTCACACAAATTTTCAAGTAAATAGATTGTATAGAACTTGAGATAATGCCGGTAGCGTGTGGAAAAAAGTAGTTTCGAGAAAATGGGGTTTAAAGTTTAGGAGACAATTCTAGTAAACACGGACGCCACCTCACAAAATCGGCTGTATCTCCGAAAATAAGTCAAATTTTGAAAAATCCTTCCAAGGTCATATTTTTGAAAGTCTAAATATATGAAAAAAAATCGAATTTTTCAAAGTTCTAGAGTAGATACCCCCTTAATTGCGCTCGTAATCCTTAGCAAGCAGGTCCGTTGCACCTGCATGGCATTTATGTAAAGCCATACCATGTGAGCACCAGTTTGATGCAATGTTTCTTATGCAAGAATTTCGTATTCGAAGAGCTTCGGAAACGCTGATATCAATGCGTTCTCTCCCCTCGGTTTTTCATCTTTGACAAAGCTGGAGTGGTATAGTTCTACCCATTAGGGAGGTGAAATTTAATTGAAGAAAATTTCAGATAGGGCAACAAGAAAAAATTAAACGGAGCTAAAGCCGGTGACTACGGTGGCTGACCAATGGTATTCATTGTGTTTTTGGACCAAAGAGACCTGTTCACGATATTTTTTTTGGAAAAAACTTCAACTTTATTAGACGAGCCGAGCAAGAATCAGTTTCATACCCAAAATTTGGAACGGACTCGCGAGAGATATCGAGTTCTCTTGCCATCTCTCCAACACTTACCTGACGTGGGGGCGTATACGTAACAGCGGATATAATGAAATCGAGCCTAAGCATATGGTAAATATGTAGTATATACACACATATATCTTTTGTCAATATGTAGTTAATATATAATTCTCGTACACATATGCATATGAACCTATATGATCTTCGCCAATTATTACTAAATACATGAGCACTAACATACACACACATGCATGTGTACTCGTACAAACATTTGTATAGAGATAGGTGTTGTTGCACTTATCTTACCGCTTCCTTTCCCAGTCACATCTAAATGCGCATTTAAAATTTTGCTACCACTTACAGTTAACCCTCGGGGGAAATACTTCGTGCAAAATGGTTTGGCAGCTCTGGCGCTATGGCCAATAAGGTAAACGCATTCACACTTGACTGCATAAATCAACATACATACATACACACATGCATACATACATACATACATATGTATATTCATATATACAGTAAAGGACATAACTGTTCACGAAAATACCAAAATTTTTCTTAAAGCTTAGAAATTTTATTAGACACCTTACACAAAAAAAATAATGTATACATTTAAAAGAATAGTAAATTTGCTTTCAAATCCAATAACTTAATTCTAAAATTTAAACATAACGTATTAAAAATACTTCATTTTCATAAGATATAAGTGTGAACACTTTTGTCCGTAGACTTAAAAGTTCGACCAATATTTTGTGTGACCACCGCGCGATTGTTTTAAAGCTTGAATCCTTTTCGGCTTACTATTCATGAGGTTGTCTAAAATGTTTGGGCTTATATTTTGCCATGCGTGGAGAGCCCGCTCCCACAATTCATTAACCGTTTTTGGACTATCCTTTTCAGCAAATATTTTTCTTTTTAAAACCGCCCAAAGGTGCTCAATGGTATTCAAATCTGGGGACTGCGGAGGCCAATCGAGCAGTTTGATCTCGTTATCCACAAACCATGATTTGGTAACTTTTGCGGTATGCTTCGGATCGTTATCCTGCATAAAAATATCTCCTTGGCCACGTTCGAGTCCAAATATGTCTAGACTTGAAAGATATGAGTCCTCCAGAATATCAATATAGTCTGTGGCACGCATTATACCATCCATCCTCCGAAGGACTCCCAGCTCATTTCCGCGAAAACAGCCCCAAGCCATCAGTGACCCACCTCCAAATTTCATTGTTTGGCATATGTTGCGCTCCTGTAAACCAACCTGTTTATCAATCCATGCCCATGTACGCCCATCTGATCCTATTCGATTTATTTTAGTTTCGTCAGACCAAGTCACTCTCTTCCAATCATCTATTGTGAAGTATTCATATTTTTTGGCAAACTCCAAACGAGCCTTACGGAGTTTGTCACTTAAGAGAGGTTTTTTACCATTGCTATAGCTTTGAGCCCGTTATTTTTTAGGCATCTTATTACTGTTTTGTCGCTGACATTCACTCCATGGACCTCTCTAATGATTTTATCGGTTTCCACTGCGGTATTTGTTGCTCCTGTAATAATTAAGCGCCGAGCTATTCGTGCTACAACTGGGGATAACTTCTTCGGACGGCATCCACTATTTCGTGGTACTGTTAAATCATTCTGCGTTTTTATTTTAGCAATTAATACCGGAGAAATTTTATATATTTTTGCGATTTCTCGGTAAGTAACACAATTTTTAATGTCTTCCAGCACATTTTTCTTCAAAACAGTATTTACGGCTTTTCCCATCATAAAGCAACTAAAAAGTTATTCTTTAGGATTTAGATATTTATACATTAAATGTAAATTAATTAAATAAATAAGTAAACTTTAACTTTTCTGTATTAAAAATTAAACTTGGAGCTCAATTGTGCACAAAAACTTATTGGGGTCAAAACTGTTCACACACTATTTCTGTTTTCTTCGACTCATAGAAACAGTACAAGTCCCGTTATTTTAAAAAAAGTGCTACCGGCTTTTAATTAACGTAACGCTTGAAAATTTACAATAGAAAAATATTGCCAGACTGGTTTCAAATTTATGAAATAGCAAGCGAATTCAAATTTCATATATTCGTGAACACTTTTGTCCCTTACTGTATATTCACTTACATAGATATCAATATAAGTTTATTTGTTTAAGTCTCATCTCGTGCTTTCAAGCCACTTTATGACATATTGATGAATATATAATATCTATTTGTGAGTGAGTTGGTTCTGTGTGCCTTAGCGTGGCTAATAATATGTATAATGATAAAAGTGAGAATTCGATTGCGTCAACACGCTGTCAATGGCTGAGCTGCTGATTGGTCGATCGTGTGGCTGGCTAGCTCACTGGTCTGGCTCGAAGTGCTCTAACCAGCTGGCTAAGGCCGATGGCTAGCTGGCCGAGTAGCTGCTCAGCTGTGCATGACGCGCGCATGTGTATGCTGATCAGTGCGTGCTGAGACGCGCACACACATACATGCAGCGGCGTGCAGTCATGCATTCAGACGACCGCGCTAATCGGGTTTTCGCATTATCTCGTACATTTCGCTTTGCGCGACAACACTCGTTTTCATTACGTCTCTTATTTTGACGCCTTTTTTCATTGAATTTCAAGTGCAACCAGTGCCAGCAACAAGCGGCAATTGGTGTGGTGGGCGGTTGGCGGCGCGGTGGGTAGTTTAAATGCGTGCGTATGAAATAAACAATAAGAACAGGAAATAAATTGCTCACCCGCCGAGGGAGACGCAGGAGAACGCCGATCTACGAAGATTACGGGGTGTGTGGTGGTGTGCGGGTATGCGACGATTTTGTCGATGCGTTCGGAGTTGGTGGGTTGCAAAGGTGGTGCGGTTTTGACAAATTGACAGCTACCAACCGCCAGCCAAATGTAATAGGCTTTGCGCGACGCACCGCTGTCTGGTAAAAGGCGACTAAGCCGCCACCAGCTGGTGGCAGCCATGCAGCAATGAATGTTGTTGAGCTATGACAGACAAGTCGACAGACGTCAAAACGGGAAATAATGACTTAATTCCACACACACTTGTTAGTTAATAATGAGAGTGTGTGTGTGAATGTAGACATGTTTTGGAAAGAAAAACTTAATTTGGTTGGAAAACATTAAAAATGCGGGCGCTACAAACGCTACAGTGAGAAAGTAAAGGCATATTTCGGCTATAGGTAGGCAGATAAGTTGGAGTGCTGCTTCTTCGGCCGCAATTACATCCGTTAAGTGTTTGTAGACAGCCATTAAAGGTTTGGTAATTGTTGGATTTTAAGGGGATATTCTAGTCAAGAAGCATGAATTTCAGGTAATTTTTAAAGCGTAGTAAAAAACGGCAATTAGTATTTTACTATCCATTTTTTTTATTAGTTATCTGCTAATTTTAGAAGAGTAGAGAAAAAAATTAAAAACTAAAAAAAGAAAAAAAAATTTCAAAAATTATGAGCCGACGAAGTGGAAAGTCTCTAAAAATTTTTAAGTTACCATGCCCATGATTTCAACCCTCCTAGTTCTCTGAAACCAAAAAGAAAAAAAATATTATCAGTCTAGAATAATGTCGCAAGGGTCGGAACTACGGAAATGTGGGAAACATTTCTTTTCACAAAATGGCGACTGCCTGAAAAAAGATTCTTTTTGATCACTTTTTCTGGCTATTTAAAATTTTTTTTAAAAATAATAAAAATAAAAATTTTGGAATGGGGCTAGTTCCAACCATAGACAAGTCTATAAAGAAGATTTTTTAAAAAATTTCAAGTAAATCGGTCCAGTAGAACCTGAGAAATCGTGGGTGTCGTTCCGGTAAAGTCAGTTTTGAGAAAAATGAGTTTAAAGTTTCGCGTTCCGGCCGAACCAGTTTGGATGGCGGGTCAGAAAAAAGCCTATATCTCCGAAAATAATTTGAATTTTGAAAAATTCTCTTGTACACATATTCTTGAATAGTTAAACTTTGAAATGAAAAAAAAATCGATTTTTTTTTAATTTCTAGACTAGAATACCCACTTAAGTGCTTTTATGTCTGACTTGTGATAGAGCTGGGAATTTACAGAGAAAGTGAACGCTGTTAACTCATCACCTGCTTTTTTGCCACAGAGGTAGAAATGGTTATAAGACAGACCCATTTGTGGCATAGGTACTCCAAATGGGCTCCGGCCCGTTATAATAGCTGCACCTCTGTACAAGTATATAATTTCCTGGACTTATTTAATAATTTTCTGGACTTAGTTAGTAAGTTAAGTAAGCTATCTTGTATTTGGTCTCGTAGATTTCCAACTGTTCTAGACTATTTATTCGAACTTTCGAACTGTGTATAAAGCTCTCTCTTGATCGTTCCTAGCTGTCATGTATTAGCTTATTTAGACTCGTCTAGATGGGTCCCTTTCTTAGCCAACTTTATATTCATCATTCGGCGAAACTGTGAATGGATTAATTTAAGGTGGTAAATCAAAATGAAAATCAGAATATTGCGCATATGAGGACTATGGCAGAACCTGGATTAATTGTTTTTACTTTTGTCATTACTCAAGTATGCTCGAAAACAAGTTTCTAATTAATTTTATGAAAAATTACACACGGACCGCCATATTCGACATAAAGACGGCTCGAGCAATGAAAATCGCAACATAAAGTAAAGAGTGATTCACTTACTCACTATTTTAAAAAAAAAAACACAGAAGCTTCAAATGTAATTGAGAGTGTTTTTTAATCACTCGAAAGAACATTCTTAGGCATTTATTTTTTGAAGATAATCTCTTGAAAATTTTGGACGCGGCTACGTCTCAGATGATCCATCCGTTAGGTCCCATTTTTGATGACTAATTCAAGCATTTTAACAGGTAATTGGCGAATGACACGGGCAATATTTGGCTCCAAGACCTGAATCGAAGCGGGATTGTCCGCATAAACTTTAAACTTTACATATCTGATCTTGGTGGCCAATCAACCGGCCCAAAAGTGAATCTGCTCAATAAGTATCGCCGTGTCCAAGAGCTTCAATTTCATGCATCAAACAATTACGTTCTCATCGACATCATTTTTGAGAAAATATGAACCGATGATTCTACTGGCTCACAAGCCACACCAAAGCGTGAATGAAATAAAGGCCTTGAATCTCTTCAGGTTGCTCTTCGTCCCAAATGCGAATTGCGAAAAGTTTGCTTGTTTACATACCGATGAAATAGGTCTAATCGCTAAGAAAAATTTGGATTGAAAACGTCGGATCTCTTTGGAACTTTTCAAGAGAACATATAGCGAAGCGATGTTGCTTGGGAAGGTCAAGCGGCTTCGGTTCTTGTACAAGCTGAATTTTGTATGCTTTCAATTGCTTGCACATTTAAGATGTTTTATTGACCCTTCTTCTTTCAATTGCTGACAGCTTCTACAATTGTCATTATATAGTGTTCCCAGTCCACTGACATATCTGCCAAATATACTGTAATTTGTAAGTACTTCTACTAGAGTTCTTATGTAATTCATTTTGAAGTTTAATAGTCGGCATTTGCGACCAATATTCCATCCTCCATTCCACGAGTCCCAGCAATATTTTATGGATTAAATACTTACTGGAAGCCAGAGGCATATAAATTCTCTTCTTGAGGTGTCTAGGGTGGTTCTTGCTCTAGCTAGTTTATAAGCTTGACAATTACCAGGGACTCATTGCTGGCTGAAATAAGATGTTAGATTCACTAAGAGGTCAAGACATTCATTCACTATCTTGGAGGAAACCCTAAAAAACTTTAGATAGTTTTAGCTTGGCTATCTGTTTATATAAATATTTTTTTACATCTTTGTCAGAACAAAAGTTTTTTTATTTGGTATGATCTCCGCTTGACATTACAGTGGATTTCCCAATATTGATCACGTTTTCGGGTGTTATCTCATTGCCCTCGATGTCTTTGGCAGTTCTGGTATCCAGTAGAAGTGAAATTTGCTTTTGGCAACTCTTTCCACTACTGCACTGCTTTCCAATACACTTCTGGCCGATATGCGATACGAAGTTGTTGCCTTGATTTCTGCTTTGCTGTCTACTTACTTGTAGCTGTTGACTCTGGAATTGCCTGCAGCAGTAATAGAGGGCAGCTCCGTGTCTTTCGCAAGAGCCAAGACCTCAGCTTAAAATATACTGCAGTGGTCCGACAACTGCTGATTTATGCATAACTCTGGACAGTGTATCCCCACACCAACTCCATCGCCCATTTTTGAGCCATCTATAAAAATCTTAGAGTGTTTCCTACATATTAAAAACGTACTTTCCTTTCCTCCAGACCAACGGATTTGCTAGATCAGTTGTCAAGGAACCTTGTTCATAATTACATTCATTGCTTTCATAGAGATTATCCATTAGATATTTCAGAATTGTTTTTAAAGGAGGATTTTTGTAATCATTGGCACGACCTGTTGCTTTTTCATTGGAGTGTTTTTTTTTACGTGGCGGTTCCCAAACCCTGCGCACAACCCTATGCAGGGGGGTTGTTTCGCCATCTCACATTAGCTCGCCTTCAAACGGATGTTCTTAGGCTACCCAGAGGATACTTGGTCAAAGACCGGAAGTCGTGAGCTGCTTGAGTTATATGTAAAAGAATCGTTTCTGGCCACTCCCAAGTGAATGGCGATCAGAGAACTTTCCTTACTTGCGTGAACTTCTACACATGACTCCATCCTCCAACCTGTTGCAATCGGAAATCTACACTATAATAAGTTTTAAATCCTGAATATGTGTTTGTATATAACTAATCAGCGTTACGAGCTGAGTCAATTTCGTCATGCCCGTCTGTCCGCCAGCATGTGCGCAAACTATACTATTTGAGGTATCGATCTTAAATTTTGGACTCGTTCTTTTCTCAACAAAAAGCTGAATATTTGTTGAAAACGCAGATATCGGACAACTATGGCTACCATACTAACTGACCGATCAGGCTCAAGTCCTTTTATACAAAACTTTTTTATTTGACAAAGTATTTTCACGACATTCGGCACAACTAATTTTCAAATGCATCGCTACAGTCTCCGACTATATTTTTCTGATCGGTTCACTATAGCATATAGCAGCAGTTCAATCGAACAATTTTTTATACGACAAAGTATCTTCACAAAATTAATCATAGATTTTAAGCTAAGACATCGCTACAATTCCTGAACATATTGTTCAGATCGGAGCACTATAATATACAGCTGGCATACAAACTGAACAATCAAAACTAAAATAAAGTACTTTTCACACCCTTTTATGCTATAAAAATGCACTTGTGTGGGGTAGTCTAGCTTCGGTTCGACAGAAGTTAACTCATTTTTTTTATCTTCAATAAATTTGGCTTAAATTTAATAAATACCAACAAATGGCAATAGAGCGCCACAATATATCAATTGCCAGCCAAATACTACAATTACTGGCACATTTGCGAGCTAAGCTTTACATTAGATTTGCCACCTCGCCAAATATGTACACGCTGTGCAATTAATTAGACCCACGCGTTGCTCATTCGCCGCGTCGTCAACACATTGTTCCAGCAAACCGAAAACGAATTCAACCAAATGCAGCCAAACAAAAGAGGAAACAAACAATAAAATCAAAACAATAAATTGTGATAATGTGAAGAGCATTAAAATTTGCCACACATAATTAGAATTGCGCGTATGTAGCGTTGTGTGTGTTGTAATGTATGCTGGGGGTAGCAACGAAATTAACTGAAAATTGAACTAGAATGGCTGACGTGTAGGTACAATACCAATTCCAATCACTGGCTGGCTGGCTGGCTGGCTGGCTGGGCGACTGGCTTTGTTGGCTGGCTGATTTGTGGCTAGCTGGGCTCGCTGCAGGTCTCGCTGAATCAAAGCGCTTGCATGTGATTGTGCATATGTATTTTGTATGTAAATAAATAAAAATGAAATTGTTGCCTGATTGCCCGTTTGCAGGTCGCACGGTCGCGCATGCGCAGCTGAGGCCGCTGAGGCAGCTGGAACGGCAGCAGCTGACAATCGCGAAATCGAGTTGCCGTGCAGCGGCAGGCAACCGCCAGCCAACAGCCAACAGCCAATCTAATGCAGTGCAATGCGGTCTAAGGCGCGCAATAAACATACTTGTACGCGCATAAATAGCGGCACATACACACACACACATACTCACTCGCGCGGTTAACTAAATGGACACACGTGTGTGCGGCTGTGCATGCGCCAAGCTCATTGTTAGGTGTGGTCTTGTTCTAGTCTAGAAAACTACTTTCATATTTCAGCAAAGCATCCGATACGATCCGAACCGCAATGCCAATGAACACTCACACACACACACACATACACACGCTCATAGCGACTTACACGAAGTGCACATGCTTACTTATTGTACTTGCTATTGTTGTTGTTTTTGTTATTGTTAGTTGTATGTTGTCGTTGTATGTATGCTGGCACATAACTCGCTTTTAGAGTTGTGCTCAATAGATAGACGGACAGTTGCAGACCACATTGGGGGACTCAATGCGACTTCGATTCGATTCGACTCAATTCAATTGGATTCAGTTCACCACAGTCCAGTTCACAGTTGGTTGATGTGATGAAGTGGCGCTGTTGCTATTGTTGTTGCTGCTGCAACAAAAGCCTCAGCTCCTCTACATTGCCTGTGGTTTTTGTTGTTGCAGTTGTTGTTCCTTTGGCACACAGTTATTCGAGGCGAAGCGTTGTCGGAACAGGCATTGGCGTGGCCGTGTGTCAACAGTCCGCGATACATATTTTAAGTATTTATTTAAAGCACATGCTAGTGTTGCTGGCAAACAAGTTTAGGTGCTCCATTGCCGCACACTGCAACTCACATATTTCGCTGAATTATTTGCGCGATTTTTATTGAGATCTAATTTCGTTTGCGATTTTTATTCATAACTTTCTGCATTTCATTGCGGTAATTATTAATTAAAAATTCTTTTTAATTAAATCTTTGCAATATTAATTAATAATTGTCACAATTTTGATATTGTGATGGGGATTTGAGAAGGCTATCACTTTCAATGTGGTGAATAAATTGATAGGTTTAATCATAGGCTATAAGGTAATTGTTTTCCTCCTCAAGGTAGATTCCGTTATTTTCCTTTGACGAACACCATACGAGGGCTGCTATATATATTTCTGGCCTAATAATGAAAATAGGCATATTTATCAACGAAAATTATTTTTTTTTTTCGTTGGATTTGGCCCGTCTGCTCGTCTTGGAAGACCCACACGGTCGATTGCTGTTTTGTTTCGGGCTCATGCGCATAGATCCATGATTCGTGACGATCTTATAAACGTCTTTTGAAGCACCGCGATCGTATTTTTTCAGCATTTCTTTACACCAATCCATACGAGCCTTTTTTGTTCGATTGTCAAATTGTCAAAAAAACCTTTTTTACGACCAGGTGTTCATGCAATATCGAATGTATGCTGGTGGGAGAAATGCATAGGCATGCCTCTATCTGAAGGTATGTTACATGACGGTCTTGCATTATCAGTTCACGTACGGCATCGATGTTTTCTGGCACAACGGCTGTTATTGGACGACGTTTACGGAATTCGTCTTTGATCGAGCGTCGGCCACGATTGAATTCGTTGTAACAGTTTTTCACAGTGCTTTAGGATGGTGCTTCATAGCCATACAAAGATTTTAGTTCATCGATGCACTCTTGTCGTGATAATCCACGTCGAAAGTTGTGGAAAATGATCGCACGAAAATGTTCACGAGTTAATTCCATTTTTTGGCCGAGATGAATTTTTTAATTCCCTGTAAATAAAACAATTCACGATTAAATGACAAAACGTTCTGAGTGATGTTATGCTAAAAAATGTCAAACTTTCTAATGGAAATGTCAGATTGCACCTGACAATACTTAGCGGTGCCCAGTCCAGAAATATATATAGCAACCTACGTATTAGAATATATTGAAATCTTTCAAGTGTTCAGCACCGACTCCTTTAAGCAAAATATCCTAACTTTATATTATTATTTGCAGTCCATGACCTAATAAAAATTCGGCTTAGGCAGTACCGTTTACGTAGATCCCACTGTTGAGAACGCAGCGATCTATTGCGAGCATCCCCACTTTTTTTTAAATAAAAAGCATATAAAGTTCAAATTTGATGGGGAACGTTTATTATCATTCGAAAAAACATTCTTCGGCATTTATTTTTTGAAGATTATTTCTTTCAAATGCTGACCGTGGCTACGTCTTAAATCGTCCATCCGTTGAGTCCAATTTTCGATGACTCGTTCGAGAATTTCGACTGGTAACTAGAATGGCACGCGTGATGTTTTGCTCCAAGGCCTGAATCGAAGAAGGATTGTCCGCATAGACTTAAAATTTTACTTATCCCCACAGGAAAAATTCTAACGGTGTGATACCACATGATTAGAGTGGTTAATGGACTGGCCCAAACCGGGAAATTATCTGAGCACCAAAGTGTTCAATAAATCCATTGATTGACGCGATGTGTTTGAAGTGGTGTTGTCTTGTTTCTTGTTGAGCTACAATTTCATGCATCAAATAGTCGGCTATCATAGCACGATAACGGCTCCCATTGACGGTTACGTTCTCTCTCTATTTGGAGAAATATGGACCGATGAATTCACTGTCCAAGAAATCACACCAAATCGTCTTATTTCCGGATGACATGGCAGCTCGTAAATCTTTTCAAGTTGCTCTTCGTCTCAAATGCGGAAATTTCTCTTGAGCCAGAAATGAGTCTCTTCGCTGAACAAAATTTTGCTCGAAAATCTCGAAACTTCTTGGAACTTTGCGAGAGACCACAGAGCAAAGTGGTGTCGCTTCGGAAGTTGGATCGACTTCAGTTCTTGCACAAGCTGTATTTTAAGATCTCGACGTGAAATGCGCCGAGTCGTTCCATACGTCAGTTCGAGTTGCTGCGACCTGCGACGAATCGACTCACCTGGAATCGATGGCATACCAAACAGAGCTATAAAGGTAGCCATACTTTCAAGGTCCACTTTTTTCGCTAATATGTAGAACGCGTGTATAAAAGAAAGGGTGTTTCCGATTCCTGGAAGTTTCAGCGTCTGGTTTTATTCCCAAATATAAAAAAACCGCTAGGTGAACCTTAATCGTATCGATTTTTGTGTATACTCGACATAATGGGCAAAGTGTATGAAAGTATAATAAGAAACCGTTTGGAGTTTGCAATCCAGGAAGCCGGTGAATTATCAGAAAGACAATACGGCTTCAGAAAACAAGGGTTCATTATTGAAGCGCTAAAAGAGTTGTCGACACTGCAAAAAAATATTGTGCGCTGATTACCCTGGATGTGAAAAATGCACTCTGCTAAATGGACAAACATATTTGAAGCTTCATATGAAATACGCGCCCCTCAGTACCTCATAAATATTGTTATGAGTTATTTTGATAGCAGGCTAATCTCCGACACTAACGAAGGCTCCGAGAGCCACCCTATTTCAAGTGGAGTACCACAAGGTTTAGTATTAGGCCCTCTTTTATGGAATCGCATGTATGATGGGGTGCTAGGAATACAAAAGCCAAAACACGTTAACTAATTACATACGCGGATGACCTTATAGTGGTAGCAATAGCTAAACAACTTGATGACCTCCACAATAATTATAATGAATGCGTAAATGGTCTGCGCCAATTGTTTACTTCTATGAGTTTGGAACTGGCTGAACACAAAGCAGAAGTATTGCTCGTAAGCACCAAGATAATTGAGGAAATAATAACTCTCACTATAAGAGAGTGAGGGATTACTTCACAGCCAAAGTTGAAGTATTTAGGGGTAATATTGAACTCCAAACTTAAATTCAAGGAGCACTTAGAATACACATCAAATACCTGCAAAGCAAATAAGACTTACAATGTCTTATCCAGAATGATGGCAAATAAAGGCTGTGTGCGCTCCAGTCGTCGACTTCTAATCGCAAAAGCGATGAGCTTAGTAATGTTGTATGCAACATATGCCAGACCAATAAATGCGGTGCATAGACTCTCAGCAATAAAAGTGACAAGTGCCTTTCGAATCAGCTAAAGTTCTAGGTAGTATGCCGCCGATAGACAACTAAGGAGACGAGATTATATGAGCTAACAGCGCCAATTACAATCAAAAAAAGAGAGGAGAGAAAGAAGAGCATAATTATATGGCAGCAAAGAAAGCAAACCTCAACCAAAGGATGGTGGATCCGCAGACACACATCCTTCTTTTTCTTCTTAATTGGCGTAGACACCGCTTACGCGATTATAACCGAATTAACAACAGCGCGCCAGTCGTTGCTTCTTTTCGCTACGTGGCGCCAATTAGATATTCCAAGCGTAGCCAGGTCCTTCTGCACTTGGTCCTTCCAACGGAGTGGAGTCTTCCTCTTCCTCTGCTTTCCCCAGTGGGTACTGCGTCGAAAACTTTCAAAGCTGGAGTGTTTTCGTCCATCCGGACAACATGACCTAGCCAGCGTAGCCGCTGTCTATTAATTCGCTGAACTATGTAAATGTCGTCGTACATCTCGTACAGCTCATCGTTCCATCGAATGCAGTATTCGCCGTGGCTAACGCGCAAAGGGCCGTAAATCTTTCTCTCGAAAACTCGCAACGTCAACTCATCAGTTGTTGTCATCGTCCAAGCCTCTGCACCATATAGCACCACGGGAATTATGACTGACTTCTAGAGTTTGGTTTTTGTTCGTCGAGAGAGGACTTTACTTCCCAATTGCCTACTCAGTCCGAAGTAGCACCTGTTGGCAAGAGTGGTGTTTACATTGGCTTATCCCACGGTAGTTGGCGCAGATTGTGGGGTCTCCCTTTTTGTGGATTGGTTATCACTTCTTTGCCGCCGTGTTTGAATAGCTCGGCCGCCAATCCATTGGCCTATGTTATTATTCAGACGGGTAATTGCTATTCGAACTTCTTCATGGTCGGGCAATGGAACGTCTGCTTTATCGTCATCGATTGGTGAATCATGTTCCTGGCGTTGAACGTTCACTGCCATTCAACAGGCTGGAGAAGTGTTCCCTCCGTACTTTAAGTATGCTCTGGGCATCCGTCACTAGAACACCTTTGGGGATTCTACAAGAGTATGTTTCGGCCTTGAAATCTTCTGTTAGCCGTCGCATCTTTTCGTAGAATTTTCGAGCATTACCCCTGTCGGCCAGCTTAACAAGCTCTTCATACTCACGCATTTCGGCTTTTTTCTTTTTCTGTCTGCAAATACATCTCGCTTTCCTCTTCAACTTTCGGTATATATCCCATCCCGCACGTGTTGTGGTCGATCGTAACGTTGCGAGGTAGGCATAGACTGACATCCATACGTGGATAAATAGGCAACATGGGGACCTGAATTTCAGGGGCTATCTATACAAATTTAAAAATGACGTCAGTCTGTATTTTTCGATGAATACGGAGTCCATATAAGCCTCTGAACACGTGTTTTTCCAATGTCCTCGGTTTCCAAACATAAGGCAGCTGGACTAGCTGGTAGTTTAACGATGAAATTTATGAATGCTGGGTCTCAAGCAGGGCGATGGTGTTGTGAATAGTCGGCTCAGTAGGTCGATTATGTTGAACATAAGTTGAGCGAAGCCTTCAAAACACATTCTTAGAGTAGAACGATTTTAAACGTTGTTCAGGCGTAAGTCTTGCTATAATGACATTCCAAACAATACTGAACAAAAATAACATGACAGCTTGACAACACTGACGCAAGATCTGTCAAAAAACGGCTGTTCAAAGAAGTATGTCTACTTGGATCACGCGACATAAGCATCATTGTTGGCATTACAGCATTAACGCTTTAAAGCTCTAGTAAAATCAAGTGTGGCAACTACTGCAGAAAGAATTCTTCACGCAACGGCTGCTGTTAGCATGCCCTTACATATGTTTCTGCTTGTTATTCAAATCAGAACAAAACGCCTTTTTAACCACACATATTTACCGAGCTGTACATTGCAAACAAACAAGCAAGCAATTTCACTTTCTGCGCCAGCCAACAGCTGCTCTGATGCCAAGAGCAACAACAAATGTAAGCAACTGAATGTATGTAAATAGACATGAGAGTAAGGGAACGTTGATAGTAATTAATTGCACTTCTATTCCGCTCGCAATGATTCAAGTGTTCTGCCAAAGCGATTGCTCCACACACACACACACACATTTGTATGTAAATGCATATCGAAACGTATGGCGATTGCCTACTTACATAAACAATTCCATATTTATTTATTTTTATGATTACGCTGCATTTTTCTCTTATTAGTTTCTGCGCTGCGCTGAATTACTTGTAAAAGGATCTTAGCCCACGCTTTTTGCGCATTCGATCTGCTGACTGTTGGCCGCTGCGAGTTTCGCAATCGCTAGCAAGCGCACATACTCGTACGCCAATATGTACTCATATGCACCACCATATCGACATGGGTTTGTACGTGTGTGCGTGTGTGTACATGTGCGCTTGGCGCGCTTCATAGCGCCGCAGTGCATCTCAGCGTGCCCAGCTAAATGCCTGGCCGTATGCATATTTGTGCGGCTGAGTGCCTCGACGCGGTACTATTTAGTGGCCTAGGTGCATTACTGTATGAGTTGACAGCAACAACAGCAACGATAGCGTCGAATGTGTTGCGCACGCGCAGTTGCCCGTGCCGAACGTCCGCCGCCGTCCATTGGGTTGGTCTATGGACTGTTAGCATCATGCACTTTTTTTTGGTCTAAATCATTGGAAACTAGTTTAGGTGGGTCGTCCAGGCATTTTTTCTAATGCCTTTTCTTCTGCTTCTTCTTCTTCTACTTCCAACGCTAACTAACGCTTTTGCTTTGTGGCCGATACCGTAGCCAATTCAGCGCTATTGCAAGATCGTTGATGTAGTTGTTGTGTTCGCGTTTTTCTAGCTGCTCGTTTTTGTTGTACTTGTAAATATATTGTATTTTAGCAACGTGCTCGAATTCTAATGACCGCCCAATGTGGCTGTGCGCACACTCATCGCCATCGCCATCGCCATCAACGGCAACAGCAACAGCAACAGCACCAGCACCAACGCCATCAACGGCAACAGTACTCAGCTCCATTACAACAACAACGCCAGGTCCGCAGCCAGCTAGCAAAAAGTTAGCAGCAACAACGAGTGGCAGCCGCAGTCCGTCCTCAGCCTGTGCGCCGGCGCGCGGTGTCAACACCAGGCTGCAGAGTCGCCTTGGTCGTCGTCGTCGTATGTGCCGAGATATGCAAATCGAATCCAAGAAACTGGTTTATCGTTGTTGTTAGCCAAATAAAAGCAACAACAAATGCTACAATATTGAAATAAGCAAAACTCCAAAAAAAAAAGAACAAAACCAACAGCAGCAGCGGCAGCGACAAAACATTGCAGCAGAAAAAAATTGAGGAAATATGGGTCGATTGCAATGTAGTTGATCGAATTTTTGCATTAGGCGCAGTTTTTTGCATCCGCCCGGCCCGTTCGCTCGTCGTTCGTCCGTCCGTTCGTCCGCGATTATCTTCTTGGAAAAGCACATAAAAATACCAATGCACTGCAGCACCAGCACAAGCACCAGCACCACCAGAATCAGCATTGCCGCCGTCGCCTCTGTTTGCGGCATGGCACAAGCCAATGAGCCACCAACCACTGCGACAACACCACACCGTGTGCGCCACTCTGCCGCTACATAGTTATCGGCTTACACATGTTTGTTTGTATGCTTGTGTGTGTGTGAGTTGAAGCGTCGAGGTAAATGCCGAGCAGCCATCAAGGCATCGTGGCATCGCGCCATCGAAAATGGTTTCGGTTTGTGTTTGTTGGTTTTTCCGTGGTACAATTTTTTGTATTTTCCTTTTCGATTTTTTGGTTATTCTATTTCGTTATTAACCTCGCAGTGAAATTAACGTTTAGCTCGCGCCACAGCACAGTGGTATGGTTCCAACGAATATGAAGGAAAAATTTAAGGTCTCATGTGGCATAGGCAAATCCTCTCACTTCTATTTATTAAGATATGCTAAATATCGATAAAATACGGCTATGTTCACTGACGATGAGCAATACCAAAATCTCCATCTGGATCGGACCTCTCCGAGCCGT
The DNA here is from genome assembly GCA_027475135.1 of Bactrocera correcta. NCBI lineage: Eukaryota > Metazoa > Arthropoda > Insecta > Diptera > Tephritidae > Bactrocera > Bactrocera correcta. The sequence continues at coordinate 6,607,191 of CM050323.1, read as the reverse complement.
TCGATACCAAACGAGGTTTCAGACTAGGCGACTGCGTATCGTCACACTCGCTACTTGGCTCCCACGTCACGGTTGACAGTAATAACTTCGATGTCGTAGATAATTTCGTCTATCTTGGATCCAGCATTAATACCAACAACAATGTCACCCAATCCAGCAAAATCCAACATAAAATATCTCTTGCCAACAGGTCTAATTCGGACTAAGTAGGCAATTGAGAAGTAAAGACCTCTCTCGACGAACAAAAACAAAACTCTATAAGGCACTCGTTATTCCCGTCCCGCTATATGGCACAGAGGCATGGACGATGACATCTGATGAGTCGTTGTTACGAGTTTTCGTGAGAAAGGTTCTGCGGAAGATTTACGGGCCTTTGCCTTTGTATAAGATATAGGACGACATTGACCTAGATTAGCGAAGTAGGAGTATTAACTCTGAGAGTATTCGACGCATTACCCGTCGTTGAAAGCTGAGGAGGACGAAGACCTCCACCCCGTTGAAAAGAGGAGTGGTGGAAAAGAACCAGACTATATTTGGAATCTCCAATTCGTTCCAAATAGTGAGAAAGAAGAACGACTGACGCGCTTTTGTAAACTCGGTTATAACCGCGTAAGCGCTGTCTACGCGAATATAGAAGAAGAAATATCGATGTATACGGCATATAACTGATCGAGGGGACGCTTAGTTTTATTGTCGGAGCTGATCTCCAGGATTAAAATCCCTATGACTATTGAAACACCTGTACATTGAGGTGCCAAAAATTTTTAGTTAGCATTCAAAAGACCCTCAGAATCGACGAACCGCTTTCAGTATAACACAAATCTATTCATCAGCGGATTTCAATATCAACCAATTTTTCGGCTTGACCGAAAGCAAGATGTCCATTTAGAGAAAATTAGTGTAGAGTTGATTTTACCTTAATTTTTTCGAGACAACTTTCACCAATAGCGTTCGGCAAAATTTTAACCTCATGTTTACCTATCCGAACGCTCCAACTAAAACTCCTTTAACTAATCGAATATATTGCCGAAACTTCTAGAACATCTACCGTTCCACTCTGAGTCAAAGGGCAATTGGGGGTTGTTAACTAGCGTTCACTGAGTTAAAGAGAAAGCGATCCATCTAGTTTTAGATCGCTGGAATGGAGATCCTTACATGCGTTATATAGTGTCTATGTAAAGACATAAGTTTGGATGGGAGCTATAGTGTCCTAATGTGAACTATGTGATCGGAAATTGTACCGACCCTTGGTTAATGTTCCATACCAGAATTCGTGAAGATACTTTGTCAAGAATCATCTTAATGCTTGAACATTACATTACATGTGATCAAATTTTGTTTGAAGTCAGCTAGTGGTTTGTAGATTTAATTATCCACAAGAATGAACTGGAACCAGAGGAAATACTTGTAAATTTACCAGTTCAGCAAATCAAAAATACTCTAAACTCAAAAACAGCGCGCTTGTGTCCAAAACACCACATAGTCCCTGCGCTTGATGGCTGAGTGTTATTACAGTTAGTTTATGCATTTCCTATGTACTATTTTGCCCGCTTGCCATTACTGTGGCTGTTAACTGGGTTGATTTTGTGGTGGTAGTGGTTGTTGTTGCAGCAATTGCATAAAACGAAAATGCTCTAGCGCGCGCTGGAAATGGCTAAGAGATCCAGTTTAAATTGCAATTGCTCGTTAATGGGCATTAAAACGTGCCAAAGTGGCTCACAGCTCGCACAGTGGAGCAAACTGGCTAAAACACGTGCGCACACGTGCACATTATACGCTAGAATATGCATAACGGACCAAATATACATACATATGTACGGATGTATGTGCTTGAATTAGCAGCTAAGCGAAGGTTTAAGCGCAGGGCTGTCGAGAACGCCAAGCGGACAATTCGGTGCACATCATCCGAGCGTGCGCCGCGCCGCGTCACATCGTTGCCACTTGACCCCGTCACCACCAATACAACACTCGGCAGAATATTTGCAGGCATATAATGGTTAATGGATCATGTTCCGCCGAAAAACTGATTTATTTCGAAGTTTTTCATGTTGTTTTCATTTGCCTTTAATTCATTTGGCATTTAGTTAATGTTGATTACCGTTTTGGCGCACCAACAACTCATAATCTCCTTTGTAGTTGTAGAGTACGATATTTTGGCAATCACTGAGGTGCGGTCCAGCAGCGCTTCCTTAGCAATATTTTACGGGTAACGAACGCATAGCGAGTTGAACTCTCTCGTTCCGATTTCACAAATGCCTCACGTAGGGTTCCACATGAGTGGATATCAATACTGAACTACTAAGTGGGTGGCATCGGTATTAAAATGTTGTAAGCGTTGACAGTAAAGGTCCGAAATATGTTTAATACAATTTATTTGAATTTGGACAATTACCAACAAACAAGTTGAGACGGAAAGAAATTATGTAAGAAGGGCTAAAGCTAGATTGGTGGAACGAAACAAATTAACGGTATGTAAAATATGATAGTAAGCATCTTCTCCTTCTTCTTTACTGGCGTATGCACCGCTTACGCGATTATAGCCGAGTCAACAACAGCGCGCCACTCATTTCTTCGTAAGCATACCAACCGGAAATTCCAAGTGCATTCCCTTACATCGCAATCCTTAACACGTTTGCCGGGATCGTCATCAAAAGGGTGGTCTCTCACCCGAAGCTGTTTTCTTCTTTTCGTTGGCAGCGTTTTTTGCAGGGGGTTCCAAGCCCAGTGCAAAACCCTGGGAAGGAGATGTTTCACCTTCTCACTTTAACACGCTTTCAAACGGATTGTTTTTTGGGGAACGTTTTTCCAAGCAGAATATAAATCTGCATCTAAATTTTTGGTCAAATTATCGCTCATTCGAAAACAAGCTTGGATGGACAGATGGACGGAAATACGAGCAGTCCGCTTCCCGATCATGTTGATATACTACCAAAAAAGGTGAGATTTGAATTTAAACTGCGCGCGTCGAAGATTTGGAGAATTATTTTTTTTAGGTTGGTAGTACTGTCAGTCACATTTATGTCAAATTTCATGTCAAAGTATTCATTAATATTTGAGATACGTGTCGTTTTGTGAGCTGCTAAAAGTGAGTTTTTCGTTTTTTGCGATGTCGAAATTTGTTGAGCAAAGAATTTGCATTAAATTTTGTTTACGCAATCAATTTTCTGCTGCGGATACGTTAAGGATGGTGCAGAAAGCCTTTGGTGATGAGGCTATGTCTAAAAAACATGTTTACAAGGGGTAGAGTGAGTTCCAAGCCGGCCGTGAACGTGTCGAAGGCGAAGAGCGTCCAGGGCGACCATCAACCTCAACCGACGAAGCTCACGTTCAACAAATCAAAGATTTGGTGTTGAAAAACCGTCGATTAACAATTAGAGACCTTGCTGATGAAGTTGGCACATCGAAAGGCTCAGCCAATACCATTTTGAAGGATGTTTTGGGCCTCAAGTGCGTCATATCTCGACTGGTACCAAAAACATTGAATGTTTTGGAAAAAAGGCGTCGCGTTGAAGTGTGTGAAACGATGCTTTTCGACTACCAGGGTGTCACGAATCGCATTATAACTGGCGATGAGACTTGGTTCTATGCTTACGACCCCGAAATAACCGATCAATCGAGCAAATATCGTGCCAAAAGAGAGCCGAGTCCAAAAAAATCGCTCAAAAATCAAGGCAATGTTGACCGTTTTCTTCGATTATCGCGGTGTTGTGCATTATGAATTCCTTCCAAACGGTCAAACAGTCAACAAGGAATATTATTTGAACGTTAAGCGTCGTTTGCGTAACGCTATCCGCCTAAAAAGGCCGGAATTGTGGAGAGACAATTCTTGGTTTTTACACCACGATAATGCACCATCCCATACTGCCCTCGTAATTCGTAATCATTTCGCCAAAAACTCAACCCAAATCGTTTCGAAACCACCGTATTCACCTGATCTGGCGTCGTGCGACTTCTGGCTGTTCACCAAGCTCAAAAGACCGCTCCGGGGACAGCGTTTTTATACTTATATTATTTTTTTGTATTCTCCTCTAGATTCAAGCAGCGAAGACGGACTGAAAGCCATCCCGGAAAGTGACTACAAACAGTGTTTCGAAGATTGTAAAATCCGTTGGCATAAGTGCATTGCATCGGGTAGAGACTACTTTGAAGGGGATGAAATTGATTTGGAAAAATAAATAAAGAATTTTCAAAATAAAAACAATGTCACCTTATTTTTTGGGCACAGTAGTATAAAAGGATCGTACAGTTGTCGGAAAAATATTATTGAAGCTTTATAGCAGGTCTTCATAGTGGAATAAGCATTTTCCTAATATGTACACTTTTTCGCATCTGCGGTACCAGAACGAAGGAGAAAACAGAAACAATTCTACGATAATGAACTTTTGTAAAAAAATATATATTTTTTGGCTCTCTTTGAGCCCTGAATATGTTATATTAAGCCTGCCACAATGTCTCTATCGCCCAAAAGGAGGAGTCAGAGATCGCAAAAAGTATACATAGTATATCATAATCAGCGTGACGAGCTAAGGGAACGCATCAGTGTTACCCTCCGAAAAATTACAGAAATTCGCACTTTTTTTTTTAAATAAATACATTTTATGTTTATTTAATGGGTGTATAAGAATTAAATAAATTGTAAAAATTACACGTGAGAAACGGTCCTGTACAATGTCCACTATTGCGGCCGCAATTTTGGTCTAAAACAAAAACTTCAAAAAGATTATTAATTTGTAGGAAAGTCACTATCTCGCTATGAAAGCTTTTTTTTGGTTTTTTGAAAATTGACAACATGGCGGCAATTTGAACAAAAATTATCGAATTTAGCGCTTTTTTCAACAGTTTTTCATAGAAAAAAGTTGGAGGATTTCAAAACAAAATAAAAGCTTCCATAGCGCGATACTGAATATACATTATAAATGTTCTCTTCAAACTGGAACTAGATATCTTTAAAACTTTTCCTTTGAGAGTGGAAACCGAAGAACGCGTTTAAAGATTGGATCCGCTATGTTTCCCACTCCGTTCCCTATCTACAAGAAGCGCTGTAGCGTTTGAATTTCGATTAAAAAATTTGAGAGAATGTTTATCATAGTGCATACTCTCCGATAGTGCCGCAAAAAAATCAATTTCTCGAATATTTCACACTAAGGCGAACTCTTAAATCGACTTAGCCTTGTCCGTCTGCCCGTTCATCTGTTTACGTACGTAATAGTCCCTCAGTTTTTGAGATATCGATATGAAATTTCGCACTCCTCCTATTATTCCAAAGAAGCTGTTCATTTATCGGAACAGCCGATATTGGACAACTATAGCATATAACTGTCATACAAACTGAACGATCGAATTATATTGCTTGTATGGGAAACTTTTTCATTTGACAAGACGTCTAGATCAAATTTCGCTTGAGTTATTGTCTGAGGCAACGCTGCAATAACCGTAGAAATTGTTCAGATCGAGTGAATATAGTTAATAGGTATTATACAAACCAACCGACCCAAGAGTATTGTAAGGAATATCGTGTGCTTGGGAACGGTATCATAGCTGCGGTGCAAACGATTTTAACGTTTTTTCTTGTTTTGTTGCCAAATTTTTCTTTAAATGAAAAGTTTTCGTTATTTTAGGAAAATTTCAGTAACTCGGATGTGCCTTTAAAAAAATTTCAAGGCGACCGCTCAATTTTTGCAACCCTGTAGGGCTTTCTCCAGCTCCAAAACCATCTTTTTTGAGGAAATAGTATTCACGACAGGCCGCTCCACCGATAAGCCAATAACTTACGTAATTTAACAGATTTCAACTCCAAATTTTGAACGTTTTTTTTTTAACTCGCCAGGTGGAAACCTCCTTAAAGTCGTACAACTCTTCACGTCGATATCCTTAGCTCCGACTTATCGTTTTGAATTTAATGAATCAAAATATATGTACATTCTTAGGCAGTTAATGATGCACAGAGTTGATTTCAATGAGTAATTCAAAGCATTTGAACAGATAAATGGAGGGGCTGAAATTTCTTTATTTATATATGTATATATACATACATTAGGGTGATTCAAAAAAAAATTTTTTTCAACTGGTACTAGGAAAATTAGGTTCCTAGACACCTCTAAGAAAGCCTCTCCAAAAACCCATGAGTTTCATCGTTCATAATGATTTTTTTTCATTGAGTTATAAAATCCATAAGAAATAAAAAATGTTCCCAAATATAATCAAACTTTAATTATTAATATCTTTTAAACGGTTGGGTTTACGAAAAAATCATAGGAGACCTTATTTTATGGCATTCAATTTCCTACAAAATCTAAGGACAAGATATTTTTTCAAGTAGTTGGAAGCGAGATATAAATTTTTCTATCTGATAATAAGAAAAAAATAGAAAACTGTATGTAGTAGGACCTTCCCGTTACAATTAAAAACTCATATTTGGAGAGGTTTTCTTAGAGGTGTCTAGGAACCTATTTTTCCGAGTACCAATCGAAAAAAAGTTTTTTTGAATCAACCTAATATATATGTACATATGTATGTATATGTTTGATATGTTGATGAAATCCAGCCCACGTATAGAATCGTGGAATCGTAAATCATCTCTGCTATCCAGCGTTAAGCTCAAGAAAACTCGGCCAAGCGACTGCGAAGGTGTAAGCGCCATGTTATTATTGTGCAAATAAATATGTTTGTACGGGTGTATTGAGAGCTATGCCGCAGCGAAATTCTCCAGTAACGATGAAAACCTCAGAAATCATTCTAACGGTAATTGCAATTGCAATCATCGCCTCAAAGGCCTATAATTCGCCAAACAGAATTACCGATACCGATACGGTTTTACATGCCTACATACTTACAGGCCATATTTGTGCACACTCAAACTCACACACACACACATACACACAGGCACACACATAACAATCAGTTTGAAGTATGAAATTGAATTCAACTGAATGAATTTAAGTTGATTTTGAAAAGAGTAATCCAAGGTGTTGTTATTGTTGTAAATGCATATTTACCATGGACTGCAGTTGAGCGACGGTGGAGTGCGCTGAGATGCCGTGTGGGACGGCAGGGAATACTAAAGTGAGCTTAGCCAAGCTGAGCTCTAGATGCAACTGAGCTGCACTCAATGCGATGTAAGTATCTTAATAATTATGGCTATAATGATGGAGTACAATATTTTACAGTAACAGCAACAACAACAACAACAGCAATAATAATAATAATCGACAAATGGAACGGTGCTTTAGTAAGTTTTTCAACGAAACGTTAGTGTTATGTTGCTGTTGTTTTTGTTTTTGTTTTTGTTCTTGCTTTTGTTGTTGTTGTTTTCGTGGCATTTCCATATAAATAAAGTTAGCGTTGCAACGAAGCGCTGTTGTTGCTATTGTTGTATGCAGCTTAATAAAAACAAATGGTGGAACGCGTTAAAAGCATGACAGTGTAACGCATAGTGACGGTGCAGCGTGTTGTTGTTATTGATTTAAACATCAAGATAAATGACTACAGTGAATTCAACGGCATTAGGCGGAATATTTGGCCGAGTAGGAAGGTAGTATATCTACATAGCTACATAATGGAATATGTGTGTATACATTAGGGTGGGTCGGTGTTTCTTTAGCAACCCCTTTTAAGAAACCAATTGATGCTGGCTATCCAATTTCATCGATCGTTTGTAATTGCCACGTCTACCGAGTTCAGATATGTTCGAACTTAAAAACGCTTTTCTGAAAACTTTTTGAAGAAACCGGTTGACCTCATTCTGATGATGATCCATTGTGCCCTTTCCTATATCACATATGGTCACAAAGGACCAGCACTTTGAATATTTCCAGGAGCTTGCTGGGCGCGATGAAGGTGATGGATCCTAGGGCCATGATCATTTCATCCTTACCGACAACGATATGACTTCCTTCGAATGTTTTTTAATATCCTTCATATCCGCCTAGTCAGGGGACCAAAAACTGTTCCGAGTAATGATGATCACCTGCGTTGCTATGCTCCACAGCAGCGATAGCGTCTTCGGAGCCCACTGTACGGCATCTCTGAGGATTCGCATTAACCACATGAGTAAACGTGGCGCAAAACTACTCCGTGGTGTCTCGAATTACCGACTCTGCTGGGCGCTTATGTCGATCGAAAAGACCAACTCCGAAATATTTCTGCCTCACACGTCCAAAAAACCAACCGTTATCTTTAAAACATGGATGCTCAGTCCTACCTAGTGTCAATATTCGAAATCAATTTGAAGATTCGAAGTGTAGCCAGGTCCTGGTCTTTCCAACGTAGAGGAGGTCTTGTTGCTCTGTTTACCCCGGCGGATACTGCGTCGAATGCCCTCAGAACTAGAGGGTTTTCATCCATTCCGAGGACATGACCCTGTCAGCGTAGCTGCATTGTCTTAATTCACTGAGCTATGTCCATGTCGTTGTATATCTCGTACAGATAATGGTTCCACCGACTACGGTATTCGCCGTTAATAATACGCAAAGTACCGTAAATCTTCCGCAGAACTCTTCTTTCGAAAACTCGAAACGTCAGCTGATGTTGTCATCGTCCATGCCTCTACACCATATAACAGAACGGGGATGATGGCTGACTTATAGAATTTGGTCTTTGTCCGTCGAAAGAGGATTTTACTTCTCAATTGCCTACTCAATGCGAGTTAGCACCTGTCCACCAATTCAGTCTGGAAAAAGCAGGATTAACTGTTGAGTTAAACAAAACAAAGTAAGTAACTTTAACTCGAGACAACTTTTACCGCCACATGAGTGTCAAGCACCCTAATGCTCCCACGAAAAGGTGTTTACTAAAAGGCGACGATAGTGAAACAGTTCAATTTGGCCGCTGTTGCTATATGTGGCATGTGGCAGACAGCGAAGATATGCCAATGAGGACGATGCTTGTTGTTTGTTGATGATGAAGGCGGCAAAGCTGGAATACCAAAAAGAGCAATAACTGACTTGCAGACAAGTCTTTGTCGTCATCGTGGGTTTTAGCGCAAAACCAAAAAAATGAAAAGCTAAAGCAAGAAGTGGATTAATTATACTGTTATTCTCTCTGCAAGTTGAACTATTTACATAAGTTAAAAATAAACAAATGTTTAATTAATATATTAACGAAATACTGAATTTCATTCTTCACTAGTATTCGAAAGGAAATTTCACATTAGGACTCAACTGGAGGGATGTCAGCAAGTAAAGCAAACGAATTTTTCACTTCCAAAATTATTCAACAAAGTCAGGAAAAGATACTGAAATTTCGTAACTTCTGACGAGTTCCTATCGGTGTGTGACCTGTCATTGTTGTGATAGAACACAATTCCTCTATATTGAACGTAGCTGGCCACTGCTGAACGATTGCTGTATTAAGAGTATGGCCACAAGAGAGCATCGTATAAGTAGGTTGCCTTTTATATTTCGAAATTATAGAAGAAAAAATAAAAATTTTGGAAAATAGCTTTACGGTTTTTGAAAATATAATCCATTAAAATCTATAAACTTGTTTATGCGTTTCAACCACACTTTTGCCATTGATTCAGATATCTCTAAAATATGCTTTCTCCACCGCCTTTTTTCTTAATTTTTTACGTACAGAAATAAATAGAAGTGATTCGGTGCCAAGTCGGGACTCTACGGTGAATGAATCGTTAAATCAATGCTTTGAGTACTCAAAAATACGGTTGGTTCAATCGATGTGTGAGTCGCATTGGCATGTTGAAGAGTGATCCGTCTTCGGCGCTTGGTTTTTATGATTTCTTGTAAGACAACTTGCAACTAAATATACAAATGGTTGTGTAGCACTCAGAATTTACTGTTATGGGTTGTGCCGGTGGTATGGTGGCGACTTGTCCAGTTTTTCCAAAAAACCAGCCAACCATTTACAATAAAATTTTCGTAAATTGAATTTGTGCTGAACCCACTAATGCCAATAGTGTTCTCAATCTCACGATAGATCACATAGCGATCTTGCAATATCAGTTTGCGCAATATCATATCAATATCAATAGTTTCGTGATTGAAATCCCTTTTTAAACTGAGGTAAATATTTTAACTCACTGTAAGTAACAAAAATAGCGCTCGCATGTAAAAGTTCTAAATATGATTCACATAAGAGATGTCAAACTTAATGATAAAGTTGTGAGTTGCCAAATTGCAACACTATGTTTTCCAAATCCCAAAATATAAAAGGCAACCTACTTATTGGCCTTTTTTTGGGAAGCATTTATGTTTACAATTCACAGTTGTCTAAGTGAACTTAAGGGGTTAAGGGTAGTCAGAGGCACGAAAAAATTAGAATTTTCAGTGATTTTCTTTTTTGCTATTAAATCATGTTATTTTGCAAATATATGGCATTATTATAGAATGTGTTGACTTGAAGTCACGAAAATTTCAACAAAAAAAATTTAATTTTCAAAGTTAAAGTTGTTTGTGTTGACTAGTTCCAAAAAAGGTACTTGCGGTGACAACCATAAGTCCTTGGAGAGTCACATAAAATCAATCGTAAAAAAAAAATTGAAAAATTGTTTTATAAATAGATGATCCTAGGCCATATCGAAGGATTTTATTTTTTTTTTTTTTCAAAAATTAACAAAATGGCGGCCTCAGGAAATTTTTTTTTTAAATTTTTGTCTTAAAAAATCGAAATTAAAAAAAAAAAAAAAAAAAAAAACCTTCGATCAGGCCCGAGTTCATTATGTATTCTAAAAGCTGTATAAATTTCATTAAAATCTACTGAGCGGTTTTCGAGTTACAGTTGTCACCAGTTCAAAAAACATAGTTTTGAGAAAAACGCGTTTAAAGTTTGCCTTTTTGCTTTGAAGTGCCCGTGCTCTCTTTGTTATTTGTCGAATAACTCAAAAACTAATTATCGGATCAACGTGAAATTTTCAGAGAATATTTCTAAGATATTACACTCAACAAAAATGCAAAAAAAAAAAATATTTTTTTTTAAATTCTAACTACCCCTAACCCCTTAAGCTACGAAATCTGAATGATGACTATTGAATAAGTTCGGGTATAACCGAACATTTCATACTCTTGCAATTTGCAAAGCTTAATGCCAGGAAAGTACCTTCAGATGTTAGTTATATGAGGTCTATGGTGAATATTCCCCATTGCAACCTGTGGCTACAGAGTATAATAGCTTTGTTCGCCTAACGGTTGTAAGTATCACCTAAAGCTAAACGTGATGGATATAGGGTTATATATACATGTACGTATGTATGTATATGTATATGAAATCAGGATGACAAGAAAAGTTGAAATACGGCTGAATGTCTGTCTGTCGGTCCGTCCGTCCGTGCAAGCTGTACCTTTAGAAAAAATTGAGATATCTTGATGAAACTTGGTAAACGGGTTCTTTAGTACAATAAAATTAAGAGTTCATAGATGGACGTAATGGGGCCACTACCACGCCCACAAAACCCCAAACCCGAAAACATATAAAGTGCCATAACTGAGAACTGAGTTAAGATAAAGAACTGTAATTTTGCATAGTAGATCGCAGTAGCAATAGGCACTTGTGGGCAAAAAAATTTAAAAAACTAGGCGTGGCCCGGCCTTTAATAGGTTTAATATACATACATATCTTCTAATCACCAAAATTTCCCAACTCAAATACTATATGAACTTCTACCAACAGTGTGATGAAACTGATGAAAGCGGGTAGTAATCCCACTCACTCGCCACATAACGATACGCTTATGAACTATTAAAAACCGGATAAATCAATAACTGAATACACCAGAGACGTTAAAATTCATCTCCGATATGGTATGATGGCTTAGTGGAGCCGGTGTGAAAATTGGATGTGGCACCGCCATACTATCCCGGGGCCCGACAGCCCGATTTCGACTAAATTTAATACATAGCTCTCTTCTCATATTCCCATATCACTGTCTCCCAAAACTCCCAAATAACACAATTCTAAATTCCACTAATTTTTTTTTACTTTCCAGTACTAAAATCAAGAAGTAATTGATATAACGGGGTAAAATTTTGCACTAATAACCAAATGAAACCGTTCAAGTCACTAGGTACCGAATATGTGGGCTCCAGTATCTATATTAGACTTTTTTGCCGAAAATATCGGTCAATGTCTGAGATATAAAATTCTGAGAGAGTTCTTTTCTAACAATAGTATTTCTGTGTATAAAAAATAGGTTGAATTGGGTCAATACTTTCCTGAGCCCCCATATACCTAATTTAATGAGTTTCAAAGTTCCTGCTGACTTTATGCTGGATATATCGGCCAATATTTGAGTTATCTCAGTGAAAATTACAGAACGTGTTTTACACATAATAGTATATTTTTGTGCCTAAAATATGTACATACAATTGGGTGAAAGCTTGGTCTAGGACCCTTATAACTATTACCAAGATTTTCGATCATCCGATCGACTTTGCTCCATATGATTGGTGATCGTATGTAAAGTACCTTAATGAAACCCAAC
>CM050323.1:6573159-6593758 GCA_027475135.1 Bactrocera correcta | reverse complement strand
TGGAGAAGCAAGTACCTGGCACCCGTGCAAAATTTCAGAGCGGTATCTCAAAAACTAACGGACTTGTTCGCATATATACAGGCAAACGGCCAGACAGACGGACATATAGAACTGTAGAGTAAATCTTAAAACATATTATTCGTGGATCACATTAATTAAATCTGTTCGCTACGGGGTATGTAGAACCGGGAGTCCAACAACGAGTCAAAATTATTAAAATTTACTACCGCAATTCGGAGTCAGTGACCTCAACTTGACGCTACGTCCAATTTAGGTCGTCATAATCGTCCTGTCAAATCAACATTTGAGCATCTCAAGTGGTGTGCATCTCTGTGACGTCATAGTGGTGAATTTTGCGGCGAAAAGATTGGCATTAATCCTTACAAGATCAAATTCGCACAAGAGCTGAAGCTGCTTGACCACCAGAGTCGTCGTATGTTCGTGAATTGGGGAGCAACAACTTGAAAATGATCCGAATTTTCGTCTTCAGCGATGAGGCTTACGTCAATAAGAAATATATGTGTTATTTGTTAGGCAACAATCCACACGAACTCCATGTGTTACTATTGCATACCCAAAAAATAACGGTTTGGTGGGGTTTATGGGCCGGCGAACTCATTGGAGCGTACTTCTTCCGTGATGATCAAGACTGTGAATGGAAGTTGATCAATGATAACTGAATATTTTTGACACGAATTGGATGATATGGACTTGGACAATATATATGTGGTTCCAACAGGCCGGCACCATAAGCCATACAACGAATGTCACAAACGATTTATTGAGCGTGTTGTCAAGTCTATCGTCGATGCTAACAAGCCAGCGACGATTGATGAACTTTGTATGAATATCAAACGAGAAATTGCAGAAGTATCGACCGAATTATGCTTGAAAACCGTCGAAAATTAGGGTCAGCGTCTGGACTTCTTGAAGCGTGCCCGTGGAGGCCATGCAAAAGAAATCGAGTGCCATACATAACGGCATCGAATGTAGTTGTTTGGCACTCGAAATGTAGCGCTCTTAATGAAGCCTCGTCATAAGATTTTTCATCAAAACTCTGAAAGGTAGCTCCTATTAAGTAATTACCACACTAAAGAAATCATTTTCCAGTCACATAAAATAGCATTTATGTTGTACTGCATACATCTAAATATTCATGTACGAACTCACCCTAGAAGCTTTCAAAGAGTTAGCGGCTTATTATGGCTTAGAAGGTGCATCAATTCAGCTCTTACCCTTTATGACTTTCACAAAGGCAGGATGTATACCAACACCAATGCGAGAGGACATTACTTGGACTATGAAGCGTTATGCAAATGCTGATACAACGCGCTGGTCGATACAGTTATAGCAGCTGGAACAATATGAAGACTTGTTACTGCTCTGCCGATGCGACCTCAGGACGAGCAATTTAATGATTAATGGTGCTGAGCGACCTCTTAGCGCATTATTTTCCAATTTGGAGAAGATTGTAGTAAGAATGTTAAGAAACAATTTATTTTCTAACACAAGGTTAGTTTGTTTACCTGAAAACTGCGAGTTGACCGAAGTTGAGATTTTAAGGTCCGATCAGGTAGCAGCATATGCTCTAAAACTGTAGGTAGCAAGTAAAAAATAAACCCATTTTTTTTTATCAGTTAGAACCTAGATCTTTTCAATTCGATTTTTTTGCTGAAAGACTCTTTGATCAAGCCGCTAAAAAGAAGCTCGTTTTCGTCTTGAAAGTTAGCAACGAATCCAAAATTCAAAGTGAAGTCGGGTACTTCTTGATTTTGGCTTTCCAAGGTAGGCGAGATCTTCTTCTAGAATGTGTCTCCCATTTATCTAGTGCATACACAGATATCGCTTTAAATAAAGTTCTACTTCGAAGTGCATTTCATAGCAATTTCCCTATGTCATTCCTATGATACCGATACCGATTTCGTACATGCCTTGTACATATGTACGAGTATATACTTGTATATTCGCAGGCATAGCAATCACATGCTGCGTGTTTTGTATTTCTCTTGTAACCGGCAATCGTTGGAGGGCATTTTGTGAGCATGTTTACTGACAACTGCGGAAGTTACGAGTGCATGGGGCGTAAAATCGACAGGTTTCATCATACATATAAGCACTTATAGACCCACTTCAGCATATCTAGCGTCTAGTTGTGACTGGCATCTTTTATTCTTCACAATGACACACACATACACTACCGCCCGTTGATCTAAGCTTCGGTAATCAGGTGACCGAGCTGACCCGTTGTGCAGTGAAGCCAACTGGGCCACGGGAAGTCAAATTCAAAATTAATGATGTTTGGCAGATTTCCGTAAACGTGTAGTCATTTTCATTTGATTTCATTGCTCGCGGCAGCATTTTGCAGCAAAGTGTTGGGCATTCAACGCACGTCTGCCAGTGGCCCTTCTACTATACATATACTGCGTGCCAATATTATATGTACATGTCTGGCTGGCATATTTTTTTGTCTTCTGTGCTTTGCCTCTTTTTTGGCTTATCTTTTGATTGCTGCCACCACCAAAACACTTCTGTGGCGGCAGGTTGAACGCTTTTACAAGAGAGGAGTGCGGATGTGGGCGGTTATGGCAGGTATAAATGAGCTCGGCGTTCATTGTTCCCACTTAAGTAAACAAATTTTGTGGAGAAACTGGTGGCACTCACACAAGTATGCATTTTTTGTATCTTAAGTGCTGGCGCTGTTGCTGTCATTCCTTTTGATGAAGTGCTGTCTACCATATTTGTGCCATCATAAGGCCCACCTCCAAGGCAAATATGAAATTGCGCCTAGTCATTCCAATTTTCTTCGGTTAATATGATTCGAATGCGTGTATGGAATGTTTAATTCTAATGACGAGCGAGGTGAACTAGAAAAACACACAAACAGATTTATGACGTTTTTTGAATTAAAACTATCGTCTCACCGGGTGCAAAGAAATAGAAAATAAGTGGTTTCTATTTCAATTTAATGAACTATGACTTTGTTTAACATATAAAATTAAAGATCCTGTGAGTTTATCTACTTTAGCTTGGTATACGTTTTCAAAATCTAATTATTAGAATCCCCTTTAGATTACTTTTGATAGCACCGACTTTTGTTAAAAACTTGGACTTTTAAATTTAATTAAATTTAAACTTTAAATTTTTTGAGAGCATTGCAGTTTTGAACCCGTCATAAATCTTTTGATAACACTATATTCGATTGCTGCTTTTCCAACTGAACTACTATGAAATCCAAGATATTTCAATCAAAGCCCTACGTAATCTCGGTAGTCTAAAATAAAAGACTGGAATGTTCCTATGATCCAGTCAACTTCGGCGATTTGCCCCTAACACATCTTTTATCCATTGAGCGTTGACCGTTCGGAATTTGTAAAGCTAGACATAGCTAAACTTGCAGAGAGCAATAGGTTTAATGAACTTTTTGCGATATACGAAGGTTGTAACAAGCCTATTCGTTTTATATCGTCCACATCAGGAAGTAGCTCAATGCAATTTAAGCAAATCATAGGTTATCTCATGAATGGTCAGCGTTCGGAATCGTGTAGTTCTTCAGAGCAGTAGATTTACTACTACTTCATTGGCATCTACCTCTCTTTGAAATTTTTATACTCTCGCAACAAAGTTGCTAAAGAGAGTATTATAGTTTTGTTCACATAACGGTTGTTTGTAAGTCCTAAAACTAAATGAGTCAGATATAGGGTTATGTATACCAAAGTGATCAGGGTGACGAGTAGAGTTGAAATCCGGATGTCTGTCTGTCTGTCCGTCCGTCCGTGCAAGCTGTAACTTGAGTAAAAATTGAGATATCATGATGAAACTTGGAACACGTATTTCTTGGCTCCATAAGAAGGTTAAGTTCGAAGATGGGCAAAATCGGCCCACTGCCACGCCCACAAAATGGCGGAAACCGAAAACCTATAAAGTGTCATAACTAAGCCATAAGTAAAGATATTAAAGTGAAATTTGGTACAAAGGATTGCATTAGGAAGGAAGGGGCATATTTTGAGGTAATTTTTTTGGAAAAGTGGGCGTGGCCCCGCCCCCTAAAAAGTTTTTTGTACATATCTCGGAAACTACTATAGCTATGTCAACCAAACTCTATAGAGTCATTTCCTCCAGGCATTTCTATATACAGTTCAAAAATGGAAGAAATCGGATAATAACCACACCCACCTCCCATACAAAGGTTATGTTGAAAATCACTAAAAGTGCGTTAACCGACTAACAAAAAACGTCAGAAACACTAAATTTTACGGAAGAAACTGCAGAAAGAAGCTGCACCTAGGTTTTTTTTTTAATTTGAAAATGGGCGTGGCGTCGCCCACTTATGGACCAAAAACCATATCTCAGGAACTACTCCACCGATTTCAATGAAATTCGGTACATAATACTTTCTTAACACCCTGATGACATGTACGAAATATGGGTGAAATCGGTTCACAACCACGCCTTCTTCCAATATAACGCTATTTTGAATTCCATCTGATGTCTTCTCTGTATAATACACACATATAAATGAAAATACAATTCAATACTCAAAGTTCACAAATTGATCTAATCTAATTAATTTTACAGCAAAATAAAAAATATGTAAATGACGGATAGTGAAATCACGATTATCACTTTATCATGCGAGAGTAATGTTCGGTGACACCCGAACTTAGCTCTTCCTTACTTGTTTACAATAGTCTGGCATAACAGAAATTTGAATAGAATCCTTTCCTGATTATAGTTTGCCTAACTAATAATAAAAGTGTATCGTTGCGCTTAGAAAGGATAAAATCGGGTGAAGACTTTCTTTAGCTGTCCCATAACTGATATCTGGATATTAAAACATTGTCTTTATACCGCAAGTCATTATGTATTACATTATTATATAATGTTGAATACGTACATATATAGTATACTAAAGATTAATGCTAACATTATTTTATTTATTCAAACACTTACAAACATATACTTGCTCCAACAATCATTTCTCTAGTATAATGATTTCCAATCTTCTGTCTATTTGAAAATGATTTTAGTATATTTTTCGCTGACAGGATGTAAAATGTAATACATAACCTTGGCCTTTGGCCTATAATATAATTAAAACCACACAAATTTGATTGTAACGAGTGACCTAAGTAGAGGTACTTTCTTCAATAGCTTTGTTTGGGCAGATTACGCGTGACTCGTGTCAAGCTGATGTGTTATTTTTGATTAGTATTGTTTGGTATTTCATCATGGAAAGACTTACGCCTGAGCAACGTTTTGAAATCGTTTAACTTTATTACGAAAATTCACTTTTTGTAAAGAATGTGTCACGTGCGCTTCACTCAACTTAGGGTCAACATAATCGGCCTACTGAGCCTACTATTGGCAACACCATCACCGATCTTGAGAACTATCATTCATTATTCAATAATATTTGAGTGAATAGATCACCCTCAACATGCGTGGCAGAAAATGTAGCAGCTGTAAGTGAGAATGTACACGAAGACCATGGAGAGTCGATTCGCTGCAACTGGGACTGACGTAAGGAACGACTTAATGCATTTTACGTCGAGTTCTTAAATTTAAAGCGTACAAAATACAGCTTTTGCAAGAATTAGGGGGGTATTCTAGTCTAGAAATCAAAATTTGGGCAGTTTTTTTGAATTTTATTTAAAAAAAAACCAAAAAATATTTTTACTATACATTTTTTGTGGTGTTTTTATTGATATCTTAAGAATACAGACAAAAAATTTTACAAAAAAATATTAAAAACTAAAATAATAAGAGGGGGGGAGAGACAGGTGTTAAAAAATGCATCCTGGTGACATTGATCCTGACTCTTCCGGTGGTCTGAAAAAAAAAGAGAAAGAAATTCTTAATCAGTAAGGATGCTGTTATAGTCCCTACCTCAGGGAACACGAAAAAGAAAAATTTTGAAAAATGGCGACTACCTGAAAATAAAAATAATTTTTCACCCTTTTTTTGAAATTCCTGAATTTTTTTAAAATATTAAAAACAATATTGACACGATGCTGGTAGGAACGATAAAGGATTATATAAAGAAGGTTCATACAAAATTTCAAGTAAATCCTTTGTACAGAACTTGAGATAATGCCGGTACCGTGTGGAAAAAAGTAGTTTCGAGAAAAACGCGTTTAAAGTTTTACGTTATACGATATTCGCTCAACCGGTCTAGTTGCCACGTCACTAAACTGGCTATAAATTTGAAAATAATTTGAGTTTGAAAAATCCTTTAGGGAGATATTTTTGAATATCAAAACTATCGAATTATGAAAAAAATCGATTTTTTCAAATTTCTAGAGTGGAATACCCCCTTAAAGCCACTCCACGACGATGTAAAGTATAAACTCCATGCGTACATGGAACAAAACATCAAGTGTGTCATTCGCAGACCTGGGTAATATCAAGTACCAGTACGACTTGTAACAAGTACATTTTAAAGGAATTGTACTGGTACTGGTACTGGCATTCCCAAAATTGTCAAGTACAAGTACAAGTACAAGTACAAGTAATTGAAAAATACTTGAAATTTTAACAAATACTTGAAAGTATTTGAAAAGAATTGAAAGTACTTGAAAAGAATTGAAAAATGTACTTGAATCTATTTTTTAATTCTTTTCAAGTACCTTCAATTACTTACAATTGTGAAACCAATATCTATGTTTAGAGGACAATAAGCTTTTTTATTGCCCGTGTAATGTTTAGAAAAAAAAACAACGAATTTAATTATTTCAATTTTAATGATTTATTTCGATATAATTTGATTGCCAATCGCGCTGGCGATTACCGCGACATTCAATTGCGACAAACTAAATTAACAGCTGTAACAAGTTGATTAACCTGCAGCCTTTCTCCTAATTCATACGGTGGCTACGGTATAGCGATCAGCTGAGATAGTGGTACATGTTCTAATTCCATGCATTTACACTAATGTAGACATTTACGCTTGCCTAAGCAAGTATGATAAGAGTGCGTTATCAAAGTCACTCAAATAGACAAAACCGGTTTGGCGATTGCCGGCGCTCAGACCTAAAGCAAGCATATCTTTAGTTTTAAACAATGTTGTTGTATACAATTAAGTGCTAAGAATGTTGGCACATAATAAAATATGTATAAAAGTAGCAGTGATGATTTTGCATATAAACTATGTATCTGTTTCTAAACAATCTAAAAGAAATAACACAAAAAAATGACATTTTATATTTCTTACATGTCGCCTGGAGTGGATATTAGCCGTGCGATTCTGTACTGTGATACAGTATCAAGTCTCCTCATTTGAAATTTCAAGTTAGAGACAAAATCTATTACATTTCATTATTCAGAGATGTTTTTACGCTTGAATGAAAATAAATATGTCGATAACAAATCTTAAATTTTCTATAACATCGTCAAAAAAAAAATTATCAATAAATATAAAAAATATATGTTGACTTTGTTTCATAATATTTATGAAATGTATGTAAAATTGATTTATTTTTAACCTTTTCGTGTTTAAGTTGCTTACAAAATATAAAAAAACGACAATCGATTAATTTAAATGATGATCTCTATTCAGTATATTCAAAATGGCAGCAAGAGTTCTTTTTAATTTGTGACCTGCTAACTATCAGGTCTCAAATTTTAGTCAATATTTTGAGACTAACCCTAGAGACTGTTTAGTGAATAGTAACTAGTCTCAAATTGAGACTTTACCTCAAAATGTCTCAAATAGAGACTAGAGACTGGTTACAGAATCCCGCTATATATTTATACCAGCATGTAAATGTCAGAGTGGTAATTTTGACATGTCATTGTTAACATTAAATTTTGACAACAAAACAAAAGAAACGTGTTTTTGCGAAAACGAAAGTAAAATCGAATACTCAACGCGAACATTCTCGCAACCATAGTCCATGTCTGATATTGTTTATAATATTCATGAAATTGTGATAGTACATAATTGTAAGAATTTAGTAATGTCTTCAAGTTTGGAAAATGATTTTTCTGCTGATGATGAAATGGCCGACCCAACCTATTCGCCAGAAAGGCCGTCCAGAAAGCGGAGACTGGCGTTAGAAACACCAACAACGTCCAAAAAAACTCGCCTATCAACTGTTCTTCCTGTGATACTTGGACCAAAATTTTATTCGGACCTGGAAGAAGTTGGTTTACATGTGTTGTGATGTCTGGTATTGTTTTGCATTTGGTTTTTAGTGTTTTTGTTAGTTTTTCCAGGTACATACAGTGGTGGAAAAAAGTATAGGCACACTACATTTTGACAAAATTTGAATATTTTCTTTTATTTTAAATTTGCTTGTTTAGTGTTTATTAATTTTTTTTTAATACATCCCAACTGCTAATAAAAACCATAAGAATCCAAATTGCAATTTTTGTGCAAAATAAAGCAAAATTCTGCAAAGTTTCATCTAAATTTCAAACTTTTTTATTACAATTTTTAGAAAAAATTGTGGTGTGCAGCTTTTTAGTCCATTCAATTTAAATATAATAATGTGCAAGTTTGAATTTTCTGAAAAATTACGCTGATTTTTTATAAATTTTTCCGCCACTGTATGTAGATAGATAGATAGAGAATGTAGAAATATTTGGAAGCATTAACAAAGTTAAATATGTTATGTAAGAAAGTAAATAGCTTTACGATATTTTTTCTAAATACTTGTCTTTATTCCAGACGTTCGGTCTGGATAAAGTCAACTTATCCGCGAAGTGTGTTGAATGTGGTCGCGTCATAAAGGGATCCAGAGAAGTTACCTCCAATTTCGTAAAGCATTTACGAGTTCGTCATCGCGAAATACACGAAGAGTACCGATAGTTTTAAACAACCGGTTTATTCAAAAATATATTTTGTGTTTTCTCCAGATATTTGGCAAATGCAATGCTTTGTGGAAGAAGTGCAAGTGGCCGCAGTCTTGTGAAATAATTCTCAAATGTCTAGGTTCAGCTTTGCTTGTACCCGTAGTAACGCGTTGGAATTCATTGTATGATGCAGTCAGACGGTTACTCGCGTATAAAGCAAAGTTGAATGATTTGTGTCAAGAATTTGACTTGGCAAAATTTACCGCAGGAGACTTCACTTATCTGGAACAATATACGCTGCTGCTGGAGCCAATTGCAAATATTCTGGATGACCTACAGGAAGAGGTTAATGTTAAATATGGTTGTTTATTATCCAGTCTTTTGACTCTGAGTAACAAGTTGATGAAATTAAGTATATCTGAAGATATACCAAATCTTAACTCTGTTGCGATGATGTTGGATCAAAAGCTGAGGAAAAGATTTGAACCATATTTTACTTTGGCCCCGTCAGCAGATATTGCAATAGCTGCAGCTGTATTGACTCCAGATGTGAAGACCGACTGGGTCGAGGCGTTGCAGGACACACTTCCGGATTTGACGGAAGAAAGAATCAACAACAGGGTGATTAAAAGCATTAGGGAGGCCCTAACAAAAAACAACCATGCTTTAGAAGCGTTTTCTAAAAGGTTGGGTTGTCCTCCAAGGCACAGATCGAAGTATGACTTCAAACGTGCCGGTAAGAATGTATCTATTTACTTTTCTTCTGGGTTTTTACACATGTCTTTATTGTTTTAGGTAATGGTCAAGACACAAATGCCACCGCGTCAGCTCCACAAAGTGTTGATGTGAGAGCTGCGATAGCAAACCAATACTACAGTTATTTAAATGACCAATCGATGACTGATAGTACCTGGGACCGATATCCATTGCTGAAGGAGGCATTTGTGAAATTCAATACCCCACTGCCATCATCGGCACCTGTTGAACGTCTTTTTTCATTTGCGGGGATAATAAACAGCCCAAGGAGAGGTTCATTGACAGACTTTTCTTTTGAAAAGCTTGTTCTAATGAAAGCAAATTCCAAGTGGTTATGAGTGTTTTTTGTTGAATTATTGTTAATTCATAATTTTGTTTTTTGGTGAATTACTGTTACTTTATATATTTTTTTATGTTGAATTATTGTTTATTTTTGTTGTAAATGAAATTGAATTATTAATTTGTGTTTAAATTGAAGTGCTTATTCAATATTTTTTTTTAAATTTGAACAATGAATTGTATATTGTTAAATAAAAATAATGAACAATATATAAGAAATATAAAAATGTCATTTATTTGTGTTATTTCTTTTAGATATTGGTTTCAAAATTGTAAGAATTGAAAGTACTTGAAAAGAATTGAAAATAGATTCAAGTACATTTTTCAATTCTTTTCAAGTATTTTCAATTCTTTTCAAATACTTTCAAATATTTGTTAATATTGCAAGTATTTTTCAATTATTGGTACTTGTACTTATACTTGTACTTGAAAATTCTGAAAGTACTTAGTACATACTAAGTACTTCAAGATAAAAATTAAAGTATTTAAGTACGTACTAGTACCATTACTACTCAGTATTACACAGGTCTGGTCATTCGCTAGTCATCAGTTGAAATAATCGAACGAGTAAGCGAAAATTGAACACAAAGGATGGAACACCTGATACGTAAATTTGAAGTTTCTTCGTTCTTTATTTAAAAAAGTAAAGCAACACGAAAAGGATCAACGTTTAATTCTTTCACGAGTTTGTTGAACAAGGAATGTGGAATTATTTCGCAACATCTTTAAAATAAATTTTTATATTTAAATATTTCCCCGGCTTTGATTCTTGCAAGTTGCAAGAGTATGAAATGTTCAGTTACACCCGAACTTAGCCCTTCCTTACTTGTTTTATGTGAATAAAAAATTAAAATGCCAAGTCAAAAATTCTTTTTAAGATTTTCGTTATTTATTTATTGGACTGAATTACATTCAAAATCGTCGTAACGAACATATTTAATCGATACACAATTGTGTTTTATGAAACTTAGTTCTGTTGAATGTTTATAAAGGTGTGTAAATGACTCCATGGGAGACAATTCAAATATGCAAAATGCTTGCTGCCTTTTTCGTTTTACATTTATTTATAAATATTTATTGTTTCTTCATTAAATTTTCGGCACAAATTTGTGACTAAGAATGGACCAAAGTTTTAGTTTATTAGATTTCTTTTTCACTTTTTATAATATTCACTTGTCACATTTCATAACCAAAATACAACTTTTTTGACAATTAACACTAAGTTTTTACAAATTATAAAATTACAAAATATAACGAACTTAACACATTCGCGTGTGTGTCTAATATTATTAATAATAAATATGTATGTGTTTATGTTTCTTCTTTCGAGTGTAACGTATAACTAGTCTATATGAACATACGCCTTTCTTGCTGTTCAAATAGAGCGATTACATTCAGCTAACGGTTATTTATCAATTTGACTAATATTTACGTGTCTATTATAGTAGAACTACCGCTATGAAATTCGAATAACGTATTATATACTTTCGTTTCACTTCATTTTTTCTGCGAAATGAGATTATTGAGTAGACATTTCCGAGATCAGCGATTAAAATCACTACTTACACATTTACACAGTTTCAATGCAACTACGCTTTCGTATGTATGAATGACTGCCAATAAACACGCAGTCATTTGTCACGTGTCAGGTACACGTCACATGACAGACATAGATGCAACTAATTAATATCTACTACTGCTTAGACAGAAGAATAGACAGAGCCAGATGCGCTGATACGCAGAGAGAGCGAGAGAGAGAGATAGAGTGTGAGAGGAAATGAGAGAGAGACAAGGAGTTTATGGAAGTTTGTGAGTAGCACAAGTAGTGTTTTTCTGTAGTGGAAGTGAGAGAGAGAAAGCGGTTTACGCATGCACAGAGTACGCCTTAAAGTATACAGCATGAGCGTTCCATTTTCTTCTCCATCTTTGGCATCTCTTGTAGCGCCAGCTCGACATGCTTTCGCGCCAACCACGACTGCTTTTGCAGACGATTCACAATAATTCGGTACGTGCCGATTATATCGCTACGTGGACCATTTGGTATGGAGGCACGCAACATTGCAGAGTTGACACCCAGCTCGTCGAGCAGCTGACGCGCCTCATATTCTAGCGGTTTCACCAATGTCAAATCATCGGTATCTGTTGGCAGCATGATAAAATCTCCCGTCTCAGCATCGTAGTTTTTGAAAAGTGGACAATCGATGACCACATCTGCATTCCATTGACGATTCTCACAACCGTTACCATTAGCCAATTGCCGTTCCTTTTCCAATTCCATGGGACTAACTTTCTTCTTTAGCGTGCCGCAGAAGAAAGAACGTTTTGGCGTGTTTGGCTTTGATGGCTCCTTCGAGAGTTCGTTGGGCAGATCACGATTGATTTCGATCGGATGTAAAAAATTATCGACGAATACGCCGTCATTTTTGCGTGCATTCATATTAATGGGCGGCTTATTGGTCACCTCCATGTAGCGTTCGCGCAGTGAATACGATTTGCGCAGTCGTCGTGACTTTGAGCGCACCCAGAAACCGGAGCGCTTTACGGGCTTCGTACGTAAGTTGATCTCATATTGCATGAGTTCCACGCTGAGTTTTGGATAGCAAACGAATTGACTTGTGAGCATATCGTCAATGGTGGGGCGACGTGCGGGTATGTGGATGAGGATGCGTTCTGAAAATAAAGTAAAACAAAGATGGTTAATAAATGAGAAAAAATGCGAAAATTATTGTTAATTCAGCATAATTACATATATAGTGCCACAACTTCAAAGATAGAAGTTAATATACAAAAACTTATCAAAAAATCATCTGCATTAAGAAATGAGGAATGTGCCTTCGTTTTCCCTTTTAGTCGTTCTACATAAATTTTGAGTATTTATAATAAGGCAGATTTGTAACAAATGAGGTTCTAAGGCTCAGGTGGTCGCTCGTTTCATAATATAATTCGGTAAGCAACGACTGGATATGATATCTAACGGTTAAGAAAATGGACTGAAATTTATCAGACGTACATGCTCGGCAGAAATTAGAAGTCATCTCTCGACCTAACTCGGAACTCGGATCTCTCGACCTAATAATCAATCAAATAGCCAAAATGCTTCAAATGATAGCAGAAAGGTATGGCAAAGGGAAGGTAATCTTTACCCAATAAGTGATGAAACACCACAAGCTCTTCACCCGAATGGAGTACCTCCGCGTTTGATCTAATACGACTAAGTCATTAATAAGTTGTAACGGTTCGAAAACGTGGGAAGGTAGTACAGGCATTGCAGGACCCTGTCCAAAACATTCCTTACCTATGAGACGTTTTCCGAGCATTTTCTAACAGAAGTCTTAGCTATAAGTCGGTGCGAAGAGATAAATCTCCAATGCAACTTTCACAATAAAAGTATTGTCATTCTCAGTGATAGTCAAGCGACACTTAAAGCGATCTTAGCTTAAGTGATTTCATCGCTATTGATGCACAAGTGCATAGAACGGGGAATAGCGTATCAGTTCGCTACCAATATACCTCGTTTGGATGCCAGGTCACAAGGAGGTAGCTGGGAATAAACTAGCTGCACTTGCTTTCAGTAGTACTGGAATGGTGCATTGCGTTTGGTTCCTTTACCTTAAAAGAGGTGCTCCGTAGGAAGGAGAAAGCCAGGAAAAGTGTTGGGAACAACAGACAAAGCCACCTCACTAGGCTTAAAAGCGTACTCAATCTCTTGAGAGATAAATTCAAGTTACCTATAGCATTTTACAATGGTTACTATAGGCACAAGAATAAGCTATTTAACTGGGGTAAAGACTGTTGTGCAAACTGGCTTGATTAAAACCTTTTTCGTGCCTTAATTGAAAGATGATGATGCTGATTTGGACTATATTTTGGTCTAACAAAGTGGCGCTACGTGCCATACTACCAACAAAATAATAAATTTCTTGAAGGCAACTTGCTGAACGCATTATAACTCGTCGGCCTGTGGCGTGGCCTAACCCTGCTGGCCTACTTTATGCGGTGTTACTTGAAGTGGCTTGTCTACGCAGTTAATCTCGACGTGCTACGGAAATTAGTAGTCAAATGCATTTAAAATAGAGATCACATCCTCTCAATAGCATCCAGCAGTTTACTAGAATATATTTGTGTTTTGTTATAACAGAGGGGAGAATAGAAATTAGGTCGCGCTGCTTGCCTCAATTTATTGATATTTTTTAAGAGCCGTATGTAATGTACGTATATAATATTTTTTACATAAATTTCATGAAATCGATTATGGACACAATTCAACTTATTATCTAAAAATAATCTTTATTTTTATCATTAACAGATACTTACGGATAAGTCTTATGCATGGTAGACTTAATTGTCCGGGCAGCAGGTAATCACCTTTCAATATCGCCGCCTTCAGGCCCGGTATTGTGGGCGCCCGAAATGGCATATTACCGACAACCATAAAATAAAGCAAAATACCAAGCGCCCAAACATCCACCGGCGCGCCGACATAATGATCATCGGAGAACAGTTCAGGAGCAGCATACGGGGGCGAACCACAAAATGTGTCCAGCTTCTGATTGGCACCTACACATGTGAGGTTAAAAAATAAAAGAATTAGAATAATCAAAACCACGCTTATACTTTAGGAAATAGAGCGATAAAAATAAGAACACATTATCCTACTTTCAGCTAACGGGGTTCTCAAAAGAAACACCACAAAAGTAGACCCATAGTGACAGTAAACGATGCCAAATTTTTCCCCGCTCTTTTGGCATTTCTCTTCAGTGAGGTTTGCCGTTTTATTATGGTAGTCGAAATTATTAAAAATTACTACCGAAATTCGGAATCAGTAGTCTCAAGTTTAAGAGTACTGCGTCCATTTTATGGTCGTCATAATCGTCTTGTCAAATAAACAATAGAGCGTCTAGTGCAAAATATGAATTCGCAAGCGCAGAACAAAATGTTCCAGTGCCAGTGGGACAAAGAAGTGCCCGTATTGTCGAGAGTATTGCTGCCGCTGGCGCATCAATTGAGAAGAGAGACCCAAATCAGCCTCTCACACGTCTCTGTGACGTCGCTGTAACGAATTTTGCTAGTGATGGCTGAGCTGTAAGTTGTAACTCTGTTCTTTCTACTATACTTTGCCCCAAATGTAATGTCTTCTTTCACTTCAACAAAGTGCTCTTGTAGGTTGGAACTGATGTCCTGACAAGCTGATGACAAGTGCCAGCAAATGGATAGTGTTAAGGACAACTTTATTCAAATAAGTGAGCAAAACGGGGAGGAAACAAAAATGGTAGATAACGAGTAGAATTGTGCAACTGAAAGTTATGCAAAAGATGGTTCAACAAGTAAAGGTCATTGTTGTCAAGATATATTCAACTACCATCCGACAGTATATTAAGGGGTCATTAGGGTAATCTTAAAAAAAAAAATTTTTTGGCATTTTCTGTTCCCTTATACTCTTAAAATTAATGTAGAAACCTACTTTGCCATTGGAAGGTTTCGAAAAAGGCCCAAAAATAATAATACCGCTCGATGTTCGTAGCGCCCGGGGACAGCGGATGGCACTTTAAACGCATTTTTCTCAAAACACACTTTTTTAAATTGGCGGACATGATTCCGGTCGAACCACTCAACCGATTTGCCTATTTTTTTATGTTCACAAAACACCTTACTATGTCCCTACTAGATTCATAATTTTTTATAATTTATTGACAATGTTATGACAAAATTTGTGTAAAAAAAAATGGAGAAAATTTAAAAAAAAGTGTTCATTACTTTTTTATTTATCAAAAGTTTTTCATGATTCTATTAGGGACGATAAGAATAAATTAGGATTCAAACTGTGAGCATTTGGTCCCCAATAAATGGAAAATAGGTCGTTTTGAATATGAAGTTTGCTCGAAAAATTGATTGGCGCCTGACAATTGGACCGATCAAGATAGCCTCATGTTTAGATTAGTGTACAAGGGTTACGTCTTTTAATTCGGCAATTAATAATTATAATAATAGGGGAGCCTGGAGTGCTAAATTTGCAGTTACTGGAGCGTCATGATGGAGACTTACTAGATTGTCAAGAAAACGTTTAAAAAAAAAAAAAGAAAGTCTAGATGAAGTTTTCCATTTTAGTGGTGAGAAGACCGCGTAAATATTTTCAAAAATGTAAAAAAAAACAGTCACATAAAAATACTCAAGCGCGTCAGTCATTTATGGTATATACGCGCATTGTATTTCTGATAGTCGATATATGTACATATATTAATCTGACAATCAGTTCAAGATTGAGGGCCGTAATGAGAGGTACAAAAAAAAGTTAAAAGTTCGAGCGTGTCAGATTTTCAAAGCGAATGTTAATGAAACTTTAAAAAGTGTGCCATTTAAATGTCTGACAATTTCGACGTGACCAAAAGTAATTTATTGATTTTAAAACTTGTAAAAAAAAGGTGACCTTGAGATACTCGAACGCGTCAGATTTTTATGCAACTTGATGTCAGGGTCTTTCCAAAAGATGATCTGACACATATATAGAGACATGTCGTTAATCTGACGATTTAAAAGTGGAAGAGTTCTGTTACAGGATGTAATAAAAACAGTGTATGCATATATGTATATGTATAAAAAATTTAATAATTTATTAATATGAAAATAGAAAAAATGAAATAAAAAAAACATGTAAATTTTCGTCATTCGAGTCATCGTCGAAGTTGGTTTCCACTTCTTGAACTTCCTGACAACCGGCTTCGCTTTGCGATACTCCAAAACAGTTATACACTTATTTAGAGTTAGTGGAGATAACTTTTTGATTTTTTCATACGTTTCTTCATCAAAGAAAACATATTTCATACTAACGTCCTCATTTTTACAATGGATGTAAAACTGATCGCTGTAAACGAAAAAAAAAATAGAAAACACCACAAACAAACAAAAGTATCAAGCACTAACAACAACCACGCTATGGTGATCAGCTGAGATGGCATCATGGCGGCAGACGTTAGTATGAGAACGGTGCGAGAGAATGAGAAACAAACAAAAGTGTCAAGCGTATACTAACAACAACCACGCTTGACCTTTTGTCGACGATTTTACCTGTATCGACACCATGAAAACTGACAGTTTATAGGATTTTCGTGATTCTGACAGAATTACCTTCAAAATTAAAAAAAAAAAAATCTATCGCGCTCGAGTATTTCAAGTTGACGTTGTTTTTTTACAAATTTGTCACCTTGCTTCTTCTCTAAGTCACCCTCAAACTGTCAGAATATTGAAATATATACTCGTCTTCATGTATTCAATTTACCATCTCTTAATCTTACGCGCTCGAGTTTCCCGAAGGATCGATTTTTTTAATCTGACAAACTACCCCCAACGCACGCCTCCATATTAAGGGCTCATATTTGGTAGGGGTACATAAAAAGGTGCAATATTTCTCCCCATAACATTTTCTGACACGCTTTGGTAACTTCAAAAATCCCCTCGTGGGCTCCCCTACTATAACGAACGTTTTTTTAGAAGTGTTCTTAGAAGTGGACTAACAAAAACGAACTCGTACAAGAATTGAAGCCGAGCGACAAACAAGCGCCTGGTGGATGGGTGAAACCGAGGTGGTCATCGACTTCAAAGCTCACAATAAAATCGACCATAATGTTACATTTTTTGGGGAACACTATAGAACCATGATTAAAACCTTTTTCGTGCCTGAATTGAAAGATGCTGATTTGGACTATATTTTGGTCTAACGAGGTGGCGCTACATGCCATACAACCAACCAAATAATAAATTTCTTGAAGGCAACTTGCTGAACGCATTATAGCTCGTCGGCCGGTGGCGTGGCCAAAAAGGTCGAGCGATTTAACCCTGCTGGCCTATTTTATGCAGCGTTACTTGAAGTGGTTTGTCTGTGCAGTTAATCTCGACGCGATTGACGCCTTGAAAGAGAATATTCTGCGCGTTATTACTGACATACGGGCTTAAATGCTACAAAAAGTGGTCGAAATTAGACCTCTCGGCTAGAATTTAACCGAGTCAGCTGCGACGGTCACTTGTCCTCTTGAAAATCACATGTTTAAAAAATATTCTTTTAAATATCTGAGATGCTCGTGATTGTGGAAGTTTGAGCAGACGCGTGAAATAGTATGTAATTTCTCACAGTAAAACTGCTCTAGTGCTTCAGGGGTACTTAATTCGTAACGAATCTGCACACCTAATTCGAAAGTAGTCTTACGGGTTAATCTACACTGCTTCAAGCTATAACAATGCGTTTTCAATATATAGGGTGGGTCATCTAATGTTTTAAATTTGAATTATCTATATTTCGACATTGGAAACGTCAAATACCACTCGGAAAGTGACAGATATTCAGTAAAAAGCCTAAAATTTACAAAATGAGTCGCTATTCACTAGAAAAAAACTGGGAAATATTGAAAACTTTTTCCAAAGTTCGTTTGACCGAGGATGGTCAATTTTACCGAAAAATCATCTTTTCGGACGAGGCTCATTCCCACCTCGATGGTAATGTTAACAAGCAGAATTGGCGCATTTGGGGCACAGAAAACCCGCACGTAATCGTCGAGAAGCCAATGCACCCAGCACGAATCACTGTATGGTGCGGATTTTGGTCTGGTGGAATCATCAGCCCATTTTTCATCGCAAATGAAGAAGGAACCGCCGTAACCATCAATGAGCGATTTCGCACAATGTTAACTGAATTTTTCTTCAAGCAAATTGAAGAGGCAGACTTGGACAACATTTGGTTCCAGCAAATTATTATTATTGTTAGTACAGAGCTTCCACCTGACTACCGCAATTTATCTTAAACATTTTTAATAATATTCTGAATATTTCATTTGTTCATAACTTAAAGCAAATAAACCGCGTTTCAGGTACATAAATTATTCGCAACAACAAAGCCTTATGAAGTATTTTAATAACTGAAATATTTCTCGCATTGGCCATCCCTCGGCACTGTCTACTCACAAATAAGCCCTCGTCATTGAGCCAAACTTTGTTGAGAACAAATTGTAATTCTTAACACTTACATTCATACAAACAAACGCAAATACACCACAAGCACATCATTGTCACTCACCATTGATAAGTTGTGTGCTAAAACCGAAATCAGCCAGCTTCAAGCGATCCTCTGATAGCAGTAGCACATTTTCAGCCTTAATATCGCGATGCACAAAGCCCAAGCTGTGCTGTAATTTATCACCAAACGCCAGGCGTAGACGGAAGCAGCGCGAAAACATGCAAAAACAAAAATAAATATAAAATGTTTATAACTCAACAGCAGAGAGGGGGGAAGAGTTGAAGGTAAACTGGGCAATAAGTACAGTGACAGAAAACACAAATCGCAATTTAATGGACAACTGGTCGCCAACACCGTCACATGGCAGGCCGAGTGCTCCACTCAGTGTGTCCTTTGGTATTGCCGCCGGCTGGTCGTCGCTGGCTGACTGCTTTCTGGCAGACTATTGCGATTGCCTGCCCTGAACATAAAGTAAAATATAATTGCCAGCTGCTTACCATGTGTTTTACGGCTAACAACAGCTGCTTGAACAAGGGCGCAGCGTGTATCTCCCGCAGCGGGCCACCCTGGGTGATGTGATTGTAGAGCTCGCCGCCGCGTATCCACTCGGTGACAAGATATACACGTCCCAAAGTCTCCACCACTTCGAAAAGCCTGCGTCAGAGATGAAAGCGGAAAAGAGAGAAATAAAAAATGAAACTTATACAACAAGTACTCGTTTGCACTATACATGTGTACATATATAGAGGCTGATGCGGTGTAGAGCAGGGTAATAGGATGGAAAAGCGGGAGGAAACAGCAAAATGGCAGAGTCAACGTCGGATTTTTACGTTGTTATTTTTCAGTTTATTCGGTTTTTTAAAACCAATGCTTTGGATGCTGTAACTTGCAAAGGCTAGGCAACCGTTATATACTCATATATGATTACATGTATCTGCCATATGAAGGCGTACACACACTCTCATATAAGTAGAGCTTGTTTTTCAAACAAATTCCGTCAAATAAGTAACGGTTTTTGTTTTCAGTACAGTTGTCTGAGGTCAGCATCGACTGACCAAAAAAATGTATGAATTGAAGGAGTAGAGACTTTATCTCCAAGAACGTGTGTTTAATTCGTTTCTTTCTTTGCAAAGATTATTGGAACAGTGCAATAGCTCTCGATGAAAGCAACTTCTTTATACCATTTTTAAGGAATATCGCATTGATTGCCGAAATCTTGACTGAATTATTTGAAAAAACAACTTCTACATCTTCTTTACTGTTGAGGCATTACTTAGGTGCTTATAGCCGAATTAACAATAGCGCGCCAGTCGTTTCTTCTTTTCGCTTTTGGAGCCAATTCGAGATACCAAGTGCAGCCAGGTTCTTCTCCAACTGAGTTCTCCAAGACGCGGGTACTGCGCGGGTACCCTCAGAGCCGGAGTGTTGTCATCGCAGTTGCCAAAACTTTACATCGGCCGCAAAACTCTTGTCCAGAATACTCAGAAGGCCAGAGGATCATTGTCCATGTCTGCGCACCATTTAGCAAGACGGGAATGATGAGGGACTTGAAGAGTTTGGCTTTTGTTCGTCGGGAGAGGATTTTTTTAATATTCGTAAGCTACTCAGTCCGAAGTAACACACGTCTTGTCCTCGTCCACTACCAGTCCCATTTGTTTCGCTTCTTTGTCCAACCTGAAGAAAGTAGAACTAACGTCGCAGTTGTTATGG
>CM050323.1:6472159-6572159 GCA_027475135.1 Bactrocera correcta | reverse complement strand
CAATTGAATTATTGCTTTTATCTTTTCATTTAGAAATACCGGGTAGTAAAATCACATTAAACTTAAAATAGCTTAATTATGACGAGAGCTCATGCTTCCTACTCTGTGCATTCTAAACAGTGCTGCCTTGCACATATGCTCATACGAGTACTCGACAGATATGAGGGAGAGCGACAATGCACGAAAGCGTGTGCAACGCCGGACTCAACGCCCATCCTTTAGTGCTGCCGGCACTTGCAACGCTCCGCAAATAAGCAAGCAAACAATGAGCAACGAGCGCAGGCTTATGCAGTATATCATATAGCCATAATGCATTCATAAATTATTACCTCACATACACAAATCATATTTGCAATTCCTGTTGTTGGCATTTTGCGATTGTTATCCAGTCAGCCGAAAAATAAATAAAATCGCAGCAACAACAGCAACACCAAAATATGCCGTCTACAAATACAAATATGCAAAACAATGAAAACGAAGGTAACACCACAACATAAACACAGCACAGCTGCTACGAAAAAGCCAAGCAAACAACAGGAAAGGCGCACCAGCTGAGGTGGAATAAGTACAGTGCAGGATATGCGCACAAGGATACGTGCATATCATATGTGTATAGGTGTGGGCGTGTGTGAGCGTGTTAGCGATGCAAACATTTGTGAGCGGAACAATAAAATGCCATTCATGAATTTTGTTGGGAATCCAAGTAATTCAGGCAATCACGTAAGCGTCTACAAGGCAAACAGAAATGCGAAATGGCCAGACAGCCAGTCAGGCAGGCAGGCAGGCAGGCAGGCAGGCAAGCGTCAAGCAACAAGGCACAAGGCAAGCGTGTGTAGTGTTTCTTTAACTAATGTATTATGCACAGGCATATGGTATTACCAGCGAAGTGCATGGTGTGCCGTAATGGCATCTACATTAGCTGCGCCCATATCCACCTGCACCAACTGCCCCGGCCTGTTAGTGGGCCCATAAGTCAAATGATGGACGTTTATTGTTTTAGTTGCACAATTTAGCACCATGAAACGGCCAAACAACGAAAGTAAGGGTATAATTGTAATTTAGTAATTTAAGTAAGGTTCTGGGCCATTAAAAACTTCAGCAAACTTAAAGAAGCACATTTACTACAAAGTTTTGTACCAAATTACCTAATGCTAAGAAGTCCAAACTTGCCTTGATTTCTGGCACTCGATGGTTGAAAATTTTTGGAAAAATATTTATAGGGGAATATTAAAATTTACATCCAAAATACTAGCACCCAAAAACTAGCCAACGTGTTATACAGAGAAAAACTAATACATATATTATGACCAAAAAATCTTGCATAAATTATGTAATTTTCGATTCACAGAATGCGGACATTTTCGCAATAAACGACGAATTTTCCATTACACGGAATTATAATAAGCCTAGACTTTGTGTTATACAGGTCTGCAATGCTTTTTAACGCTCAATGCACAAAGGCCATTGAACGCCTACAATTGACGCACCCAGCATATTGAGCAACAACGTCCTTAAAATTAAATACCACACATACAGATGTATGTCGCTTTAATTTTTATGCTACAGAAACATGTTGCACAAAGTATAATAGTTTTGTGTGGGAAGAAATAGGGTGAGACGGTTATATACTCCGTGTCCAAAAAATAAGGTGACACTTGAATTTAAACTGTGCGCGTCGAAGGATTTGCAGAATTATTTTTTTTTAGGCTGGTAGTACTGTCAGTCACATTTATGTCAAATTTCATGTCAAAATATTCATTAGGGTTTGAAATACGTGTCGTTTTGTGAGCTGCTAAAAGTGAGTTTTTCGTTTTTTGCGATGTCGAAATTTGTTGAGCAAAGAATTTGCATTAAATTTTGTTTACGGAATCAATTTTCTGCTGCGGATACGTTGAGGATGGTGCAGAAAGCCTTTGGTGATAAGGCTATGTCTAAAAAAAAAACGTTTACAAGTGGTATAGTGAATTCCATGCCGGCCGTGAACGTGTCGAAGACGAAGAGCGTTCAGGGCGACCATCAACCTCAACTGACGAAGTTCACGTCCAACAAATCAAATATTTGGTGTTGAAAAACCGTCCATTAACAATTAGAGACATTGTTGATGAAGTTGGCATATCGAAAGGCTCAGCCAATAGCATTTTAAAGTATGTTTTGGGCCTCAAGCGCGTCAAGTCTCGACTGGTACTGAAAACATTAAATTCTTTGGAAAAAAGGCGTCGCGTTGAAGTGTGTGAAACGATGCTTTCCGAATACTAGGGTGTCATGAAATGCATTATAACTGGCGATGAGACTTGGATCTATGCTTACGACCCCGAAACAACGGATCAATCGAGCGAATATCGTGCCAAAAGAGAGCCGAGACCAAAAAAATCGTGCCAAAGTCGCTAAAAATCGAGGTCAAGTTGACTGTTTTATTCGATTATTGTAGAGTTGTACATTATGAATTCCTTTCAACCGGTCAAACAGTCAACAAGGAATATTATTTGAACGTTATGCGTCGTTTGCGTAACGCTATCTGCCTAAAAAGGCCGGAATTGTGGAAAGACAATTCTTGGTTTTTACACCACGATAATGCACCATCCCATACTGCCCTCGTAATTCGTGATCATTTCGCCAAAAACACAACCCATATCGTTCCGCAACCACCGTATTCACCTGATCTGGCACCGTGCCACTTCTGGCTCTTCACCAAGCTCAAAAGATCGCTCCGGGGACACCGTTTTTATACAATAGAGGAGATTCATGCCGCAGCGAAGACGGAACCGAAGGTCATCCCGGAAAGTGGCTACAACCAGTGTTTCGAAGATTGGAAAATCCGTCAGCATAAGTGCATTGCATCGGGAGGGGATTACTTTGAAGGGGATGAAATTAATTTGGATGAATAAACAAAGAATTTTCAAAATAAATACAATGCTACCTTATTTTTTGGGCATTTTAGTATAATAAAGTAAACATGTTATAAAATGTGCTCAATCCAAAACAATACCCGTTTTTACACAATGCCAGCGATTTTCGAAATCTCTTACAATTCAGCTTAAATTCGGTCCACAATATTACCTTTCAGAGAGAAGTGTGATAGGGGTGAGATGAACGCGGGATAAGTATCTATACGGAGGCAGCCAAACTAGATAATCGATCGTGAGAGGTTGTATTTACAGCACAATTAGATACTAGAAGCGCCTTCTTGGTCTGACAAAGAGTGTGCCTTGATCTCACTGTGGATACCTTGATCTCATTATAAAGCTGCAGTGGTTTCCAAGGCTTGGTGATGTTCCTGGCAACTGTGAAGCAGATGAGCAATTAAACTCCGAAGGAATATACATATATGTCTTTGGCTACTTCTAGATATTTAATCGACAAACAGTTATATGTAGATATTGTCTCGGCGGACTCAACCGCTCAACAAGCAGACAAAAGTTGCATAGATGGAAAATAGGCCGCACATACCGACTTCGAAAAGTCAAAATAAAGTCAAAAATAAGAACTCAAGTAAGTGCTACTGTAACAGGTTAGCTTATGAGCATAATTATATGCCAGCAGACTAGTTGTTGTACTATTGTCGAAGCAGCCAAGAGGTAGAAGAAAAAGAGGGTATAGATATATACTCTCTTGCCGATATCTCAAAGTTGCTTATGTTTAAAGCTCAGTTCTCATCGTCACTCGTTACTCGTCAGGGTGAAAATGCTACATAGTTTTAAGATATTCAAAATGACTATTTTCCAAATTTTCATGGCGTTTGAAAACACCGAACTTAACCCTTCCTTTCTTGTTTTTATTATTTTCGCTTTTCCATTTGGCAATCCTTGACGTCAATTACATTGCATTAGGATTGCGCTGCTATAATCGCTGTTGGCCGCGAGTGCCAGGTGAACGGTATACCATAATAACAGCCATTAAGAATTCGCGATTGCGTGATTGTGTTGCTGTATGTAAGCATTTCATTTTCTTGCTCTGTTTTTACATTTTCAAATTGCCAACGAATTGTGGGGAATGCCAATTTAGCGTAACCATAATTTTTAATTATTATGGCAGCGCTTGAATACCACAATTGGCTAAATGTAAAAATTATTGGTTGGAATTTTTCGATTATTGTTTAGCGATTTATCTGTACACAAGAATAGCAGGTGTGGTCTTTACCTTCCAAAATTAAGGTGTTTAGTTTTGCTAGATTTTTTATTTGATTTATATTGCTTAGAATTATAGACTCTTTCAGGATTATGACAAATCATCGAAATAATATACTGGGGACCCTGTAGGAACTATTGTCTTCAGCTGTAGACGAGCCCAGATGAAGAAATTAAATAAATATTATTAAATAAGTTTCCATATAAATTGGTATGACAGATATATACCATATTCGTACAATATGTATAATACAGTCAGAGATTATGGCATTGATATGGACAGTTACGAATTTCGTGAAGATATCTTGCCAAATAAATTTTCTTTCATACAAGGACTTGATAATGATAATTTAGTTGGTTTATGGTAGCTATATGCTATACGGATTTGATATCGATGGTTCCGCCAAATCAGCAGATCCTTGGGTAGAAATTGACGTTTGCGAAATTTTACCCCTATCTAAAAATATGTGACTCTTGTTTGGGTATATACAGTTAAACGGTCATCGCCAAATCAGCTCAACTCACCAAGCTGTTAATTTAAAAATATGTTTACATATCGTCACCTAAAATGCAAAATAACGTAATATTACTTTTCATAAGTTTATTGAATAATATCCTCTCTTAGTCTCCCTTATACTCTTATAAAATAATAAAGGCTTCCAAGCAAAGCTAGCATTCATTCATGCTAATATTTAACCCCATATAATGCACTTTCGTACAAATGTAAGTATCCGCACATACATATATTGGTGAAACAGTATGCTTGTTGTGCTACAAGTTTATTGGTGAACGGAAACGAATTTCAGTTGTAAATTCTTTTAGGACACTTTGAAAGTCGTTTAAGTGTTTTGCCAATTCATTTCAATTCGAATGTGAATGAATTTAGCTTACAAGCACCAATTAAAATTGTTTTATCTTTCAAAAGTCACTGAAAAGGAAACACTCATGGTTATGTGACATACTGTTTTAGTGCCGACGCTTGACCTTGACCTCGCTTAGCTATGCTTTCCAAGCGCTTTTATGTGAATTCCGTTGAGTGTAAACATGTACATATATACATGTATGTGTGTACGTATGTATACTCTACAGTTATTATTTGACTTTCATTTTAGGTTTTACTGGAGTATCTGGTGGGATTTGGTTGACTATTACCGTTAATTCTGTTCAAAAGAAATTTACATTGCACTTGCTCTCGATTTACGGCAAGAGTTCCAAAATTAATGGTATTTTGTGAAATACAAATAACCAGTGTTAATAATGATTCCTCAAATTTTATAGCACAGAGTCCACTGAATCTGAACCCTCATCCTAAAGTTTGATCAAGGTAGTATGCGATAAAGTAAACTCTATAGGGGTATTCAGACCAGCCTTGTTCATTCTTTAGTCGTTATTCGGTAGTTTTTTACATGTATTTTGTTTTTGTAAAATTAACAGACTATCGTTCTACCGAGTAACGAACTATCCATCTGGCAAGCTTAATAATTGATTCGTTACTCGATAATAACACATCAGCTGTTCTCCTGCTCCTCTGTACATCAATTTAAAGTACTTGCCAGTAATAAATTTGATCTGCTCCACATAATTTTCAATTAAATGACTGACAAATTTTGATTTTCACTTTGTTAAGGCATTTTTACTCTTTAATAAAATTGAATCAGCTGTTTCGAAATAAAATTTACCATACTACAGAGGTAGAACTAAAAGTGTGTTCACACTTAAGCCTTTTAACGAAGTATCAAATAACGAATCACCAAATTAACAGGCTTCGGTCTGAATACCCCTTATGTAATTTGAAAATAATTTCTGCAATGCTGTTTTATCAGCTGCTTGCTTCAAACTCTTTAGTTGCTGATATGCATAGCCGACAAACGCTGAAACTATTGACATTGAGTGGGAAAGCTACCAAGGATAACAGTAAGCTGAACAAATTTGTAGGGTAATTTGAGACATATATTAACTGCAGGTATTCAATTATGAAGCTTCGGGTATAACCGAATATTTTATACTCTCGCAATGAGCGCACAGTGGTCGGTCTTGTATGGAATCAGCGGCTAAAAATACTTCCACTCCTTATATTAAAATGAAAATTTTGCCAAAGCTTTTTAAAATCTCCCTTTCCCGTGTCCCACTCCGCCACCCCTCGATAGCAACAAATTTTAATTAATTATATTAAATTAAAAAAGTTGATAAACGAAAAAAGGAATCTTTTGAATATTATTCAACTAAATTAAAATTTAATTTTAATAAAATTGATTTACTTTTGCATTATAGTTTCTTTGACTGACTAAGCTTAAAAGCAATCAGCTTAGCAAGTCATAATAAGATCCGTTAGTTCTTTCATGTATGATGGAGTCGATACATCTTCACGTCCTTTTTGCTTGACTCGGCAGATTCTTATGAGAGTTCTCCAATTGAAACTGGTGCATATTGAATAACATCGGGAGCGAAGCTATGACTGACGAAGGAAGATAATACCGGGAATATTTTGAAGTTAATGCCTTTGCAGGATCTAGCACAAATCTAGTGCATTTAGTGTTTTATTCCTTTTGTAATTGAATTCGAATAGTATGGCAATAGCGGGTGGACGAAGGTCTGCAGTTTTTCTTAATTTGTTTGTGCTCTTCATCATTTTGCGATTTTATTATCAATTGTTCAGGAACATACATATGTCGTGACAAATAAATTAAACTGCTTATATTCGCTCTGACCGGAATCGCCATCAAAACCACATATTCCTATTGATTATAGGTAATTAGAGGGCTCATTCCGTTCATTAATTACATTTTTGAGGCAATGTGGTGCAATAATTATTTTACCTCAACTTCAACATCAGATTCTGAGACCTTTATTTGCTTAGCAAAACTGTTTTTCCTTTAAAATGTTATCATAGCAGGGTAAAAAGTTAATATCAAGTTTTTTGTTGACGAAACTTCTAATAAGTAGATACTGAAGCTTTATTAAAATTGCTTCGGTGATACGTGATATTTCTTCACACATTTTCTAAAAACCAAATATATGATGTGATATGATGGGCCTAAATAAAGGTAAAACAACAACAAAATAAACATTTGATAAAAGTGATCCAAAGCCAAAGCTCATGTATACTCATGTACATACATATGTATATGTACGATGAAAAAAAAAAACATAAAAAACGATAAAATGTGCACGAATATACATACACGTACTCGTAATTACAAAAATTTATATAAAATAACACACACTTGGTAGCGAAATCAATAGCATGGACTTAGAAAACATTAACTAATATAAACAAACTTGATTCATTTGAGGGCGAGACAGGGATCACAACTTTTTGTATACCTGAAATCGATGTATAAAGAAAAACATATCACTCAAAGGGGCTCTTATAAAATAATTGTTTTAAAATAATAAAACAATATATTATTAGATAAAAACTACTTTGTTATATAAAATATACTTTTATTCTCAATATACATTTCAATTTATGGGGATTAAGCACGATTTTATATTGCAATTTAATTTATTATAAGAGATAATTTTTAAGCTATTTTCATTGCATAGTCCGCGTGTTTCTATTATCTCACTTCTCGCGCTTTTCGTAGCTCCTACGAATGGGATAGAGCAAAAATGTATTTACCGTTAGTTTTATTGGTGTTTTAAGAAATAGCTTTGATACAAACTGCGGTAAATTTCAAACTTATATTTTTTTATTTTTGGCCTATGAAATCGACCGGTGTGGAGCGGTTCAAATCGGTGTTTCCAATTGTCAAACATTTATCATAAGAAAGTATAAAAATGTGTTCAAAAAATAAAAAAAGCCATGTCTGGCGAATATGGATCCTGGGGCATCGTTACAGTATACAATACAGTATTTTTTGGCCAAGAATTCGCCAACTAATTTGATACATTTCTGGACCAACGAAAATCTTTACACGGACACACAGTAATCCGGAATTCGATTCCCCTCGCCATCCCACTTTTTTATACTGAATTATACCGGATGATATGATTTCTAAGTGTCGTTTCGGCCATTTATAATTTGTCATGAAATGTAATTACATTCATCTAAGTTGACAGTTTTGTGTTATTTTTGCTCTGGTGGAATCTTCGGTCCGCGGTATAGATCGAAGGTGACCAACTTTTTATGGCCGCAATTCGAAGATCATGATCATGACAACATATGGTTCCAACAAGACGTGGCTACGAAACGCAGCACGTGCAACAAATGAATTATTGCGAGAAAAGTTTAATTATTTCAACAAATTCTGACATTGATTGATCTCCATGAAGTTGTGAATTAACAACATTAGAGTACTTTTTGTGGCGTTATTTGAAGACATTGATTTTTAGCAATAAACTAGACTGTCTTCAGGCTTTAAAAGTCATTATCGAACGTGCTATTCATGTCATACGACTTGGTTTAGTGGAAAAAGTACTTGAAAATTGTGTTCATCGAATTCGTTCCTTGAAAAGAAGTTAAGTTGGAAAATCATTTTCATTTTGCGAGTATAAAAAATCAGTTATTTTTCAAGCTAAGAATGTGATTTTGTGGAATTATTGTGAGATGTTTTTTATATAACTGCTCATTCCCTCAGAGTAACCACAACATATGCAAAAGATTTTATCTGTTCATATTTGCTACATTTGATATTTTTTGTAAATACTTATCATAAAGTATTTCTGTGCAGATTTAGCAAAATTGTAGAAGACGAAATAAATCTCTTCTGGTAGCGTCGAGTGACGTTGGCTGCCGTTAGCTACAAATACAAGCTAATAGTCATTTTAAGTACTCCTTCACAACGAAGAGCAAGTTCATGCTGGTATTTTACAATTACCGTTACTCGCTTAAATTGCGGTCTCTCTGTGGCTGCCAAGCAGTTAAGCACTTCTTGGTTTGACTGCTGCAAATGCACTCTGACTGGGCCGCAGAACCTCACTGTGCAAAAACAAAAACTATCTCGTGTATTTGCCGTGTCACATTTTTTGGCAGTTTCCTTACATTTTGTATGTTGTTATGTAACGAATTTGTAGCCAGATTCATACATATGTATTCACCTGCATTGTTTATTTGCTCCACTTTCGCCCGTCGATACCATCAGAGTACATTTGTTTGGGTAATGGCCGTATGACGGTGAGCAGTGCTCAGCTCAGGAAATATGTAGTCTTTCGCACATTTCAGTCATCGCATTTAACTTCTATTTTTGCTTGGACTTTGGTCACCAGCAGATGAGGTCTCGGTGGTGAGCATGAAGTCGTACTTTAGCACTGATTTCTCTAGAAGCTGCACAGCAACGCAACTACGTAACTTACCGATGAAATCTGCGGTAATAAAGGTTTTTTTGTTAGTGTCTTTGCCTACACCTCGAGTTGATAGTTGATATACATTCACATAAATATGTATATGGTACACA
Organism: Bactrocera correcta; assembly: GCA_027475135.1. NCBI lineage: Eukaryota > Metazoa > Arthropoda > Insecta > Diptera > Tephritidae > Bactrocera > Bactrocera correcta. Next base: position 6,562,639 of record CM050323.1, on the reverse strand, counting down.
TAAGGCACAATTGATGGCGTCCTTGCATTCTGCATCCTGACAAGAACAATGATGTGTTATTGTTTTTGGTCACATGAAATATTTCGTAAGCTTAGTTCCTTGTGTACTCTCTACTATTAACAACAGCAGCAGCAAAAAATAAAACGATTATCGCCAAATTACTCAGGCAATTCGTGGCTCATTTCTTCTTCTTCTTTACTGGCGTAGACACCGCTTACGCGATTATAGCCGAGTCAACAACAGCGCGCCAGTCGTTTCTTCTCTTCGCTACGTGGCGCCAATTGGATATTCCAAGCGAGGCCAGGTCCTTCTCTACTTGGTCCTTCCAACGGAGTGGAGGTCTTCCTCTTCCTCTGCTTCCCGCGGCGGGTACTGCGTCGAATACTTTCAGAGCTGGAGTGTTTTCATCCATCCGGACAACATGACCTAGCCAGCGTAGCCGCTGTCTTTTAATTCGCTGAACTATGTCAATGTCGTCGTATATCTCGTACAGCTCATCGTTCCATCGAATGCGATATTCGCCGTGGCCAACGCGCAAAGGACCATAAATCTTTCGCAGAACCTTTCTCTCGAAAACTCGCAACGTCAACTCATCGGTTGTTGTCATCGTCCAAGCCTCTGCACCATATAGGAGGACGGGAATTATGAGAGACTTATAGAGTTTGGTTTTTGTTTGTCGAGAGAGGACTTTGCTTCTCAATTGCCTACTTAGTCCGAAGTAGCACCTGTTGGCAAGAGTTATCCTGCGTTGGATTTCTAGGCTGACATTGTTGGTGGTGTTTACGCTGGTTCCAAGATAGACGAAATTATCTACAACTTCAAAGTTATGACTGTCAACAGTGACGTGAGTGCCAAGTCGCGAGTGCGACGACTGTTTGTTTGATGACAGGAGATATTTCGTCTTGCCCTCGTTCACTGCCAGACCCATTTCTTTTGCTTCCTTGTCCAGTCTGGAGAAAGCAGAACTAACGGCGCGGGTGTTGAGGCCGATGATATCAATATCATCGGCATACGCCAGCAGTTGTACACTCTTATAAAAGATAGTACCCTCTCTGTTAAGTTCTGCAGCTCGAACTATTTTCTCCAGAAGCAGGTTGAAAAAGTCGCACGATAGGGAATCGCCTTGTCTGAAACCTCGTTTGGTATCGAACGGCTCGGAGAGGTCCTTCCCGATTCTGACGGAGCTTTTTGTGTTGCTCAACGTCAGTTTACACAGCCGTATTAGTTTTGCGGGGATACCAAATTCAGACATCGCGGCATAAAGGCAGCTCCTTTTCGTGCTGTCGAAAGCAGCTTTGAAATCGACGAAGAGGTGGTGTGTGTCGATTCTCCTTTCACGGGTCTTTTCCAAGATTTGCCGCATCGTGAATATCTGGTCGGTTGTTGATTTACCAGGTCTAAAGCCACACTGATAAGGTCCAATCAGTTTGTTGACGGTGGGCTTTAATCTTTCACACAATACGCTCGACAGAACCTTATATGCGATATTGAGGAGGCTAATCCCACGGTAGTTGGCGCAGATTGTGGGGTCTCCTTTTTTGTGGATTGGGCATAGCACACTTAAATTCCAATCGTTGGGCATACTTTCGTCCGACCATATTTTGCAAAGAAGCTGATGCATGCACCTTATCAGCTCTTCGCCGCCGTGTTTGAATAGCTCGGCCGGCAATCCATCGGCCCCTGCCGCTTTGTTGTTTTTCAGGCGGGCAATTGCTATTCGAACTTCTTCATGGTCGGGCAATGGAACGTCTGCTCCATCGTCATCGATTGGGGTATCGGGTTCGCTTTCTCCTGGTGTTGTGCGTTCACTGCCATTCAGCAGGCTGGAGAAGTGTTCCCTCCATAATTTAAGTATGCTCTGGGCATCGGTAACTAGATCACCTTTGGGGGTTCTACAAGAGTATGCTCCGGTCTTGAAACCTTCTGTAAGCCGCCGCATCTTTTCGTAGAATTTTCGAGCATTACCCCTGTCGGCCAGCTTATCAAGCTCTTCGTACTCACGCATTTCGGCCTCTTTCTTTTTCTGTCTACAAATGCGTCTCGCTTCCCTCTTCAACTCTCGGTATCTATCCCATCCCGCACGTGTTGTGGTCGATCGTAACGTTGCGAGGTAGGCAGCCTGTTTTCTCTCCGCTGCGACACGGCACTCCTCGTCGTACCAGCTGTTCTTCTGCACTTTCCGAAAACCAATGGTTTCGGTTGCAGCTGTACGTAAGGAGTTTGAAATGCCGTCCCACAGTTCCCTTATACCGAGTTGTTGACGAGTGCTCTCAGAGAGCAGGAGTGCAAGCCGAGTAGAAAAACGTTCGGCTGTCTGTTGTGATTGCAGCTTCTCGACGTCGAACCATCCTTGTGTTTGTTGGCGTGCGTTTTTTGCTGCACAGAGGCGGGTGCGAATTTTGGCTGCAACAATATAGTGGTCCGAGTCGATGTTAGGACCTCGGAGCGCACGCACATCTAAAACACTGGAGACGTGTCTTCCGTCTATCACAACATGATCGATCTGGTTGGTGGTTTTTCGATCTGGAGACAGCCAGGTAGCTTGATGTATCTTCTTATGCTGGAATCTAGTGCTACAGATAACCATATTTCGGGCCCCGGCGAAGTCGATCAGCCTCAGCCCATTTGGGGATGTTTCCGCGTGGAGGCTGAATTTACCGACCGTAGTGCCAAAGATACCTTCTTTGCCCACCCTGGCATTGAAGTCGCCAAGCACGATTTTGACATCGTGGCGGGGGCATCTCTCATAAGTGCGCTCCAAGCACTCATAAAAGGCATCTTTGGTCACATCGTCCTTCTCTTCCGTCGGGGCGTGGGCGCAAATCAGCGATATGTTGAAGAACCTCGCTTTGATGCGGATTGTGGCTAGACGTTCATTCTCCGGAGTGAATGTTAGTACTCGGCGACGGAGTCTCTCTCCCACCACGAATCCAACACCAAACTTGCGCTCCTTTATATGGCCACTGTAGTAAATGTCACAAGGACCTACTCGTCTCTGTCCTTGTCCCGTCCATCGCATTTCTTGGACGGCGGTGATGTCAGCCTTTATCTTTACGAGGACATCTACCAGCTGGGCAGCGGCACCTTCCCAATTAAGGGACCGGACATTCCAGGTGCATGCCCTCAAATCATAGTCCTTATTTCGTTTGCCATGGTCGTCATCAAAAGGGGGGTCACTCATCCGAGGCTTGTTGTTGTCTTTCATTGGGGGTGTTTTTTTACGTGGCGGGTCCCAAACCCAGCGCACAACCCTATGCAGGGGTGTTTCGCCTTCTCACTTTAGCTCGCCTTCAAACGGATGTTCTTAGGCTACCCAGAGGATACTTGGTCAAAGACCGGAAGTCGTGAGCTGCTTGAGTCATATGTAAAAGAATCGTTTCTGGCCACTCCCAAGTGAATGGCGATCAGAGAACTGGCTCATTTAGTTAAGAGAATTTGAAACTATGTTGGTTTACTTTTTTCAACAGTCTCACCACTATGTAGCAGCTTTACTTTTCGCCCTTCCCCAGTTGTGGGTGCTTGCTTAGCCACTTTCTGACTTTAGATTTCTCAATTTTTCCTTGACCACATTTACCGTCCTCTCATCGTGTGCTCAGACTTGGAAAATCGTTTTGGTGAACTAAGAAATGCAATAAATTGCATGCGGTCCTTCTATGCGGCTTGAATTCAAGAAGAATTGTGCAGAAAAATTTTCTACGAATGCACATTTGTGGCTTCGAATGTACCACATTTATTTCTACATTTTCCTGTTTTTTTGTTAGTGGGCTAGTAGATAAATCTTGGACCATTAAGGCAATTGAGTGCAGCTGCAAGCTGAATTAATGAGCTTGAGAAAACTTTCGTCCAGCGGTTGACGGAAATTGAATAGCTTAAAAGTTATGAAGGGATGAAATATTGCATACAATTATTTAAAGTTTACGTATGAGGAAAATGCCAAACCAGTGAACGCGTAAAAAGAAGTTTGCCTTTAGGCCACATGCTTTTTTTTTAAGTTCAAATGAAATGAAAAAATTAATTATAAAGCGGGTATTCATATTTGTTATTATTATTCTATTTCATGAGATAGTATACGAGTATAAGCACCAACTAAAAAAACTATAGCAAAAACGATATTCGAGCCACAATAGTTCAGTTTTTGAAATTGGACTCGCGGGAATAAACAAGGAAACCAGTATTTTTTGATACTTCCGATAAGTCAGGAACTTTGTATAACCTCTGTTCCTTGATATCTCAAGGAGCGGTATTACAGACGCACGGTGTTGTGGCCACACTCCATAAAAGCACATACGAGGGCTGCTATATATATTTCTGCCCTCGGCAACACTAAGCGTTGTCAGGTGCAATCTGACATTTTCATTGGAAAGTTTGACATTTTTCAGTATAACATCACTCAGAACGTTTTGTCATTTAATCGTGAATTGTTTTATATACAGGGAATTAAAAAATTCATCTCGGCCAAAAAATGGAATTAATTGTGAACAATTTCGTGCGATCATTTTTCACAACTTTCGACGTGGATTATCACGACAAGAGTGCATCGATGAACTAAAATCTTTGTATGGCTATGAAGCACCATCCTATAGCACTGTGAAAAACTGTTACAACGAATTCAATCGTGGCCGACGCTCGCTCAAAGACGAATTCCGTGAAGGTCGTCCAAAAACAGCCGTTGTGCCAGAAAACATCGATGCCGTACGTGAACTGATAATGCAAGACCGTCATGGAACATACCTTCAGATAGAGGCATGCCTATGTATTTCTCCCACCTGCATACATTCGATATTGCATGAACACCTGGCCGTAAAAAAGATTTGTTCTCGTTGGATCCCGCACAATTTGACAATCGCTCAAAAAAGGCTCGTGTGGATTGGTGTAAAGAAATGCTGAAAAAATACGAACGCAGTGCTTCAAAAGACGTTTATAAGATCGTCACAGGTGACAAATCATGGATCTATGCGTATGAGCCCGAAACAAAACAGCAATCGACCGTGTGGGTCTTCCAAGACGAGCTAAATCCAACGAAAGTTGTTCGTGGAAGAAGCACTTCGAAGCAAATGGTCGCCTGTTTCTTCGGCAAAACTGGTCATGTGGCGACTGTTCCGCTTGAGCAACGTAGGACGGTCAATTCTGAGTGGTACACTACCATTTGTTTGCCTGAAGTCTTCGGAGAAATTCGAAAAACGAACAAGAGAAGACGAATCATTGTGCACCATGACAATGCGAGCGCTCATACATCGGCTCAAACCAGCGCCTTTTTGACCGGCCAAAACGTCGAATTGATGGGTCATCCGCCGTACAGTCCTGACTTGGCACCCAATGACTTCTTTTTATTCCTACACATCAAGAAAATAATGCGTGGTCAACGATTTTCGTCGCCAGAAGATGCTGTTGAAGCATTCAAAAACCATGTTTTGGAGGTGTCTCAATTGGAATGGAAAAAGTGCTTCGAAAATTGGTTTGAGCGCATGCAAAAGTGTATAAATCTTGATGGAGAATATTTTGAAAAACAATAAAATTATTTTCGTTGATAAATATTCCTATTTTCATTATTACAACCTCAAAATAAACCTGTAAGTCAACGTAACAGCGGAATCGCAGGCGATTGTAAAGCTGATGATCGATCAAAAAAGATCAAGTGATCTCTTTGTCCTCAGTAAGGGTGGCCTCTCCCTAGTTGTGCGGCTTTTAATAGGCCGATCGAACACAGAGTTCTTTTTTTCTATGGCTTCACAAATGACTACATATATAGTCCATGTGTGATCTTTCTTGATCAGCCACCTAATCTTACCTAACGTACCCAATATCGAATGTACAAACTAACCGAAACTCTTTGAGCGCAATTTTTTAAACCCGCGAACCAATATTCTTCCTTAGAGTCTTCCATAAAGTCGATGAACATGGCTCCAAGTTTTGGGCACAATGGCTAATGAACTCATTCGGATCATTTTGGTTACTCTGCTCCGCAGCAGACTATGCGGACTGTACGCCATCTCTGAGGATGAGCATTGTAAGCTAGTGAAAATGTGGTGCGAAACCGATTCGTGGTTGTTCTGATTACCAACTTAGCTGGGCAGTTATGTCGACCAAATAATGGACTTAGCGCGCGATGTGTCTCGAGGATCGAACCATTATTTTGGCAATAAATTTGTAGGATTTGCAAACTTTGTTCCAGACTAAGTCCGTTCATTATAAATTGCAAACCAAACAGAGAATTAGTCAAGCAACAGATGTAAAAAAACAACTTCGTAAACAGGATTGCTTCATTGAAAACGGCAAGCCTAAAACAAGTAAAACAGTCTAAGTTCGGGTGTAAGCAAACCTTACATACACTTGCAACTTTCAACGATCAGTCGGCTAAGTACCTTCAGTTATTGGCATTTTTGGAAAATTTAGAGGGTTCAATCTTATCGTTTGACGAAATTATGAAAAGATTACAATCAAAGTTAAAATCATTCCCAATCGATTTTATCTATTCTAGCCAACAATACATACTATTAACATGCCACATACTACTTAAATGCTCTCCATGAAATCCATTCGGTATCTCATGCATAATAACCAATCTATATGACCATGAACTACCTGCGCGGTCGACAATCATCCGTACTGTTCCGAGGTAAAAGCTCTAAATTGAGTTGATTTAAGCAGTAGATTCCGCAGGGTGGTGTCCTCTCCCCGTCTAGAGAGAATTTATATCACCTCGTAAGCTGATGATTACATGACAATGACATCGGGCAATAGAATTTGACATGTGCTCAAAAATAAGCGGCTAACACTCTCCCCCACTAAATCCACAGCGTCTATATTCACAAACTGGAGGAAGGAGTGCAGACTGGACCTTAACGCAGTTGATGGCGTTAAAATTCAGTCTGTCAATTACCCCAAGATTTTAGGTATGAAACTCGAAAGCCAGTGCTCCTTTACTTCTCACACGACCGCGATTATTGCCAAAGTAAAGAGCCGCAACCATATTGTCAAGTCGCTATCCGGCAGCAAATGGGGAAAAGACAAAGAAACGTTGTTGGCAACATACAAGGCAATCGACCGGGTCGTTCTTAACTACGCCGTACCGATATGGTCGCCTGGATGCAGCAAGGCTACAGACATCTCAGAACACTGCACTCGGACTATTACGAGATCCCTCTTGATGTCTCCTATTGAACATCTGCACAGTGACTTCCATTCTCAGTATTCCATAAATACCTTCACCGACTTCTTCTTAGTGAATGGCGCACTTGGAGTCAAACCACCAACCATTGTAGACGAAGAGCTCGAGTTATCGCGATAATCGAGAGTGACCTTGCGCAGCTTCGTTCTGAATATTGTAACAGGTTAAAATCTCACTTATGTAGAACCGACCACGACATAACAAACATATGTCCAGTACGCAACTAGTCCTCGCGTGACTCTAACCATCTCTTTGTATGCCCGGCTAACTCGACACATCTGATACCTCTCTGCCTATAGTCTGACTCCGTCGAAACAGCACGTATCCTGGGCCTACGGCCAATTGTCATGAATGCAAATTTTCCCAAAGAGATGACTGATGATAATCCTCAAACATGGCAACCCATAATCATTATGCAATGAATTTAAATGCATACCTTCTCCGAACTACTTGTAGTAGTTAAGGCCACAATCAACGAGAATTTGAGCAATTTCATGCGAAAAATGTGGCGCAGCGTGTTGCATGATTAAACTGAAATGACTCGTATATGACGCGATTATGATGTGGAAATTATACGAAAATTAAGCTTAAATTGCGAAAAATTTTCCAGTGTCAAATGCAAATTTAAGAATCGAATAAAAGTATATGCAAATGCAGATGTGTTCGAGGTGGCACCAAACAGAGACAGTTCAACATTGAATGGTATGAAGTACGAGCATACACTGTAAATTCTACCATTATGTGTGGGCGGGGGTTTGTAGGCGAGCATGTAAATGCAAATCTCACTACGACCGTGACTGTGAATGCATAATTTTCACATCAGAATACCGAAGAAACGTAAACTACTTAAATGTTTTATTTCTATTCCTTTTTCTCTACTTCTGTTTTTTAACACTGTGTTCCTAAGGTTGGTTGAAAGGTAATTTATGCAAATTATAAGAAAATGCATTTATTTACTTTTCTAACCTCACTCCTGCGTAAATATTGCCTTTCCACGCTAATTTCCATAAAAATCCTTTCAGTTTCTTACTGTCAACTGGCAATGTTTTCTTTTCTACTAGCTACGCCGCTATTTAATTACATTCCTTGAAGAGGAGCAAATATGTATGCTTGTGTGCTTGTGTGTACTTTCGAGTGGGTGCGGAATGTTGTCGCAGGCAAATGCTGTTAGCGCTCGGTCGTTGCTCAGATGTTGACCTGTTGCCTTGTTGCCTTGCAGAGGCCACGAGAATAGTAGCTATGACTTTCAAAAAGACAGACTGCTGATTATTGAAGGAGTGTGAGGAGATCGATGCAAAGCAGACGCCATTTTGTTTGTTGGAAGTGCAAAAATTTGCGATGTAATTGCTTATGACTAGGTTTTATAGCTTAAGCTACAAAGTCACTTGAATGTAAGTTATCTGCGTCGGAATTTTGTTACTCACCTTAAATTCATTCTCCTTTCATCCTTTATGTAGCCATGACAGCATTTTTGTCCATCTGTGTATACTACTGTGCCCAAAAAATAAGGTGACATTTGAATTTAAACTGCGCGCGTCGAAGGATTTGGAGAATTAATATTTTTTTAGGTCGGTAGTACTGTCAGTCACATTTATGTCAAATTTCATGTCAAAATATTTATTAGTGTTTGAGATACGTGTCGTTTTGGGAGCTGCTAAAAGTGAGTTTTTCGTTTTTTGTGATGTCGAAATTTGTTGAGCAAAGAATTTGCATTAAATTTTGTTTACGGAATCAGTTTTCTGCTGCGGATACATTGAGGATGGTGCAGCAAGCCTTTGGTGATGAGGCTATGTCTAAAAAAATCTTTACAAGTGGTATAGTGAGTTTCAAGCCGGCCGTGAACATGTCGAAGACGAAGAGCGTCCAGGGTGACCATCAACCTCAACCGACGAAGCTCACGTTCAACAAATCAAATTCAACAAATCGAAGATTTCGTATTGAAAAACTGTCGATTAACAATAAGAGACCTTACTGATGAAGTTGGCATATCGAAAGGCTCAGCCAATACCATTTTGAAGGATGTTTTGGGCTCAAGCGCGTCAAATCTCGACTGGTACCGAAAACATTGAATTTTTGGGAAAAAAGGCGTCGCGTAGAAGAGTGTGAAACGATGCTTTCCGACTACCAGGGTGTCATGAAATCCATTATAACTGGCGATGAGACTTGGATCTATGCTTACGACCCCGAAACAACCGATCAATCGAGCGAATATCGTGCCAAAGAGAGCCGAGACCAAAAAAATCGGGCCAAAGTCGGTCAAAAATCAAGGTCATGTTGACTGTTTTCTTCGATTATCGTGGTGTTGTGCATTATGAATTCCTTCCAACCGGTCAAACAGTCATCAAGGAATATTATTTGAATGTTATGCGTCATTTGCGTAACGCTATCCGCCTAAAAAGCCCGGAATTGTGGAAAGACAATTCTTGGTTTTTACACCACAATAATGCACCATCCTATACTGCCTTCGTAATTCATGATCATTTCGCCAAAAACTCAAGCCATATCGTTCCGCAACCATCATATTCACCTGATCTGGAACCGTGCGATTTCTGGCTGTTCACCAAGCTCAAGAGACTGCTCCGGGAACACCGTTTTTATATGATAGAGGAGATTCAAGCCGCAGCAAAAACGGAACTGAAGGCCATCCCGGAAAGTGACTACAACCAGTGTTTCGAAGATTGGAAAATCCGTTGGCATAAGTGCATTGCATCGGGAGGGGATTACTTTGAAGGGGATAAAATTGCGTTGGAAGAATAAATAAAGAATTTTCAAAATAAAGAATTTTCAAAATAAATACAGTGTCACCTTATTTTTTGGGCACAGTAGTATATATTTTTGAGTTATCTTTCCAAAAATTTCCAATACATTCTTCTTACTAAAACCACTTCAGTGTATAGCTGCCATATAAGTTGATCGATCAAATTCAAGGCAAAGATCTTTCTTTACTCATTTATACTATAAAACATGCACCTGTGAAGGGTATTATAGCTTCAATGATGCTGAAGTTAGCATTTTTTCTTGTTTAGATGAATGCTGTCACATATCAAAGCTACTATCTCCGTTTGTTTGGATATTTTCACTAATGTCTGAGCAGCTATTTAAAAAATAAAAATAAGTTGCTGGAACTCAAATTACATTTGCACTTAAAGTGATTTACCATAGATACTTAAGTTTATCATATTTAGTTAAATATTTTATAGAACCCGCAAATATTTATTTTCATACCACTACCATGAAAATGAAAAAGCCATTTCTTAATTGATGATGAATTTTATTTTTACATGTGTATGCATATTTAAACAGGCCTGTGTGTAATTGATTAAAAAATCCACGTGTGCTCAGGCAATCGTATAATCTGACGTTAGATACATGGGAAGCGCGTGACGTGTTTTTATTATCTGCATGTCTACTTTGCAACGCCGATGTGCCGCATTATTGGCAATAACAATAAAAAAAGTGAGAAGAAAACAGCTACTTTACGTGCGCACATATTGTTGAAGCGACTCAAAGAATCCCATCGCCTGCCAGTATCATTGCGTGCCAGTGCGTATACGTAACATAAGCACATTAGCAGATTAGCACTTCCGAATATGCGGATGTCCGCAGCTTTGAAGTGATATGCAAATGCTATTACTCCTACATTTTATTGTTCAATAATACTGCGTTATCGAGCAAAACCGATTATTATCTAGGGCTTGTGTTGTCATAATCAATCGATGGATATTTCGATGGACGATTAGTGGTTAGCTATTTCCCGTTGGAGAGTGAAGGTACTGCTCGTGCTTAGTGCATTTGTATATTAAGGGGTTAGGGGCAGTTAAAATTTTCAAAAATATTTTTTTGCATTTTCGTTAAGTGTAATATCTTAAAAATATTCCCTGAAAATTTCACGTTGATCCAACAATTAGTTTTTGAGTTATTCGAGCAATAAGAAAGAGCGCTCAGGCACTTCAAAGCGCTAGTGTGAAACTTTAAACGCGTTTTTCTCAAAACTATGTTTTTTGAATCGGTGACAACTGCAACTTGAAAACCGTTCAGTAGATTTTAATGAAATTTATACAGCTTTTAGAATACATAATATACTCGAGCCTGATAGAAGGATTTTTATTTTTTTTGAAAATTTCGTTTTTTTACGACCAAATAACTGTTGATCTTTTCGCAAAAATTAAAAAAAAAAAATTCCGGAGGCCACCATTTTGTTAATTTTGAAAACAAAATAAAATCCTTCGATCAGGCCTGGGATTATCTATTTATTAAACTATTTTGTTTTTGTCCGATTGTTTTTAGTTGAATCTCCAAGGACTTATGCTTGTCACCGCAAGTACCTTTTTTTGGAACAGGGTCAACTCAAACCACTATAACTTCGGAAATTAAACCGTTTTTTTTTAATTTTTGTGACTTCAAGTCAATACATCCTATAATAATGCCATACGCTTTTGTAAAATAACATAACAGCCGTAGCAAGAAAAAAAATACTGAAAACTCTCATTTTTTCGTGTCTCTGACTACCCCTAACCCCTTCAATAAACTTTTCTTTATATAAGTAAATAATACTGGGCTTCGAAAGTATACAAATATATGTGACCTGGTCTACGAAAAGGGGGCTTAGGTGTCAAAAAACCAATTTGTTTTATTTTTTTTTTTCAATTTTTTTATTATTTTTTTTTTTTTCAATTTTTTGTTTTATTTTATTTTTTTTTTTTTATTTTTATTTTATTTTTATTTTTTTTTTTTTTGACACCTAAGCCCCCTTTTCGTACACTAGGTCACATACAGGGTAGGCCATTTAAAGTTGACCCATCTGGCAACGCTGTAACTTCTAACAGCGCTGACAAATCGGCTAATATCATACCGCGTTAGAAGCGTCATTCGAAGACAATTTATACCATGGAACAGTACACTCCAAAAGAACGCGCTGAAATTGTCCAGCTTTATATTCAAAATAACTTTTCAATTGTGTTAACTCAACGTGCGTTTCGCAAAAAAAATAAAGTGAAAAGTGCTCCAGTTAAGAACACAATTAAGTCTTTATACGCAAAATTTGTGAACACCGGTAATCTCAGTAATGCCAGTCATGCATCCAGACAACGCACAAGACGTTCTGATGAAAATATCGAAGCTGTACGAGCCAGTATTGAGGAGACTCCATCGACATCGAGTTATCGCCGCTCTCAGGAATTAGACATCTCTCGCATCACTCTCCGACGCATAATTCATAAAGATTTGAAGATGTTTCCATATAAAATTCAAATGGCACAAAAACTAAATCCAGCTGATTATCCGCGACGCCTTAATTTTGGCAAATGGGCCATCGAAATGGCTGAAAACGAACTTGACTTTTGGCGAAAACTCATCATGTCAGACGAGGCACATTTCTCGTTGAATGGAGGCGTAAACAAGCAAAATTGCCGATTTTATGCCACCGAAAATCCTCAATTAATTGAAGAACAGCCTCTTTACGACCAAAAAGTAACAGTTTGGTGCGGTGTTTGCGCGAATATGATCATCGGACCGTATTTTTTCGAAGACGATGATGGAGCCACGACAACAGTCAATGGTGAGCGTTATCGAGCCATGATAACGGATTTTGTGATACCCATTATTCGCGAAAATGACATGGATAACTTCTGGTTTCAACAGGACGGGGCTACATGCCATACAGCTCGATCAACAATCAATTTATTGCGACCATTTTTCCCCGGGCGATTCATATCGAAAAATGGTGATGTTGACTGGCCACCGAGATCACCAGATTTGACGCCACCAGACTTTTATTTGTGGGGTTATTTGAAATCCAAGGTATACGCTAATAAGCCAAAGACCTTAGCTCAACTGAAAGCCAACATTCGACGTGAAACAGCCGCCATATCATCCGAAACATTGGCCAAAGTCATGGAAAATGTCGAAAAAAGAGTGCATTTAGCTGTCAAAGCTAAAGGTGCCCATTTTCGCGATCTAATTTTTAAATATTAGCTGAAACAAATCCCCTTGGACCAAAATAAATTATTTTTGAAATGAACAAAAAACATTGTTTTCTTTTGTTCTTTTTTTTTTAGAAACAAATGGGTCAACTTTAAATGGCCTACCCTGTATATTTAATTTTCACATTAAGTCATTCCAACAAAGGGTTAAAGCCACTCCACTCTCTGATATTGTCGCTAATTGTAGCACTAAAACAGAAATAACTTTCGTTGATAGCCTAAATCACTCATCACGTCATACATATTTTCAATATTTATTTTTAGACATAAAGGTATTCAATCGTAAACATAATGAATATAATAACAAATATACAAAGCGGCTCTGACCGATTATTTATTAATGTTGAAGCAATTTTAACCTCTAAATTAGTGTGATAAAAGTGTAGATATATCCATAAATAATTTAAGGCGTTATTATTTTATTTTTGTATCCAAAACAAGGTATATTAAGTTTGCCACGATGTGTGTAACACCCAAAAGAAAACGTCAGATATCGTATTAAATATATATAAAGGATCATCTAAATAGAGGTACTTTTTTCAATAGCCTTGTTTTTAACAGATCACGTGTGAGTCGTGTCAAGCTGTCATGTTATTTTTGCTTGGTATTGTTTGGCATTTTCTCATGGAAAATCTTGCGTCTGAGCCAAGTTTACAAAACGTTCAACTTTTTTACGAAAATTCTGTAAAGAATGTGTTTCACACGCTTCGCTCAACGTATGATTAACATAACCGGCCGCCTGAGCGAGCTATTTGCAATACCATCAGCCATCTTGAGGACCCGTATTCATTATTGGATAATATTCGACCGAACAGACTCCGTTCAGCATGCAAAAAGTTTAGCAGCCGTAGCTGAGAGTGTACACGAAGACCGTGAAGAATCGATTCGACGTCGTTTGCAGCAACTCAGACTGACGCATTTTACATCGAGACTTTAAATTGATAGCGTAAAAAATACAGCTTGTGCTTTATGGGCTCATGAAAAGTTCCAAGAAGATCCGAAGTTTTCGAGTGAAATTTGGTTCAACGTCGCTTAATGGATTTGTAAACAAGCAAAATTTCCGCATTTGAGACAAAGAGCAACCTATGTAAAAAGATTCAAAGCTGCCAATAAGGACCGTTATCGCGCCATGATAACCGACTATTTGATGTCTGAAATTGAAGTTCTTGATTTTGGGAACATTGTGCTTCAACAACACAGTGCCACTGTGTGCGCATTAAAAAATGGATTTATTGCGAGAACACTTCGGTGAGCAGATAATTTCACCATCATCACCACAATCGTGTCACTTTTGCCTAAGGGGATATATAACGTCTAAAGTCTTTGTGGACAATCCCGTTAAATTTGAAATTTCAGTATATCTTCAAAAAATTAGGGAACCTCGAAATGGCTCACACTTCATATGGTAAATGATCAGCGTGATGAGCGGAATTTATTTGACCATGTCCATATGTCTTCCTGCATACGAGGTGTTTTCAAAAAGTATCGCGAATCGTAACTGACAGTTTTCTTCGATTGCAGGGACTTGGTGTATCATGAGTTCTTGCCACAGGGAAGAACGGTCAATAAGGAATATTACCTGCAAGTTATGCGCAATTTGCGCGAAGCAATCCGCCAGAAACGCCCGGATTTGTGGAAGAACAAAAATTGGCTTTTGCACCCCGATAACGCCCCTACTCACACACATCCTTGCTTGTGCGTGACTTTTTTGCCGCAGCTACCATATTCCCCAGATCTGGCCTCCGCTGACTTTTTCTTGTTCCCTAAACTGAAGAGGCCCATGAAAGAACGATGTTACGCTTTTCTTGACGAGATAAAGACGGCATCGAAGGAGGAGCTGAAGAAGATAAAAAAAAAAATGATTTTTTGAAGTGCTTCGGAGATTGGAAAAATCGTTGGCACAAATGTATAATATCTCATGGGGATTACTT
The DNA here is from genome assembly GCA_027475135.1 of Bactrocera correcta. Lineage (NCBI taxonomy): Eukaryota > Metazoa > Arthropoda > Insecta > Diptera > Tephritidae > Bactrocera > Bactrocera correcta. The sequence continues at coordinate 6,547,559 of CM050323.1, read as the reverse complement.
TGAAGGGGACAAAATAGATATTCATGAATAAATAAATAATTTTTGAAAAAAAAACACAAAATTCGCGATACTTTTTGAACACACCTCGTACATTACTCCGCTATAATATCCGAATAAATTGCTTAGATCGGACAACCATAGAATATAGCGGCATACGAACTGACCGATCAAACCCAAGTCCTTGTATGGCACACCGGAAAACCTTCTATGGATGACTGGTAAATAATTATTTTGGCCTTCATGACAGACTATTAAATTATTACCATTAATCTTTCATCGCCTTTAAAGGCAATGCAAGCGTCAATAAGTAAATAATTAAAGATTTAATTTGTAGTGCGAGAGACACATCTAGGCTTGTGTCACCTATTATTCTGATAAATCTAATTGTGAATGGCATTTGTTTACACAAAAATAATGTAAGCTTGCACACGTCTTTAATAGAGTCCTCAGCCATGCTCCTATTATCTTTAATTATCTATTAATAAACATAAAATCTCCATTTTAATAGACAAAGCACAAGGTCATTAGAGCGCTTTGTTAACATTTATTGGACCCCCATACTATCCAGATTTCAAGAGAGGCATTCGCTGTTACTTTCTTTCAAAATTAATTCTCTTCCATACAGTTTTTACACGTACAACGTGTTCATGCACAAACACATACATACAGGAGCTTACATGGGCATTTCAACTCATCCATCAATATCAATATTCGCAATGCGGGTGAAAATGACAGCTCGCCGGCAAGCTGAAGAGCTTATTGCAAAAAAAAATATCAGTGCAAACGCACAAAGGACATACATATACATATGTATATAGATAGGAGAATGTCCTTGGTTATTTGTGTAGAAAATATGATATTTATGGTGGTCAATATTTATGAACCCTTAGACATGTACTTATATACATAAGTATGTGCACATTGAAGGCTAGTATATAAAAGAAAGGTATATTAAACTCAGCTCCTTTTATGTGTCAATAATATTTTTAGTAACGCATTAGAAACAAAAATAAACGTTAACTTTCGTTGCATCGAAGCTATAATAAACTTCGCCTCGAAACTGTAATATATTCCTTACATGAACTTTAATCGTTCAGCTTTTACGGCTGGAGATTGTAACGTTGGCTTTAGGCAATGATCCATACCAAAGATATCTTGGCAAATGACCATATAAGCACTTGATTCCGATAGTTTAGTTTGTATAGCAGCCACATGCTAAAATTTTACGATATCAACAGTGCAAACAAATGTATAACTTCTTTGGGGAAGCAAGTACCTGGCACCTGTGCAAAGTTTCAGAGCGATATCTCAAAAAATAACGAACTTGTTCGCATATATACAGGTAAACGGGCAGACAGACGGACATGTAGAATTGTAGAGTAAGTCTTAAAACATATCATCTGTTTGCTACCGGGTGTGTAGTACCGGGAGTACAACAACGAGTCAAAATTATTAAAATTTACTACCGGAATTCGGAGTCAGTGACCTCAACTTGACGCTACGTCCAATTTAGGTCGTCATAATCGTCCTGTCAGATTAGCATTTGAGCGTCTCAAGCGGTGTACATCTCTGTCACGTCGTAGTGGTGAATTTTGCAAAAAAATCTTGGCCTTCATACTTACAAGATCAAATTCACGCAAGAACTGAAGCTGCTTGACCACCAGAGTCCTCGTATGTTTGTGAATTGGGGAGCAACAACTTGAAAATTATCCGGACTTTCAGCGAAAAATTGTCTGCAGCGATGAGGCTCATTACTAGCTTCGTCAATAAAAAAAATATGGGTTATTTGCCAGGCAAAAATCCACACGAACTCCATGAGTTACTATTGCATACCCAAAAAATAACGGTTTGGTGGGGTTTATGGGACGGTGAACTCATTGGAGCGTACTTCTTCCGTGATGATCAAGACTGTGAATGGGAGTAGCTATTGCTCAATGATAACTAAATATTGTTGAATCGATTGATTGAACGTGTTGTCTCACGAAAAGTACCAGTCACCCGGCCGCAACGATCGTCAAATTTGACGCCGTTAGACTATTTCCTGTCGGACTATGTCCAGTCTATGGTCTATGGCTATCAAGCCAGCGACGATTTATGAACTTTGAATGAATAACAAACGAGAAATTGCAGAAGTATCGACCGAATTATGCTTGAAAACCGTCGAAAATTAGGGTCAGCGTCTGGACTTCTTGAAGCGTGCCCGTGGAGGCCATGCAAAAGAAATCGAGTGCCATACATAACGGCATCGAATGTAGTTGTTTGGCACTCGAAATGTAGCGCTCTTAATGAAGCCTCGTCATAAGATTCTTCATCAAAACTCTGAAAGGTAGCTCTTATTCAATAAATACCGCACTTAAAAAATCATTTTCCAGTCACATAAAATAGCATTTATGTTATACTGCATACCTCTAAATACATATTCATCTACGAACTCACCCTGTAATCATTCAACGAGTTAGCGGCTTATTATGGCTTAGAAGGTGCATCAATTCAGCTCTTACCCTTTATGACTTTCACAAAGGCAGGGTGTATACCAACACCAATGCGAGATGACATTACTTGGACTATGAAGCGTTATGCAAATGTTGATACAACGCTTTGGTGGATACAGTTATAGCAGCTGCAGCAGCATGAAGATTTGTTACTGCTCTGCCGATGCGACCTCAGGATGAGCAATTTAATGATTTCTGGTGCTGAGCGACCTCTTAGCGCATTATTTGGCAATTTTGGAGAAGATTGTAGTAGGAATGTTAAGAAACAATTTATTTTCTAAGGCAAGGTTAGTTTGTTTATCTGGAAACTGCGAGTTGACCGAAATTGAAATTTTAAGGTCTGATCAGGTAGCACCATATGCTCCAAAACTGCGGTAAGCAAGTAAAAAATAGACCCATTTTTCTATCAGTTAGAACCTACATCTTTTCAATTCGATGTTTTTGCTGAAAGACACTTTGATCAAGCCGCTAAAATGGAGCACGTTTTCGTCTTGAAAGTTAGCAGCAATTCAAAATTCAAAGAGAAGTCGGGCACTTCTTGGTTTTGGCTTCCCAAGGTAGGCGAGATCTTCTTCTTGAATGTGTCTCCCACTTATCTAGTACATACACAGATATCGCTTTAAATAAAGTTGTACTTCGAAGTGCATTTCATAGCAATTTCCTTATGTCATTCCTATGATACCGATACCGATTTGGTACATGCCTTGTACATGCCTTCTACATACATATGTACGAGTATATACTTGCATATTCGCAGGCATAGCAATCACATGCTGCGTGTTTTGTATTTCTCTTGTAACCGGCAATCGTTGGAGGGCATTTTGTGAGCATGTTTACTGACAAGTTTCATCATACATATAAGCACTTATAGACCCACTTCAGCACATCTAGCGTCTAGTTGTGACTGGCATCTTTTATTCTTCACCATGACATGCACACACACTACCGCCCGTTGATCTAAGCTTCGGTAATCAGGTGACCGAGCTGACCCGTTGTGCAGTGAAGCCAACTGGGCCACGGGAAGTCAAATTCAAAATTAATGATGTTTGGCAGATTTCCGTAAACGTGTAGTCATTTTCATTTGATTTCATTGCTCGCGGCAGCATTTTGCAGCAAAGTGTTGGGCATTCAACGCACGTCTGCCAGTGGCCCTTCTACTATACATATCCTGCGTGCCAATATTATATGTACATGTCTGGCTGGCATATTTTTTTGTCTTCTGTGCTTTGCCTCTTTTGGCTTATCTTTTGATTGCTGCCACCACCAAAACACTATTGTGGCGACAGGTTGAACGCTTTTACAAGAGAGGAGTGAGGATGGGAGCGGTTATGGCAGGTATAAATGAGCTCGGCATTCATTGCTCCCACTTAAGTAAACAAATTTTGTGGAGAAACTGGTGGCACTCACACAAGTATGCATTTTTTGTATCTTAAGTGCTGGCGTTGTTGCTGTCATTGCTTTTGATGAAGTGCTGTCTACCATATTTGTGCCATCATAAGGCCCACCTCCAAGGCAAATATGAAATTGCGCCCAGTCATTCCAATTTTCCTCGGTTAATATGATACGAATGCGTGTATGGAATGTTTAATTTTAATGACGAACGAGGTGAACTAGAAAGACACACAAACAGACTTATGACATATTTTTGGATTAAATCTATCGTCCTACCGGGTGCAAAGCAATAGAAAATAAGTGGTTTCTATTTCAATTTAATGAACTAAGACCTTGTTTAACATATGTATAAAATTAAAGATCCTGTGAGTTTATCTACTTAAGCTTGGTATTCGTTTTCAAAATCTAATTATTAGAATCCCCTTTAGATTATTTTCGATTAGCGCCGACTTTTGTTAAAAACTTGGACTTTTAAATTTAATTAAATTTAAACTTTAAATTTTTTGAGAGCGTGGCAGTTTTTGAACCCGTCATAATTCTCTTGATAATACTATATTCGATTATTGCTTTTCCAACTGAACTACTATGACATCCAAGATATTTCAATCAAAGCCCTACGTAAGCTCGGCAGTCCAAAATAAATGAAGTACTGGAATGTTCCTATCACACTATGATCCAGTCAACTTCGGCGATTTGCCTCTAACACATCTTTTATTCATTGAGCGGTGATCGGTCGGAATTTGTAAAACTAGTACATAACTAAACTTGCAGAGAGCAATAGGTTTAATGAACTTTTTGCGATGTACTTTAGGCCTAAGCTTGTTACAGGCCTATTTGTTTTATATCGTGCACATCAGGAAGTAGCTCAAGGCAATTTAAGCAAATCACTGGTTATCTCATGAATGGTCAGGGCTCGAAAGCCTTCTGAAGTTGTTCTTCAGAGCAATAGATTTACTACTACTTCATTGGCATCTACCTCTCTTTGAAAGTTTTTACAATAGTCTGGCATAACAGAAATTTGAATAGAATCCTTTCCTGATTATAGTATGCCTAACTAATAATAAAAGTGTATCGTTGAGCTGTAAAAGGATAAAATCGGGTGAAGACTCCATAACTGATATCAGGATATTAAAACATTGTCTTTATACCGCAAGTCATTATGTATTACATCAGTATATAATGTTGGATACGTATATACATATATAGTATACTAAAGATTAATGCTAAAACTAATTAAAACCATATACTTGCTTCAACAATCATTTCCCTAAAATAATGATTTCCATTCTTCTGTCTATTTGAAGATGATTTTAGTAAATTTATCGCTGCCAGAATGTAAAATGTATACATAACCTTGGTCACTGTCCTATAATATAGGATGGGTCATCTAACGTTTTAAATTTGAATTGTCTATATTTCGACATTGGAAACGTCAAATACCATTCGGAAAGTGACAGATATTCAGTAAAAAGTCTAAAATTTACGAAATAGGTCACTATTCACTAGAGGAAAACTGGGAAATATTGAAAACTTTTTTCCAAAGTTCGTATGACCTAGGATGGTCAATTTTACCGAAAAGCATCTTTTCGGGCAAGGCTCATTCTCACCTCGATGGTTATGTTAACAAGCAGAATTGTCGCATTTGGGACAGAGAAAACCCGCACGTAATCGTCGAAAAGCCAATGCACCCAGCACGAATCACTGTATGTTGCGGATTTTGGTCTGGTGGAATCATCGGCCCTTTTTTCTTCGAAAATGAAGAAGGAACCGTCGTAACCATCAATGAGCGATATCGCGCTATGTTAACCGAATTTTTCTTCAAGCAAATTGAAGAGGAAGACTTGGACAACATTTGGTTCCAGCAGTACGGCGCTACGTGCCATACAGCAAACGCTACACTAAATCTTTTACGCCATATCTTCGAATTTAAAATTCTTTATGGCCCACCCTATATAAGTAAAAAAGACACAAATCTTCAATAGCCTTGTTTGGGCAGATTACGCGTTACTCGTGTGAAGCTGTTGTGTTATTTTTGATTAGTATTGTTTGGTATTTCATCATGGAAAGACTTACGCCTGAGCAACGTTAAGAAATCGTTTAACTTTATTATGAAAATTCACTTTTTGTAAAAAATGTGTCACATACGCTTCGCTCAACTTATGGTCAACATAATCGGCCTACTGAGCCTACTATTGGCAACACCATCACCCATCTTGAGACCTATCATTCATTATTCAATAATATTTGACTGAATAGACCACCCTCAACATGCGTGGCAGAAAATGTAGCAGCTGTAACTGAGAGTGTACACAAAGATCATGGAGAGTCGATTCGCTGCAACTGGGACTGACGTAAGGAACGACTTAATGCATTTTACGTCGAGTTCTTAAATTTAAAGCGTACAAAATACAGCTTTTGCAAGAATTAGGGGGGTATTCTAGTCTAGAAATCAAATTTAGGGCAGTTTTTTTGAACTTAAAAAAAAAAAAAAAAAAAAATATTTTTACCATCTATTTTTTTATGGTGTTTTTATTGATATCTTAAGAATACAGACAAAAAATTTTACAAAAAAATATTAAAAACTAAAATAATTAGAGGGGGTGGGGGGAAGAGACAGGTGTAAAAAAAAATCGCGCATCCTGGTGACATTGATCCTGACTCTTCTGGTAGTCTGAAAAAAAAGAGAAAGAAATTCTTAATCAGTAAGAATGCTGTTATAGTCCCTACCTCAGGGAACACGAAAAAAAAAAAAATTTGAAAAATATTTAAAAATAATTTGAGTTTTGGAAAATCCTTTTAGGGAGATATTTTTGAATATCAAATAAAATACAAAAAATATCGAATTATAAAAAAAAAATTTCCATTTTTTCAAATTTCTAATTTCTAGAGTGGAATACCCCCTTAAAGCCGCTTGACGACGATGTAAAGTATAAACTCCATGCGCACAATCCCGCTTTGAGTCAGGCCTTGGAACAAAGCATCAAGGGTATCATTCACCAGTTATCACTTGAAATAATCGAACGAGTAAGCAAGAATTGAATTGAAAGGATCGAACATCTAAAACGTATCCGCGCTAACATTTGAAAGATATAATCTTCAAAAAATAATCATCTTTCGAATGATAATAAATATTTTCCATTAAATTTGAAGTTTCTTTGTTCTTTATTTAAAAAAGTAAGGCAACACGAAGAGGATCAGCGTTTAATTCTTTCACGAGTTTGTCGAACAAGGAATGTGGAATTATTTCGCAACATCTTTAAAACAAATTTTTATATTTAAATATTTCCCCGGCTTTGATTCTTGCAAGTTGCAAGAGTATGAAATGTTCAGTTACACCCGAACTTAGCCCTTCCTTACTTGTTTAAACTGAATAAAAAATTAAAATGTCAAGTCAAAAATTCTTTTTAAGATTTTCGTTATTTCTTTATTGGACTGAATTACATTCAAAATTTTCGTAACGAACATAATTAATCGATACACAATTGTGTTTTATGAAACTTAGTTCTGTTGAATGTTTATAAAGGTGTGTAAATGACTCCATGGGAGACAATTCAAATATGCAAAATGCTTGCTGCCTTTTTCGTTTTACATTTATTTATAAATATTTATTGTTTCTTCATGAATTTTCGGCACAAATTTGTGACTAAGAATGGACCAAAGTTTTAGTTTATTAGATTTCTTTTTCACTTTTTATAATATTCACTTGTCACATTTCATAACCAAAATACAACTTTTTTGACAATTAACACTAAGTTTTTACAAATTATAAAATTACAAAATATAACGAACTTAACACATTCGCGTGTGTGTCTAATATTATTAATAATAAATATGTATGTGTTTATGTTTCTTCTTTCGAGTGTAACGTATAACTAGTCTATATGAACATACGCCTTTCTTGCTGTTCAAACAGAGCGATTACATTCAGCTAACAGTTATTTATCAATTTGACTAATATTTACGTGTCTATTATAGTAGAACTACCGCTATGAAATTCGAATAACGTATTATATACTTTCGTTTCACTTCATTGTTTCTGCGAAATGAGATTATTGAGTAGACATTTCCGAGATCAGCGATTAAAATCACTACTTACACATTTACACAGTTTCAACGCAACTACGCTTTCGTATGTATGAATGACTGCCAAAAAACACGCAGTCATTTGTCACGTGTCAGGTACACGTCACATGACAGACATAGATGCAACTAATTAATATCTACTACTACTTAGACAGAAGAATAGGCAGAGCCAGTTGCGCTGATACGCAGAGAGAGCGAGAGAGAGAGATAGAGTGTGAGTGTGAGAGGAAATGAGAGAGACAAGGAGTTTATGGAAGTTTGTGAGTAGCACAAGTAGTGTTTTTGTGTAGTGGAAGTGAGAGAGAGAAAGCGGTTTACGCATGAACAGAGTACGCCTTAAAGTATACAGCATGAGCGTTCCATTTTCTTCTCCATCTTTGGCATCTCTTGTAGCGCCAGCTCGACATGCTTTCGCGCCAACCACGACTGCTTTTGCAGGCGATTCACAATAATTCGGTACGTGCCGATTATATCGCTACGTGGACCATTTGGTATGGAGGCACGCAACATTGCAGAGTTGACGCCCAGCTCGTCGAGCAGCTGACGCGCCTCGTATTCCAGCGGTTTCACCAATGTCAAGTCATCGGTATCTGTTGGCAGCATGATAAAATCTCCCGTCTCAGCATCGTAGTTTTTGAAAAGCGGACAATCGATGACCACATCTGCATTCCATTGACGATTCTCACAACCGTTACCATTAGCCAATTGCCGTTCCTTCTCCAATTCCATGGGACTAACTTTCTTCTTCAGCGTGCCGCAGAAGAAAGAACGTTTTGGCGTGTTTGGCTTTGATGGCTCCTTCGACAGTTCGTTGGGCAGATCACGATTGATTTCGATCGGATGTAAAAAATTATCGACGAATACGCCGTCATTTTTGCGTGCATTCATATTAATGGGCGGCTTATTGGTCACCTCCATGTAGCGTTCGCGCAGTGAATACGATTTGCGCAGGCGTCGTGACTTTGAGCGCACCCAGAAACCGGAGCGCTTGACGGGCTTCGTACGTAAATTGATCTCATATTGCATGAGTTCGACGCTGAGTTTTGGATAACAAACGAATTGACTGGTGAGCATATCGTCAATGGTGGGACGACGTGCGGGTATGTGGATGAGGATGCGTTCTGAAAATAAAGTAAAACAAAGATGGTTATTAAATAATAAAAAATGTGAAAATTATTGTTAATTCAGCATAGTTATATATATAGTGCCACAACTTGAAAGTTAGAAGTTAATATATAGAAACTTATCAGAAAAGCATCTGCGTAAAGAACTGAGGAATGTGCCTTCGTTTTCTCTTTTAATAGTTCTACATATGTAGATTTTGAGTATTTGAGCCAGACTTGTAACAAATGAGGTTCTAAGGCTCCTTTCATAATATAATTCGGTGAGCAACGACTGGATAACTATATGTGACCTGGTCTACGAAAAGGGAGCTAACGTGCGAAAACTAGTTTTCTGGGAAACGTGAAAAAGCATCTCATCTTCCATCCGAATCAACTAAAAAGTGAAAATTGATTTTTTGACACCTAAGCCCCCTTTCCGTAGACCAGGTCACATATAGTTATCCAGTCGTTGAGAAAATGGACTGAAGTTTATCAAACGTACATGCCCGACGGCAGGACTTAGAAGTCATGCTGGAACTCGGATCTTTCGACCTAATTATCAATCAAAGAGCTAAAATGCTACAATGCTTCAAATGACAGAAAGGTATGGCAAAGGGAAGGTAATCTCTTTCCAATAATTGATGACTTTAACTGATAAAACACCACAAGCTCTTCACGCGAAGAGCCGCATTACTACAAAAAAGTTTAAAGTAAGACTCGACAGTACGGCTGAATGGAGTAGCTCCGCGTTTGATCTAATACGACTAAGGCACTAATAAGTTGTAACGGTTCGAAAACGTGGAAAGGTAGTACAGGCATTGCAGGACACCTGTCCATACCTATGAGACGTTTTCCGAGCATGTTTAAACAGAAGTCTTAGCTATAAGTCGGTGCGAAGAGATAAATCTCCAATGCAACTTTCACAATAAAAGTATTGTCATTCTTAGTGATAGTCAAGCGACACTTAAAGCGATCTTAGCTTAAGTGATTTCATAGCTATTGGTGCAAAAGTGCATAGAACGGGGAATAGCGTATCAGTTCGCTACGATGTACAACTCGTCTGGATGCTAGGTCACAAGAAGGTAGCTGGCAATAAACTGGCAGCAGAACATGTCTGCTCTGCACTTGCTTTCAGGATGGTAGTACCGGAATATTGCATTGCATTTGGTTCCATTACCTTAAAAGAGGTGCTCCGTAGGGAGAAGAAAGCCAGGAAAAGTGTTGGGAACAACAGACAAAGCCACCTCACTAGGTTTACAAGCGTACTCAATCTCTTGGGAGACAAATTCAAGCTACCTATGGCATTTTACAATGGTTATTATAGGCACAAGAATAAGCTATTTAACTGGGGTAAAAACTCTTGTACAAACTGGTGCTGCATCGGAAATTAGTAGTCTCCAGTTATAGGGTCAAGGCCTACTCATCTATGTATTCAAACAGAGATCACATCATCTCAATAGCAACCAGAATTTTACTAGAATACTATATATCTGTGTTTTGTTATAACAGAGGGGAGAATAGAAATTAGGTCGCGCTGCAAGCTTCAATTTATTAATATTTTTTAAGAGCCGTATGTAATGTACGTATATAATATTTTTTACATAAATTTCATGAAATCGATCATGGACACAATTCAACAATCTTTATTTTTACCATTAACAGATACTTACGGATAAGTCTTATGCATGGTAGACTCAATTGTCCGGGCAGCAGGTAGTCACCTTTCAATATCGCCGCCTTCAGGCCCGGTATTGTGGGCGCCCGAAATGGCATATTACCGACAACCATAAAATAAAGCAAAATACCAAGCGCCCAAACATCCACTGGCGCGCCGACATAATGATCATCGGAGAACAGTTCAGGAGCAGCATACGGGGGTGAACCACAAAATGTGTCCAGCTTCTGATTGGCACCTACACATGTGAGGTTAGAGAATAAAAGAATTAGAATAATCAAATCCACGCACATACTTTTACAGTGATACAAAGAAGAACACATTATCCTACTTTCAGCTAACAGGGTTCTCAAAAGGAACGCCACAAAAGTGGACCGATAGTGACAGTAAACGATGCCAAGTTTTTTCCCGCTCTTTTGGCATTTCTTTTCAGTAAGCTTTGAAGTTTTATTATGGTAGTCGAAATTATTAAAAATTACTACCGAACTTTGGAATTAGTAGCCTTAAGTTTAAGAGTACTACGTCCATTTTATGGTCCTCATAAACGTCTTGTCAATTAAAGAATAGAGCGTCTCGTGAAAAATATGAATTCACAAGTTCAGAACAAAATGTTCCAGTGCCAGTAAGACAAAGAAGTGCCTGTAGTGTCGAGAGTATTGCTGCCGCTAGCGCATCAATTGAGAAGAGAGACCCAAATCAGGCTCTCACACGTCTCTGTGACGTCGTTGTGATGAATTTTGCTAGTGATGCTTGGTTGAGCTGTAAGTTGTAACTCTGTTCTTTCTATATACTATACTTTCCCCCAAACGTAATGTCTTCTTTCAGCTGAACAAAGTGCTCTTGTAGGTTTGAACTGATGTCCTGACAAGCTGATGACAAGTGCCAGCGAATGGATAGTGTTAAGGACAACTTTATTCAAATAAGTGAGCAAAAGGGGAAGAAACTAAAATGGTAGATAACGAGTAGAATTGTGCAACTGAAAGTTATGCAAAAGGTGGTAAAAGTCATTGTTGTCAAGATATATTCAACTACCATCCACAGTATATTAAGGGGTCAGTAGGATAATCTTTTAAGTTTTTTTCGCATTTTCTGTTCCCTTATACTCTAAGAATTAATGTAGAAACCCACTTTATCATTGGAAGATTACGAAAAAGCCCAAAAATAATAATACCACTCGACGTTCGGAGCGCTCGGAGTGCACACCTGGCACTTTAAACGCATTTTTCTTAAAAACACTTTTTTAAACTGGCGGAAATTATTCCGGAAGAACTGCTCAACCGATTTGCTTATTTTTTTTTTTTTTTTGATGTTCACAAAACGCCTTGCTATCGTCTCTACTAGATTCATAATATTTTATAATTTATTGACAATGTTATGACAAAATTTGTGTAAAAAAAAATGGGGAAAATTTAAAAAAAAGTGTTAATTACTTTTTTATTTATCAAAAGTTTTTCATGATTCTATTAGGGACGATAAGAATAAATTAGGATTCAAACTGTGAGCATTTGGTCCCCAATAAATGGAAAATAGGTCGTTTTGAATATGAAGTTTGCTCGAAAAATTGATTGGTGCCTGACAATTGGACCGATCAAGATAGCCTCATGTTTAGATTAGTGTACAAGGGTTACGTATTTTAATTCGGCAATTAATAATTATAATAATAGGGGAGCCTGGAGTGCTAAATTTGCAGTTACTGGAGCGTCATGGAGACTTACTAGATTGTCAAGATAACGTTTAAAAAAAAGAAAGTCTAGGTGAAGTTTTCCATTTTAGTGAAAAGAAGAGCGCGTAATTATTTTCAAAAATGTAAAAAAAAAAAACAGTCACATAAAAATACTCAAGCGCGTCAGTCATTTATGGTATATACGCGCATTGTATTTCTGATAGTCGATATATATTAATCTGACAATCAATTCAAGGTAGTAATCAATCTGATAATCAATTCAAGGCAGTAATGAGAGGTAAAAAAAAAAGTTATTTGAGCGTGTCAGATTTTCAAAGCGAATGTTAATGAAACTCTAAAAAGTGTACCATTTACATAAATGTCTGACAATTTCGACGTGACCAAAAGCCATTAATTGATTTTAAAACTTGTAAAAAAAAGGTGACATTGAGATACTCGAGAGCGTCAGATTTTTATTCAACTTGATGTCAGAGTCTTCCAAAAAGATGATCTGACAATTATAAAGAGACATATCGTTAATCTGACGATTTAAAAGTGGAAGAATTCTGTTTGGTTCTTGTTTTTGTTACAGGATGTAATAAAAACAGTGTATTCATATATGTATATGTATAGAAAATTTAATAGTTTATTAATATGAAAATAGAAAAAATAAAATAAAAAAAACATGTCAATTTTCGTCACTCGAGTCATCGTCGAAGTTGGTTCCCACTTCTTGAACTTCTTGACAACCGGCTTCGCTTTGCGATACTCCAAAACAGTTATACACTTATTTAGAGTTTGTGGAGTAAACTTTTTGATTTTTTCATACGTTTCTTCGTCAAAGAAAACACATTTGATACTAACGTCACTCATTTTTACAATGGATGTAAAACTGATCGATGTAAACGGAAAAAAAAAATAGAAAACACCACAAACAAACAAAATTGTCAAGCACTAACAACAACCACGCCATGGTGATCAGCTGAGATGGCATCATGGCGGCAGACGTTAGTATGAGAACGGTGCGAGAGAATGAGAAACAAACAAAAGTGTCAAGCGTATACTAACAACAACCACGCTTGACCTTTTGTCGACGATTTTACCTGTATCGACACCATGGAAACTGACAGTTTATAAGATTTTCGTGATTCTGACAGAATTACCTTCAAAATTAAAAAAAAAAAAAAATCTATCGCGCTCGAGTATTTCAAGTTGACTTTTTTTTTTACAAATTTGTCACCTTGCTTCTTCTCTAAGTCACCCTCAAACTGTCAGAATATTGAAATATATACTCGTCTTCATGTATTCAGTTTACCATCTCTTAATTTTACGCGCTCGAGTTTCCCGAAGGATCGATTTTTTATCTCTAATCTGACGAACTCCCCCCAAAGCACGCCTCCATATTAAGGGCTGATATTTGGTAGGGGTACATAAAAAGGTGCAATATTTCTCCCCATAACATTTTCTGACACGCTTTAGTAACTTCGAAAATCCTCTCTTGGGCTCCCCTACTATAACGAACGTTTTTTTAGAAGTGTTCTTAGAAGTGAACTTTCAAAAACCAACTTGTACAAGAATTGAAGCCGAGCGGCAAGCAAGCGCATCGCACATGGATGGATGGTCAGCGACTTCAAAGCTCACAATAAAATCGACCATAATGTTACATTTTTTGGGGAACACTATAGAATCATGATTAAAAACTTTTTCGTGCCTGAATTGAAAGATGCTGATTTGGACTATATTTTTGTCAAACAAGATGGCGCTACATGCCATACAACCAATCAAATAATACAATTCTTGAAGGCAACTTGCTGAACGCATTATAACTCGTCGGCCTGTGGCGTGGCCAAAAAGGTCGAGCGATTTAACCCTGCTGGCCTACTTTTTGCGTCGTTACCTGAAGTGGCTTGTCTATGCAGTTAATCTCGATGCGATTGACGCCTTGAAAGAGAATATTCTGCGCGTTATTACTGACATACGGGTTTAAATGCTACAAAAAGTGGTTGAAAATTGGACCTCTCGGCTGGAATTTAACCAAGCCAGCTGCCACGGTCACTTGTCTTCTTGAAAATCACATGTTTAGAAAATATTCTTTTAAATATCAGAGAAGTTCGTTATTGTAGAAGTTTGAGCAGATGGGTAAAAAATGTAATTTACCACAGTACAAATGCTCTAGAGCTTCAAGGGTTCTTAATTCGTGAAGAATCTGCACACTTTATCCGAAATACACAGCTTCAAGCTATAACAATGGGTTTCAATATATAGGGTGGGTCATCTAACGTTTTAAATTTGAATTATCTATATTTCGACATTGGAAACGTCAAGTACCATTCGGAAAGTGATATTCAGTAAAAAGTCTAAAATTTACGAAATGAGTCGCTATTCACTAGAAGAAAACTGGGAAATATTGAAAACTTTTTTCCAAAGTTCGTTTGACCGAGAATGTTCAATTTTACCGAAAAATCATATTTTCGGACGAGTCTCCGTTCCACCTCGATGGTTATGTTAACAAGCAGAATTGTCGCATTTGGGGCAGAGAAAACCCGCACGTAATCGTCGAAAAGCCAATGCACCCAGCACGAATCACTGTATGGTGCGGATTTTGGTCTGGTGGAATCATCAGCCCATTTTCCTTCGAAAATGAATCGCACAATGTTAACTGAATTTTTCTTCAAGTTCAAATTGAAGAGGAAGACTTGGGCAACATTTGGTTCCAGCAAATTATTATTATTGTAAGTATAGAGCTTCCACCCGACTACCGCAATTTATCTTAAACATTTTTAATAATGTTCTGAATATTTCATTTGCTCATAACTTAAACCAAATAAACCGCGTTCCGGGTACATAAATTATTCGCAACAACAAAGCCTTATGAAGTATTTTAATAACTGAAATATTTCTCGCATTGGCCATCCCTCGGCACTGTCTACTCACAAATAAGTCCTCGTCATTGAAAGCAACTTTGTTGAGAACAAATTGTAATTCTTAACACTTACATTCATACAAACAAACGCAAATACACCACAAGCACATCATTGTCACTCACCATTGATAAGTTGTGTGCTAAAACCGAAATCAGCCAGCTTCAAGCGATCTTCTGATAGCAGTAGCACATTTTCAGCCTTAATATCGCGATGCACAAAGCCCAAGCTGTGCTGTAATTTATCACCAAACGCCAGGCGTAGACGGAAGCAGCGCGAAAACATACAAAAACAAAAATAAATACAAAATGTTTATAAGTCAACAGCAGAGAGGGGGGAAGAGTTGCAGGTAAACTGGGCAATAAGTACAGTGACAGAAAACACAAATCGCAATTTAATGGACAACTGGTCGCCAACACCGTCACATGGCAGGCCGAGTGCTCCACTCAGTGTGTCCTTTGGTATTGCCGCCGGCTGGTCGTCGCTGGTTGACTGCTTTCTGGCAGACTACTGCGATTGCCTGCCCTGAACATAAAGTAAAATATAATTGCCAGCTGCTTACCATGTGTTTTACGGCTAACAACAGCTGCTTGAACAAGGGCGCAGCGTGTATTTCCCGCAGCGGGCCACCCTGGGTGATGTGATTGTAGAGCTCGCCGCCGCGTATCCACTCGGTGACAAGATATACACGTCCCAAAGTCTCCACCACTTCGAAAAGCCTGCGTCAGAGATGAAAGCGGAAAAGAGAGAAATAAAAAATGAAACTTATACAACAAGTACTCGTTTGCACTATACATGTGTACATATATAGAGGCTGATGCGGTGTAGAGCAGGGTAATAGGATGGAAAAACGGGAGGAAACAGCAAAATGGCAGAGTCAACGTCGGATTTTTACGTTGTTATTTTTCAGTTTACTCGGTTTTTTAAAACCAATGCATTGGCTGCTGTAACTTGCGGAGGCCAGGAAACCGTTATATATTCATATATGATTACAAGTATCTGCATTATGTAGGCGTACACACACTCTCATAGAAGTAGAGTTTGTTTTTCAAATAAATTCTGTCAAATAAGTAACGGTTTTTGTTTTTCGAAACATTTGTCTGAGGTCAGGGTCGACTGACCAAAAAAATGTATGAATGAAGGAGTAGAGACTTTATCTCCAAGAACGTGTGTTTAATTCATTTCTTTCCTTGCAAAGATTCTTGGAACAGTGCAATAGCTCTGGATGAAAGCAACTTCTTTATCCCATTTTTAAAGAATATTCTATTGATTGCCGAAATCTTGACTGAATTATTTGAAAATCAACTTCTTTTCTTTACTGTTGAGGCATCACTTAGGCGCTTATAGCCGAATAGCGCGCCAGGCGTTTCTTCTTTTCGTTTTTGGAACCAATTCGAGATACCAAGTGCAGCCAGGTTCTTCTCCAAATGAACTATCCAAGACACGGGTACTGCGTCGAACACCCTCAGAGCCGGAGTGTTGTCATCGCAGTTGCCAAGACTTTACATCTGCCGCAAAAGTCTTGTCCAGAATACTCAGAAGGCCAGAGGATCATTGTCCATGTCTGCGCACCATTTAGCAAGACGGGAATGATGAGGGACTTGAAGAGTTTGGTTTTTGTTCGTTGGGAGAGGATTTTTTAATAACCTACTCAGACCGAAGTAACACACGTCTTGTCCTCGTTCACTACCAGTCACATTTGTTTCGCTTCTTTGTCCAACCTGGAGAAAGTATAACTAACGTCGCAGTTGTTATGGCCAATGATATGGATGTCATCGGCATACTTCAGTTGTACACTCTTATAGAAGATTGTACTTTCTCTATTTGGCTCCGCAGTTCATATTATTTTATCCAGCAATAGGTGGAAGAAATCACACGATTGGGAGTCCTCTTGTCTGAAACCTCGCTGTGTATCGAACGGCTTGGAGAGGACATTTCCGATTCTGACGGAGATTTTCTGCTTTAAAATCGATGAAGAGGTGGTGTGTATTGACTTTAATTGCTCGGTTAAAATTTTCGGTATTTTTTATGTAATTAACCAGAATTCAATGTCGACCACTTTAAAGTATTTTGCGACATACCAATTTTTGTCGCTATCTGTGCCATATTTCATTTTCCACTCCATTATCATATATATATTTCATCATGTGACCGCAAAAGACAAGTTACTTATTTGACAGAGTGTGTGAGCAAAAATACACATCAATTTGCATGAGTTTCATACAGTCAGTTTACCCCTTTTTTCACAGTATCCTTTCATTTTCCGCCCGCTTCGCTTTCTTACCTTAAAATATTGGGATGATGTACGCATTCGAGCGTCGCTATTTCACTGGAGAGCATACGTAACGCTTTCGCATCCAGGCCACCACGGTCAACTACTTTGATAGCCACTTTGTCTGCAAAGGAAAAAAAAAATAAAATAAAAATGGCAATCAAAGTGAATAAGAATAAAAGAGTGGAAAGACACACAAAGTCAAAAGTGAGTCAGCTTTTTCTCGGCTGAGCCTTGAACAACAAACGATTCTACGGGCTTTGGCATTTACGTGAATGGTGCTCGACTTAATGGATATGTGATTTGAGTGAAGAGGACAAGTCTATGAGCATTTTTTTTTGTGGAATACAGTGAAACTTCGAAATATGCAACTATAGAAATGTTTGATGAACTTTGTGTGCATTTTCTAAGTTTAGCATTTTCTAAGTTTAGGTGGTTTTGTTGCAATACGAGTACAAGGTCATAATATTTCTTTATGCATCACGTCTTTTTTTTTGATCTTTGGAATAGTTAATTAATGTAACTATTGTTGTAAAAATTCTTAGTGTTGATTTTATCTGAGTTTTACGTTCTTTGCATACTTGCTTGCAAAAAAACCACAATACCATTTTCAGAACATCGAGAGCTTACCGCGTGTTAGTTGGTGTACAGCTAATTTGACTTTGGAAAAGTTGCCACGTCCAATATCGCCGCAAAATCTGTAAAGACCGATGCGCCGGCCGATGGTTACCTGAGAGTTAAAATAAAATTAAATTTAATTTATGTTATGATGAAAATTTGATAAAGAAGTTGTTTACAGAATTTTCCCTGAAAATTTCTACATCGTATATTCAACCGTTTTCAATAGTTTGCTGGATACTACTCCATAATGCTAATATGGAACTAAAATCGTATATGTTTTCTCAAAAATTAATTTATTTTTTTTTGCGAAAATGTTAGATCTCTAGTGTATCAGATCTAAAGGATCGGGTGGGTAGTTTAAAAGATCGTTTTCAAGAAGGATCTCACTTGGACAGCTTGCAACGCTGGTCCGTTAAAATACCTGATAGTAGCATTAGGGTTAAAAGAACCCACCTTGATATAAAGCGGACTTTCAATAACGTAAGGACGGAAGCAGTCGTAACTGCTCTGGACGGTCTTGCGGTCTTAAGAAATTGAGCAATCATAAATGGTCTCGCCAACAATCGAAGATAAAAGATCCTGGTGGCATCCCTGGCGCAAATGGGAGACATCCCTTTGCAACCGGCGGATACAGGGACATTTTTGAGCTTTTCCTGAATAGGAAGCTTTCATGGAAGCCGAATATCAATGAGAGAGAAAAAGGCATCGATTGCCTTGTACTGCTGTAGAGGAGAAACTGGTAAGGTGGGGTTCTCTATCTCTACAGTATGTGTGGTGTACTAAGGTCTACTCCATCCATGGCACTTAAGGTCATCTTGCACAAATTGCCCGCAGACATCGTCAGAAGGTGTATGGCTGAAGAATCCGTTAGAGGAGGGGGGCAGTGAGCTTCTTTACGGATGTATCAAAGCTTGGGAGGAAGGTTGGTGGAAGGGTTAACTGTCAGGAGCTCTCTGTATACTCCAGCTTCAAGCTTCCTGACTATTGAAGTGTATTGCGGGCCGAGTTTTCAGCCATTAATGTAGCAGTAGATTTCGGAGTGCACAAGTGACCATCCACAGAGCGGTGATACTAGCCTTGAACTCATTAACAGTGCGTTCAGGTATCAATAGCATCGAACGTCTTTGTGTTAAGACTGGTATGGGGGCCAGGTCACCACGGAATCGCAGGAAATTGTAAAGCTTATGAGCTAGCTAACGGTAGAATGGGAGCAGGTCGATGCTTCTGTATCCTCTTGTGTTCTACTACAAGTCAGCGCTGAGCTATCATTGGAACAGGTGCTGATGGAAAAGCCTTTTGGCGCAAGATCAATCGCAAGAGATCTACGGATCACTTTGCCCTCAGTAAGGCTAGCCGCCCCCTAGTTGTGTAGCTTTGAATAGGATATTGTCCTATTGTCGTCCACGCAGTAACCTTGACGAAATAAATAATGCTGTCATAAGTCTTTGGGGTTTTTGCAATAGCAAGTATCTTAATATCTTTGGATGTTAGAATAAGAGATAAGTGGTTTATGTTGACTCCGATGTTACTTAGCAAATTAGTTTGTCTTCCTATGCTGAAGATTTTCAAGTCTATAGCAGCTGAAGGCAATAAAGAGAATGAGAGTCATTAGAAAGACCAGCTGGCAAATAAGCCGTATTTTGCTTATTTTTCGATAAAGTGAAAACCAGCAGCGAAGCGTCTGCTTTTGTAAATTACTGTTATTTGTATAAAAATTAGAAGTAAGTATATAAAACTAATCTAAGCTAATGTTATAATCACTTCAGGAATCAATGGGAAAGTTGTGACTTGTGACTACTACATGTTGTCATTATCTTATTATACATTTAATTTGTAGACTTATGAGACCAAATGTTGATAATGATTGCTTTAAGCTCTAACTAGCAGCTAATTTAATTTACTTGTCAATATATCTGCTATGCCCTGATCTAAAACATTTTGTAATCGCTAATTTCATGCAACAAAGCAGTATGCCACTTAATGCACCTTAAATACCCAAGCTCATGGGACGCTATGAACGTATATTATTCAAATGAATGCACCCATACATATGTAGCAGTGTATTGCAGCGTATATGTATGCAGATATCGTGACTTCATCGCCATGGGTTGCTTATTAATGGTATCTAATTATTATTGATTATCACCCACGCTTGCTTAGTGAAATTCACATCAGTATTATAAACATGCACATTGTGTTGCATCATAAATACATTGTGTATATATGTATAGTACATATTGACTTCATACATGTATGAATCGTGAGCGCAAAGCGATTGAATTTCACATCACTCATACGCCCCGGTTGCCAGTGCACCCTGTGTCAAATCGTCGTTGTAATGTCGCTTGTGCTCATCATCCTCAGCCTTCTGCTGTTGGCAACTTCAAAATGTCAAATACTTGACACGTCAATCGAGCTTTCATGTGGTGTGGGTATTTGTAAAATCTCTGGTAAATCAGGAGATTTCATGGGAAAAGTCCTGACTAAGAGCTAATACCAAGAAGTCATGTTTGGAAATGGTGTATATATTCAGACGATTTGAAGTGTGAATTTTTTCGCTATTTCCGGGTTTTCTGTACAATTATTCCCTCTCTTTAATATATATTACATTTACGAAGGAGAGTACGAGGCTGTCGGGTGATAGTTTATGCAGATGATTTTGCTCTCATGGTTAAAGAAGTATTCCTGGATACTGTTTACGAGTTAACATAAGGGAGCCTTAATGGGTTAGGTTACGGGGCATAATGAAGCCCAGCTGTGAATCGAAATAAAAGTAAACTGATTATATATTCCAAGTAGTATAAAATCCGTAATATCGAAAAATTTATAGAAAGCTATCATGAAAAACCAATGTTGAAGAGAGAATCAGAAAGAAGTTAGTTGCCTTTTATTGATGGAAAAGAGTAATTGGGAAGCTGTGGGGATTGTCTCAAAAGTTGCGCTTTGGTTTGAGAAATCTTAGTTAAGCCAATAGTTTTTTGCCCAATACTTCCCTGTCAGAGGAGTGTGCTCGGTAAAGCTGCAGGCGCTAAATAGAATGTGTTCAACGCCCGGCTTTCATTAATATAATTGGTCCACTATGTACGTGCAGCATCAACGATAGCACTTAATGCCGTTCTACATGTAGGACCTGAGAAGGTTGCTAGCAGACTACGGGAAGCCGGATACACTTAGGGTCGCAGAGAGGCACATTCAGCGATCCACTCTCCATTCGATTGCATCTCGGATAACTTAATTGCGCCATGGAACTTTCTCATACCAGCATCTTCTCCATGTGGATGTGGCCGGGTCCCTGGAGAAAAAGCGCTTTGAGCTATTTCACCGATGGATCGCAGTCCAAAGTAAAGATTGTAGATACAAGATTGTACCTATTATCTCCCCCCTGAAGTTTGGGGATCGAGAGCTTTCAATGAACTTTTGTTTCAGACTGCCTCTGAGTACCATTCAAGTGTTAATAGCCGCACTAGCGGTAGCAACAGATGCACTTCTCCGAATAGCGGCTACTGTGAGGGATGTATTCATCCACTGCGATAGCACATCTGCTATACTGTCCTAGAGCTCGAAAGAAAATTGTAAGGCCGATGAGTTTGCAAGAAAAGGCGCTTTTAGCCAAATTCCAACCCATCCGGTTAAAAACGAGCGGCTATTCTCCTTTTATGTGCTTTTGGGCTGTAGATCTATGAACCTCGTCTCGCTCAACGAGCGTTGGGCACTTGTGGGGTTCCGACTGTCTTCTGGCCCAGAGTGGACACAAAGGGTCCATAGAACCACTAGCTCTTAGCAAGGCTCTCATCGTCGCAATGGTAGGTGTCTTAACTGAATACTGTCACATTGTCACTCAGCTAATTTTCCTACCGAATCAAAAAATAACATATATAAAATATAGGACATTATTCCTGCTCGAAGAGCCCTAAACCTTATGGCCTTACCAACTTCACTTTTATCAATTATTCGCACACGTATTAAATTTAAGTAAACAAGGGAAACGGACGGTTTCATACTCTCACTTAATGCAAATTTATCCACAGCGTGAAGTATATTGTTGTTGTTGGTGTTTACTTGTTGTGCAGCTGCTTCTTTACATGATTATGTAAAGCACATGTAGCTTTCGAAGCTTATCAGAGGCTTGCCAGATCAAAGCCAGGTGTTGCCTGTTTTACCCAACACGATGTTCTTACCGTCATCATATTGCCTTGCTTCTGACTTTACCAATCCGTTACTGCGGTTTTACCTTTCTTTGTGCTATTGCTTTAATTGCTTCAATCGCGATTTGCATGCATCGAATTCGTGTGGTTGGTAAAGCTTTTACGGCAACCAGCTCTTCCCGAAGGCAAAGATGGCAAAGAGCAAAGACCCCTTACGAATTCCACACATATATCTATTAGGGGCCCAAACTGGCGACCATGCCAACATATGTACTTGAATTTTGGTGTTGTTTGTTGTTGTTATTGTTGTTTAAGTACACATGTTGAAACATACGAGCATTACCGTTATAACAATATTTGCACAAGTCGGTACACAATTAATCCATCAGAGGAAATTATAAATTTTTTCATTATTAAATTTAAACGCCTCAGTGATTGCGTGCCGCGTGGGTCGCCTGGTGTAACAAACAATAACCCCACCCTGTTGAGTTTGTGCTTTGACCAAAGTTCTTACACTTCAGCGCTCAGCTTTCATTACCAAGGCAAATTGACAGCGTGCTTTATTGCTGTTTCTATGCATTTTCGTTTCCATTGTTGTTGTAATTTCGTAGCTTTGGCTTAACGCCTGCGGGTCATGACTGTTCGACTGGCGTAATAGCCATGTTAAATGCATGCATGAATGTGTCTTATGTGCGGTAACGGGGCGCACACAAGTTGTTGGAATGGTCGATAGGAAATGCGATCGCAATTCCTTTTGTAATTTTGAGTCTAAAATATGTTTTCCTTTGTTGTGATATTAACGGGTATATTAAGTTTGCGATGAAATTAGCAACACTTAGAAGAATATGTCGGAGACCCTGTATATTATATTATATAAATGTTGATAAGCGTGCCGAACTGTGTCGTTTTAGCCATGTCCGTCTGTCTGTATCAACGCGAACTGGAAGTTCAGTTTTTGTCGTCGCCTTCCCCACAAAAAGCTGCTAATTTGTCGGGAATACCATATTGGACCACTAGAAAACCAAGTTTTCGCTGTTTGGCACCAATTATACATTCCAAGTGTAGCCAGGTCCTTCTCTACCTGATCTTTCCAACGTAGTGAAGGTCTTTCTCTTTTTCTACTTCCCGCGGCAGGTACTACGTCGATTACTTTCAAGTGGTAGCCTTTGTCACTTAATTCGCTTAACTATGGCAATGGCGTCGTATGTATAGTATACCTCATCGCTCCATTGACTCCGGACATTGGCAATTAGCAAAGGACCATAAACCTCCCGTTGAACCTTTCTCCCGAAAGCCCGTGACATCGACTTATCAGATGTTGTCATCGAATATGCCTCTGAATCAAATAGCAGTACGGGAATAAAGGTCCCTCCTAGAGAAGAAGATAATATAGACTCATCTCAACATTACCTTCTCGAATGTTCTGTTTATGCTAGATCAAGACAAAAGCACCTCGGATCACATACTTCAAGGCATTTTTGCCGATAGGTGAAATTCAAGTAGGGAGTTTTTTCTTTTGGCTTCATGAAGTAGTCTACGTGACATTCTAAGTGTAATCAGCTATCTTTCTTTACCTAACATTGGGTATTATAATTATAATACGATGATTTCTTAAAATAATATGTTCAAGTTTCCATCATACCCCTGATAACGTTCAATGATTTTCATTTATTGAAAATTTTTCGCAGATTGGATAAGATAGTCTAGGTTAGGTTAGGTAAATAGAACGCCTAGATCCTGCTACAAATTTATTGAGGCGGCTAAAATCTATTCCAGCAAATTTGCCTGGCTCGTAAAATGTGAAGCAATAAAAATACTTCATCCTTGGTCTGGTGAATGCTAGATAGTGAAGGAGAAAGTATATAGATGTTTCCATCTCATCTTCCTTACTGCAACTTTGACAAATTGTGTCCTCCAAAATTTTTAGTCTTATCGCATGAGTACCAGTTGGACACCTAACCTTGCGGCCGTGTAAAACTTGCTAAGAGCTAGAAGTTCCATGAACCTTTTACGACCTACTCTGGGCCAGAAGGCTTTCGCAACTCCTCAAGTGCTGGTTATTGTCCAATATATACTCAGCTCGCACCAAAAGCATTGATACAGTGCAAGAAGATAGGCAAACCTCTGGCTGTTTCCTTCCTGATGAAGTCCCTTCTTTCGCAAGCTCATTAGCTTTACAATTTCCAACGATTTTGCTGTGTGATGCAAGTAACTTGATGCTACTGTCAGTGAAGTCTTGTCAAGGAGTGACTAGTTTTAAGTTCATTGTCAGCGAGCTCACGACCTGTATGGCAGCTCTGCTATAGAATTGGATGCATACCTCCATTACCAATTCGCAAATGACCATAAATCTACCGTTGAAGCTTTCTACCGAAAACCCGTGATGTCGACTTATCAGATGTTATCTTCGAATATGCCTCTGAATCAGGAATAATAAGTGACTTATATGAGTGACTTATAGAGTTTGGTCTTTGTTCATCGAGACAGGACTTTACTTCTCAATTGCCTACTCAGTCCGAAGTAGCACCTGTTTTCAAGAGCAATTCTGCTTGGGTTTCTAGATTAACATTGTTGTTGCTGTTAATATTGGTTCCAAGATAGACGAAGTTATCTACGATTTCGAAGTTGTGATTGCCAACAGAAATGTGGGAGCCAAGTCACGAGTACAACGACTGTTTGTTTGATGAGAGGAGATATTTCGTCATGTTCTCGTTCATTACCAGACCTAGGAGGTACTTCGTCGTACTCTCGTTCACTACCAGACCTATTTTCTTCGCTTCTTTATCCAGTCTGAAGAAAAGAACCAACGGCGCGATTGATGAGACCAATGATATCAATATCATCGGCGTATACTAGCATCTTTAAAGTCTTATAAAATATTGTGCCTTCTCGATTCAGCTCTGACCCTCGAATTATTACCTTCAATAGAACATTGAAGCAGTCTCACGATAGGGAGTCATCTTGTCTGAAACTGCGTTTGGTATCGAACGGCTCGGAGAAATCTTTCCCGATCCTAACGGAGCTTTTGGTATTGATCAGCGTCAGTTTAGACGTATTTTAGAACAGGTCGCAGTCTGGTCTCACCGGTAACTGGTTAGGCATGGAAAACAACCTATAGATGTAGTTATTACAGCCATAAAAAAAAGCTAGCGACACGGGATATGTATTATCATTAATTTTACATCAAAGCCGTTTACCGTTGCGCGTGCACATAATATAATTTGCAAAACTATTTTTATTTTTCGGTTCACTATTTCTGCCTTCATTATGAGCATATTGTTTTATTTTTGATTTTTTCTGCTTTATCCTATGCCGACAATTACGGCAATTGGATTTCGCTACAATAAAAATAAATACAAAGAACATTTGCAAGCCCATTTTGTAATTTTCCTCCCTAACCACGCGCTCAGTGCGGAAAAGCCTTACAAGTTCGAGATGTTCGACCGTTTCTACGTTCAAGTCCAAGTTCAAAGCTGTCGATGTGCCGCTATTTGTGGGGTTTGTCGCACTTTACTATACACTCATGCTTGAACACGGTCTATTAGGTTCATAGACCTCTTTATCTGCTACATGCCGTTGCAGCGGTGAGGATTATAGGCAAATATCTACACTTAGCTCTTGCACGAGGAACACGAAAGAACGCAAGAAAATGTAATGATGTAAATGAAAATTGCGCAATCGACCACGAAATATTGCCACATGTGCCCCATGAATGTTTAAGGGTGTGGAATTAAGGAAATGGCTTTGAGGTATTCGATATATGCATTAATGGGTTTATCGGCCTAACACATTAAAAACTTATAATTCCTTTAGATATTTCATAATATGAGTTAAATGATAGTACTATTTTCAATGGAATACCCGTATTTATGCTAACCAAAGGATGGAACAGTTAACTACTAGACTGAGCCTAAGACCAAATCAGCCAGTGTTGGGTCACTGCTACTGAGGAAGATAAATAAGTAGATAATACAGAATCATCTCAACATTCCCTTCTGGAATGTTCCGCGTTTGCTAGTTCAAGGCGAGAACTCCTAAGGTTACATATATTGGCTTCACAAGGGACTATATGTGACAGTCTGAGTGTGATCTCCCGCCATGCTGAATAATCAGTCACCTTTCGTAATCTAACCTATGTATTCTTATACAATGATTTCTTAAAAAGGTTAAAGTTTCCATCATACTCTTGAATCTTAATTCAAGATTAAGACAGGAAGTTTTCAATGAGACATCAACTTTTAATGATTTTTCACGCATTGTATTGGAAACTTTTCTCTAATTGCGTAAGATAATTAGGTTAGGTTAGGTAAATAAGCTGATTTTTTCGTGAAGCCACGAATACACCCAATTGGACTGCTAGCATAGCTTGTGCGTTGCCCAGAATTCCTAGGTTTGGATCAAAAAGACTGTCGCTCATCGTTAAACGCCTAGCGCTCTTCACAAATTTATTGAGGCGGCTAAAATCAGTTGCAGGCAATTTGCCGGGCTCATAAAATGTGTGGCAATCAAGGTGCTTCCATCTTGGTCAGAAGAACGCTAGACAGTGAAAGAGAAAGTGTGTAGACATTTCCATCTCATATTCCTTCCAGCAACTTTGACAAGTTGCGTCCTCCAAAATCTTTAGTATCATCGCATGTATGCTGATTGGAGAGAGTCCAGTCATTGCGGCCATGTTAACCTTGCTAAAAGCCAGTAGTTCCATGTATCTTTTTCGATCCACTCTGGACCAGAAGACCTTCGCAACTCCACAAGTCCTGATTGCTGACCAGCAATTACTGACTGAGCTCTTGCCAAGCCCATAGATCTAGTGCACGATGAAGCTGCCTTTTGTAGCAAGCTCGCCGGCTTTACAATTTTCAGCGGTTTTTAAGTGGTCAAGCACCCAGTCAAGTTTGATATGAACGCAACTGGGTGATTCTGCATGTGACGTCACGTACTCCTTGATTAGTTTTGAGTTTATTGTCAGCGAGCTCACAGTCTGTATGGCAGCTCTGCTATAGGAATGGATGCATGCCTCTCTAAAGAAGTCGCACTTCAAAGAAATATATCTGTTGATATCTTGACACTTCTGCTTGAAAGAGAACACGATGCTCTGGTACTCTGATTTAATCATAGTAAGATGGCTATCATAATAAGTTGATCTCAAGGATCGCCAAAAATTTATATCAAAACAGTTTGTTGAAGTCAGATTAATGGAAAAAAAGTGACAAGCATAACGGTGGAAGAAAATCAGCAATGGAAGAAAACTGTGAAGAGAGAGAGAGAGTGACCGCCTTGAGTACGTCAGTTTCATGGCAGGTTATTACCTTAGTATCTACTTCTGCATATTAGGAAAAATACTTAAATATTAATGTTTAGTATTAGTTCTTGGTATTTGCTTTCCCTATGAATTCGGGATTTTGTTCTACTTCTTCCTTCTCTTTTTGTTGTGATCATAAGAAAGCATTGAGTTATATTTCTTTAAAGTACTTGTTTGAAGAGAGATGACTTACTACTTTTACTAGTACCATATTCTTTTAAAAATTTCCCGTTATTAATGACTTGAACAGTACGTTATTGCACCACACCTGCTAACTTAGAGGATATAAAACTGAACGCAATTGAGTGCTCCTAATTTATGTGTACCTTGTTTTCCCTTATCCCATTTCTTTTAAAAACTTTAGCTATTTATTTTAATCTCCCTTCTCATTCGGGCGCATAATTACCTCGTGTCCGCATCTTGGATCGCACTGCAGCGCTTTCGTTAGCCGCTGGTAGGGCGGTGTGGCGGGTGGACAGGGCGGCGGCACTAGCATTGACTCGTGATAATCACCTGTGGTATCCACGACTGCTGTTTTGTTGATGGCACCTTTTACACCGAAATACACAATGTCGTAACAAGTAACAAAACAAAGTGCAAATACGCCGTCAGTCGGTTGGCGTTTAGCGAAAAAACGGCGTTCCTAAACGGATAAACACGACAGCTAGGCTGGCGTGGAATAATATCAAGCAAGACGACACTAAGCGTTCGAAGGAATTCGGTGTGGGCAGAGCAGGTCGTCGTGTGTCTGTGGCGGATGTTCTTGGTTGCTGACAATCGCTTGTTGACCTCTTAATGTTGTTGTTTAACTTAGTTGTTATGGCTTTCTTTATTGCTGGCGCTATTTGCTCTATTTTGCGCCCTAATTTGTTTCTATTTTTCTTTGTTTGTTGACTTGCAATATTTTGGTTATTTTTTATTAGACAATGTTGCAATTTGCCGTTTTATTGACAGTTTCGTCGTGGAACTACTATGTATAACGGTTAATTCCAATTTGGTTCAGCGCCTTTCATGCCGCATCCAATTTGCCGCTAAGACATCAGCGCATACCTTACTTAGTGCCTTGTCTTTGAGCGCCTTGCAAAACGGAGGCGCTGTAGAGGTATTCTTGACAGATTTTCACTTGTGACACTTTAGTTCGAGCATTCGTTTTAGGCTGAAATTAAAAGAAAGGAAGTGAAAGTTTAGGTTAAGGCAGATTTTGGTTGTGGCATCATACAGTTACACGTAGATAATACATTGAGTTTATTTCTTATTTAGAACTTTTGGAGACTACTCATGATTTTGGAGACAACTTATGACTTGCAGGGTGGACTGGTTTAGGTTGGTTGGAAGGCATACGGCGATTCAAGCCTCGTTCTGGACGACCTTCGAACTCTTCAACTGATGAAAATATGAAAAAAGTAAGGGATTTTGGGCAGGAAAGACGTCAGGCAGATGCCCAACATCTTTCGCGAGTCCATTTAAGTAATTTTGGTAGATATTTTGTATATAAAGTACCGTAAAAGGATCTCTGTGAGCATCCTTGATCGTGCGAATTCCGACCCCACATTCATGGGGAGCATTCTAATTGCCTCTGAGCCATGAGTTTGACATACAAGCAAGTCAATAATCAGTGGCGTAGCTACAACTTCGGGCGCCCGGGGCCAGGGAAGTTCTGCCGCCCGCCTTTATCTACCTACCTACAAGTTTCGTGAGGTGACTCGAACAAAAGTGAATCTTTACAAAATATCTTCGATATTAAGTATATACAATTTAGGAACTAGAAGCCACGCAAGTTCCAAAATTCTCACAATACGGTTTTTGAGGAAATTGATAATAAATTTACAAGACAACTTATCAAAAGCCATAGAAAAAACCCATTTTCGTCCTATATCTTGTACACTTATGACACAATTTGCAAAATAAATTCTGTAAAAAAATTTGTTGAAGTATTTTCCTGAATATTAAAAAACAGCGAAGATCGTTTTGCCGCACCCAAGACGTTGCGCCCGAGGCCACGGCCCCCTTCGCCCCCCCTAGCTACGCCACCGTCAATAATCATAAAATGGAGGGAGAAACGATCTGAAACCAAAAAATTGACGTCAAAGCCGCTCAAAAATCAAGATGCTGCTCGTTTTTTTTCGATATTCGTGGTTTAGTGCATCACAAAAAGTGTTTATGAAAAGTGTTTCGAGAACTGGAAAAATCGTTGGCATAAGTGTATTACATCTGGTGGGGATTACTTTGAAAGCAACAAAATAAATACTGATGAATAATTAAATATTTTGGGTTTCTTTTATAATTTTCGGGTAATTTTTTGTCACAATATATAAATATGAGCATATCCTCCTTAATTTAGAAACTTCTTACTCGTCTGTATGTATTATCATTTCTGAGAAAAGCATATGGTATATGAATAAATTTGTAAGTTTGTGTCAATATGGCAAGGCCAGTGTATATTGTAAATTTACATAAAGACCACAATTTATCACTGTTAGTTGATCTATTTTTAGTTACACTCTGCACCTGATGTCATCTTCAACAACACACCCGCCTTTGCCTTACTATGAACACCAGTAAAGTAAATATTTTGCGGTAAAAAATGCAAACAAAAACACTTCAATAGCTGGTAGTTAGATGGTCGCTGGAAAATACATTTCATGTTTTACAAAATTATAAATAATAAAATCAGATTTATGTGGCTCACATAAATTATTCTAACGAGCGCAATTCATAACCGTAGCAGATGCTTTGCTTATGCCGTCACGCTTGAGCGTGTAAACTGCATCCGTTGACTCCCTACACTCTGTGTTTGCTTGGTGCTCATGTTGTCTTAGAGACATACTGGTATACTGTATGTTCATTCATATGTATGTATATCACCGTCCTGCACGCCTTACAGCGTACATAAGTAATGAAGAAATATTACACCACAGCCTCATTATACTCTCGCAACATGCTGCAACAGATGGTATAATGGTACCAAACCGTTAAAGTTAAATCGCTCAAATTCGCTCAGTACTAACAGACACATATTGTTGGATAAATCTCACTAAATGTAGGATAACTCACTAATAAACCAAACTGGATAGATAATAGTGTCCTATATTATGGTGAGAAAGTGAATGAAAATGAAACGCAATCATGCTTTCTTCTCATTTAACACAGTTTTGAAGTCCATATGATTATCTTTCTTTACCGTATAAAAATCTAGAATACCAAAGAGTATATTGATAGAAAACTTTGTACAAATCGTGCCTTTGTGTGTAGACTTCAATGCCTATGGCCGACTTTTTATCCTTTTATTCAAAATATTGGTTAATATTTTTGAAATTCGGAGAGAGTCTTTTCTTAATAATAATGCAACCTCGTGTCAAAAATACAGAAAATTGGTCAATATCTCATTTGAGTAAACTTGTTTGAATTTTGTAACAATATATCCCGGATATGATCAAAATATAGTCATAAAGCCAAGTGAATCTACGACCTTTTATATAATTTAAAGGGCTATACCAGTGTCATGAAAAATTAGACGATTTTCGTGAATTTTTTTTAAGAGAAAGTACGCGACTGAATATTGCGAACTTCTTTGAACGTAATAAGGCATATTTTCAGCTATATTTTAAGATTTTCTTTTTTACAAAAATGTTGAAAAATAACGGAGTTATGTACTGTCTTCGGAGGTGCCAAAAAAAAAAAGTGTCCCAACTTCTGGCATGATCCCGGCCGAATGAGTAGCTCAAATAAAAAAATTGTTAAAAGTTTATTAAACTTAAAGATATTTCCTATACAATGAACTACGATCTTTGAAAAATATCGAAAATTAAATAAATGACGTAATTTTGAAAAAAAAAATCGATTTTTTATTGCGAAATTGACAATTTTCACTTATATATATTTGCACCTCCGAGCGGTCGCTCTTTAGAACGCTCATATCCGAAAACTATTCAAGATACGAACTTCCTGATTTCACGGGATATTTACCGAAATATATTCTATCGAAAAAGCAAATAAAAACAATTTTTTTTTGAAAGTGTCACACTGATATAGCCCTTTAATAAGACGGAAAATTTATTCTTGAAAATTTTTTGATGAAATGTTTGGTTACACCTGAACTTAGCACTTCCTTACTTGTTTTCTGTTAAATCTTTCAGTCTTCAATTTCCGGCCACCTACCATTACCTTCATTTTTTATGCTAGTTCATACATATTCATACATATTACTCATATTAAGGTGAGATATTGAGTTTCAAGAAAATATAATATGTTACCGTCACTTCTAAATCTTATTAATATCAAGCTTCTTATTCAGAGTGTTGCAACGTGTGTAAGTGTGGCAACAGAGAGGTTTTGCATTACATAATCCGAATTTTAAAGCTTTCGTCAATTTCAAGTCATTTTTAATTTTTTTTTTGCTGTTTGCTAATAAGAAAATGCCAAAGAAAAATATGAAGATTGCTTTACTCGTCTCCCTACCTTTTTGTTTAATTAAAAGCTCGAGGCCAAGTTTTGCTGATAACAAGCTAAAATTTAGTAAACAAACACATTTTATGTTTATTTTTGTTATTGAAAGACTTAAATAGGCAGCTCCGAAACAATATTTTATATAAAATATTACCTACTGATCGTCAACTCCATATGGATTTCATATTAGCTATCTTTCATTCCGACCACCTTAGAGCGGAAAAAGTTGATATTTCTTTCTTTGTATCACTTAAGGGCAAATTTTATGACTAATACCCCTATGCGCAAAAAATAGTAAGATTTTGTTGATAATTTTAAAATTATTAACAGTTGTTAAAGTCAATTTCCGGAATTCAATTGACTCTAAACTCTAACTGAAAGTTTGCTGAAATTCACCAACAATTAATGCAATATGCGACGCTGCATTATAGTGGTGCAAAAACCATGAGTTCTAGGCCCATAATTCCGGCCTCTTTTCTCGAAATCTTTAAGCAAACGCACCACACAAGAAATACTATTTTCTTCTTGACAGTTTGGCCGGCCGGAAGGAAGTCGAAGTGCACCATCGATAATCGAAGAAAACTGTCAATACAACTTTGATCTTTGACCTCCTTTGACTGATTGACTGGTTTATTTTTAACTTCGAGCCACCTTTGCCACGATATTCGGCCGACTAATTGTTTGTTTCCAGATCATACGCATAAAACCAAGACTCAACGCCAGTTATAATACTTTTCATGACATCCAAGTAGTTGGAAAGCATTGTTTCACGTACGTTAACGAGACATTGTTTTTTCTTCATTTTATTGACGTGTTGATCATCAGTTGAGGTTGATGGCCGTCCTGAACGTGGTTCGCCGACAACGCGTTTTCGACCCCTTTTGAGTAATTTGTAGCAATTAAAAACACTTGCTCGCAACAAACAATAATCACCGAAGGTCTTTTCCAACATTCTGAACATTTCAGCACCTGAAAGTTGATTCCGCGAAAAAAAATGTTATGAAAGTTTTTCGTTGAATCATTTCAACTCAACGTAAAAATCGCCGAATGCACTTTATGTGAGATTTGACACAGATGTCATTGACAGTAATAACAAGCTGGAAAAACGATGTCGCTGACAGTCATACCAACCTAAAAAAAATTTCGACACATGGGCTTTTGCGCGAAATTTAAATAAAAAATCTTTCTATTTATTGCCCACAGTAGTAAATTGTACAATAAAATGGCAAATAAAATGTTACAGCAAAGTTTAATTCCAAGTGTTTGTTCGATTCGTTACTCTCTAATGATTGACGAATAGCTGAATGCTAATATTTAACTAATCAAAAGTAGAAGTCAACAAATTCGTAATACCGCATCACTATAAAAATTGCTAGCAAATTAACGATTTCTTAAAATATCTTTAAAATTTAAAAATATACGCAGTAGCGTCCTTTTCATGTTTTAAATTTACCTCTACAACAACCTTTAGCATACTTGAATGCCATGCTTTCTTTTTGTATTGAAGCGTTCTTGATATTTCAGTAGGTCATTGCTTATAAAAGGCACTCAAGCGTAAAAGCTCACATAAAATCCTTAAAATGTGTGTGTAATTATATTAAAGGGTTAAACTTCAACAATAAACGCTGCCGCACAGGAAGCTTACCAAATTAGCTTTGCGTGTTTGTGTGTGATCATATATAGACATTTAAGTGGCTATAAGTGGACGGAAGAGATTTCCAAGGCCTGCTAGAACATTTTAGAGATTATTTTTACGAGTGACTGAGCATTGAAAAGATTTGCATATTATTCTACCAAAATTGGTTAGCTTGTAAGTACTCGTAATAGCATAAAACAAACATAAATACATACTTTCCATTAAGCGAGTAAATTAAATTAAATTCTGCTCCAACAAGGCAAATAAAGGTAAGGCTAATCTGTACATGTATTCATGTAGGAAATTAATCATACCATTTTGCATGTTCAAGGATTATGAGTAAACGAAGATTATGTGAGTGCACAGGTAAGG
The DNA here is from genome assembly GCA_027475135.1 of Bactrocera correcta. Classification (NCBI taxonomy): domain Eukaryota; kingdom Metazoa; phylum Arthropoda; class Insecta; order Diptera; family Tephritidae; genus Bactrocera; species Bactrocera correcta. Next base: position 6,513,439 of record CM050323.1, on the reverse strand, counting down.
AGTTGTAGAGAGTACGAAAACTCAGTTTAGTGTTAAGAAATTAATGAAATATAAGGTGAGGGGTGTTAGATGAAAATGAAATGGTTAGACTCGTTACAAAAAGAGAGCTTATGACTTGGCATTGAGTTTGGTTACCTAAATGCATATTTGTTTGACATACTAAGGAGGCAGTTTATTAAATATATTTTTGTCTAATATTGCAAGATTTGGCGTGCTCAGCAAGTCACTCACGAAGAGAGAGTTTATGATGGTTTTAGGAGCTTATTAGTAATTCGAGTGCCTTCAGGGGTTATATACAGTTAGAATTTTCAAAAAAAATGGATTTTTTTCATAATGTACATATATTTAAGAGTACGCTTCGTAATACATATAGTTTTGGTGAATATTTTCGAAGTTACTAGCAAATTTGAAAAGACGTTTTAGAAATTTTTTTTGGGTGAATTTTTTTTGAGAAACCGCCATTTTGTCAAAAAATTTTTATTTGTTTATTCCTTCGATTAGTTATTAGACTTAATATTTTTTTTTAATTTTTTTTTTAATTTTACAGAATCCACTTCAGAGATATGGTGGTATCACAAAACGTATTTTTTGTGAAGAGCACGGGGAGATCAGCTGTAGTTCCATTCCAAATAAATATTATTACTAAAATATATTTAAAAAATATCATAATAAATGTACAAATTTTTGGATTAATAGATTTTAATGATTTCTCAGAAGCGCGTCCATTGTGAGTTGTGTGACACGTGGAAAATCGCCGGCCTTAGAAATGGCCTTGTGATATCTTTTTTGGTTCAAGTAAACAACAGATAGCGCTGGATGCTAAACTGAGGCGATAATAGAAGGAGGATTTAGTAACATTTACATACGTCAATTATTACTAAAAACAACTTTGTTGTGATTTACTTTTATATGAAAAAATGCATTGAAAAAATTAATAATAACTTTTTCTCTTAGAAAATTTTTTGGTGCCCTTCGAAGAATAATTAATTATAGATGCAATATATACGATGATTGATTAATTAGTTGGATAACAATTGATTTTAATAACATTATTGAGAATTCGATTAAAACATGGAAAAACATTATTTTATATAATTTTAGCTAAACTTTTTGCCGCAGTGCCAGTTTATTTGTAATTATACCCTGAATAGGGTATATTAAGTTTGTCACAATGTTTGTAATACCCAGAAGGAAGCGTCGGAGACCCTATAAAGTATATATATAAATGATCAGTACGTTGAGCCGAGTCGATTTAGCCATGTCCGTCTGTCTGTATATATACGAACTAGTCCCTCAGTTTTTAAAATATCTTTTTGAAATTTTGCAAACGTCATTTTCTCTTCAAGAAGCTGCTCATTTGTCGAAACGGCCGATATCGGATCACTATAACATATAGCTGCCATATAAATTGAACGATCGGAATCAAGTTCTTATATGGAAAACTTTCACATTTGACTATGTATCTTCACCACATTTGGTATATATTATTTTCTAAATCAACAATGTAATCTTCGAAGAAATTGTTCAGATCGGTTAACTGTAGCATATAGAGTCCATACATACTGGACACATAGTTACTAACAGAAATGCACCTGTGAAGGGTATTTAGCTAGCAGTTAACGTTTTTTCTTGTCTTTAATTTAATTTATTTATTGCTTAATTAAAATGTTGTATATGTAATTATTTTTTTCTTGCAATAGAACTCAATAATGAGAACTTAAATCAAAAAAAAAATAAATAAACGACTTTAACCTCACAAAAAGCAGTTACAATGGCAACTGCAGCTTCAGTAACATAACCGTATTTATATTTCTACTATATTTTTTCGTCCGCTTTCATCACTTGTAAAAGAGTTGTATTACGTAAAAACACTCAATTTATTGTTGGACAAATACCAACTGTACCATACGAGTGCACCGACGTGTGTGCTCAGCGCAAACAGAAACTTTGAAGTGACCCACTTTAATTGTATCGATTTGACATCATTTGTTCCGAAAATTAATACAGTTAATTTCGCACAGTTTCGACGACACTTTTTTTTGGTTGTTATCTCAGTCAACATGTTTGAAAGCCAGCTTTGTTACTACTCAACTTGTATTATACGATATATCGCTGGATATTTTCAGTATATTAAGTAAGAAATTTATTAAAAAGTACATCCGTGGGGTCGTTATTCAAAAACAACAACAGCTTGACTTTGTTTATTATTATATTATTTCAGCGTATATTACAGTTTTGGACCTCAAAGCTGCACATAAAGTATATGCTATTTGCGCTAGTAATACTCAAATATTACAGCTCACTTATTGAACTTGCTTCTTTTCTTAGCCAAAAGGCAAGTCTTATTAATTTGACCGAACAGTTTGTGAAGAAACCAAATAAAATACACTTGCCTTCTTTGCCTTATATGTATGTATATCTATAAATGTGTATGAATGTAAATAAGTACACACACATGCGGAACATTGTGTCTCGACATTTGCAGGAAATATCTTCTGTACCCTCTCTCAAATTCTCGCACAGCCACAAACATATTCATACAATTTTAAATGAAGCAAAGGACTACTCGTATTTCTGAGCATTGTTCATGACCTTTTGTGCCCTAAACATCAACATTTCTTTGTTCAACTGATTGTCAGACCACCGAGAAAGGGATGATTTCAATTTGTTTTCAAATTTGGCCGTCGTGAACCGCAAAAAAAAAAAATAATAATAATAAAGTGCTACAGAAATAGTATTCAAAATAAAATTAAAGGCCATATAAATAACTAAACAATTTACTATAAAGTGGCAGAAATGCTTAGGAGTTGCCAGACCTTTTTTAAGGCAACCCTTAAGAATTGAGATATTAAAATATCAATTGGTATACATAAATCAGGATTCAAATAAATTTCCTGACAAGTAATGCATTTGTTTAATATTTAAAGTAGTATTACAGAAAAGCGTGTATTCGACAAACTAATATTGCAGCCACACTTATTTTCAATATCCATTCGATTAGTGTTTCCTTTCTTATTCCTTTTGGGCTTCCCCAGCGATTCAAATATTTATCAAGCAAATACTTATGCAGCTCAGTCCATGCATTCATGCACATTTTCATCTTTTCTAATATCAGCACACTTTCAGGAGCTTAAACGACTATTCTTTCTGTTTGTCATTTGCCACTTCGCATATTTTATGCGGCTTCGTCGCTTGCACTGACACAATAACAAGAAAAAATTCACTCTCATCCGATTTTAGCCCTATACTCAACAGTTTTTATAATGTAACGACTGTTGCATGTGAAGCTTTAATGATAGTCAGCCACAAGTGTACCGTGCAAGAGAGCAAAATCACTCTAGCAAAAAGTATAGCTCACCGCTTTCATGCCATTCGTGCTTTTTATCGCGAAGTGTGAAAACTTCCACGTTTTTGGCTTAAGCATGTCTTTCTATTAAAATGCAACTTTTTTGCTTATATTTTAGTATACATATGTACATATATATTCTGAATAAGGACTTAGGAACTAAATTCATTGACTATTTTCCATCTATAAAAAGATGCTACTAATATCATATATGTATTGTAATAATATCATACCAAAAACGTTATTTAATTGTGTGATATCTTTTCCTTTGTTCTAGACGTTTCATGGAGTTCCTAAATCAATGAAATAAACTATTTAATTTAATTTTCTCGAAATTTAGAGCAGAAACTAATTGTTACTATACTTTTGCCCTTTGTGACACTTTACATATACATAGGTTGCTATATATATTTCTGGCCTAGGCAACACTAAGTGTTGCCAGGTGCAATCTAACATTTCCATCGGAAAGTTTGACATTATTTGGCATAACATCACTCAGAACGTTTTGTCATTTAATCGTGAATTGTTTTATTTACAGGGAATTAAAAAATTCATATCGGCCAAAAAATAGAATTAACTCGTGAACATTTTCGTGCGATCATTTTCCACAACTTTCGACGTGGATTATCACGACAAGAGTGCATCGATGAACTAAAATCTTTGCATGGCTATGAAGCACCATTCTATTGCACTGTGAAAAACTGGTACAACGAATTCAATCGTGACCGACGCTCGCTCAAAGACGAATTCCGTGAAGGTCGTCCAATAACAGCCGTTGTGCCAGAAAACATCGATGCCGTACGTGAACTGATAATGCAAGACCGTCATGTAACATACCTTCAGATAGAGGCATGCCTATGCATTTCTCCCACCAGCATACATTCGATATTGCATGAACACCTGGCCGTAAAAAAGGTTTGTTCTCGTTGGATCCCGCACAATTTGACAATCGCTCAAAAAAAGGCTCGTGTGGATTGGTGTAAAAAATGCTGAAAAAATACGATCGCGGTGCTTCAAAAGACGTTTATAAGATCGTCACAGGTGACGAATCATGGATCTATGCGTATGAGCCCGAAACAAAGCAGCAATCGATCGTGTGGGTCTTCTAAGACGAGCCAAATCCAACAAAAGTTGTTTCTTCGGCAAAACTGATCATGTGGTGACTGTTCCGCTTGAGCAATGTAGGACGGTCAATTCTGAGTGGTACACCACCATTTATTTGCCTGAAATCTTCGGAGAAATTCGAAAAACGAACAAGAGAAGACGAATCATTGTGCACCATGACAATGCGAGCTCTCACACATCGGCTCAAACCAGCGCCTTTTAGACCGGCCAAAACGTCGAATTGATGGGTCATCCGCCGTACAGCTCTGACTTGGCACCCAATGACTTCTTTTTATTCCCACAAATCAAGAAAATAATGCGTGGTCAATGATTTTCGTCGCCAGAAGATGCTGTTGAAGCATTCAAAAACCATGTTTTGGAGGTGTCTCAATCGGAGTGGAAAAAGTGCTTCGAAAATTGGTTTGAGCGCATGCAAAAGTGTATAAATCTTGACGGAGAATATTTTGAAAAACAATAAAACCATTTTCGTAGATAAATATTCCTATTTTCGTTATTAGGCCAGAAATATATATAGCAGTCCTCGTAGAGGAAAGCTCGTGCAATATTTTTTCTTTTTGTGTGTTTATATGTGTATAAGTTTCACATCCTGAAGGAAACATCGGAGACCCTATTCATAAGTCAAATACTTCTATAGAAAGTTTTTTTATTTCAGGAGAAATTTTTTCAAAATTTAGCATTGATTGTTGTTTAAGACAATGGTGTCATATTCTATGAAATTGTTCAGATCGGATCACTATAGCATATACTTGCCACACAAACTGACAAATCGAAAACAAGGCATCTTCTGTATTTGTGATAGGTATTATAGCTTCAGTGGAACCAAAGTTGACGTTTTTTCTTGTTTCGTTTTTTACAAATCAATGGAAAATATCAGCATTTACGATATCCTTGATTCAATTAAATTTCTATAGAATTTAAATTCTACACTTCTTCCACTGACTTTGCCAACAAGAAATAAAAAATATTTTTTTTTTTAAGTCAATTCAAAATATATGAGGGCTTTATCGTATTAAGCCAGCAGAATTTTAAATAATTCTTTTTACTGCACAAAAGCTACGTCTATGTGCGCAATAAATTCATTAGAGCAATAAAAATAAAAATGCAAAAATATGAGATTTTCAAGAGCAAATATTTGAAGCATTGAATAGCGCATATCAGCTGTCAACGCTGGTTGAAGAGTTTTACTGCAAATGCCAGCTTGAGCTTAAAAGCCTTATCAGCAGTTTTGACCTCGTTCTTGACATACTCACTGCCATACTTGCCCACTTGTATAATATATGCACACATTTGAGTATGAGTAGAATGCAAATGTATTCACACAAGTATACATGAGACAATAAGTATATACGTACTATATACATATGTATATACAGTAATTCGGTTTATGGTCACATTAGTGGCGAGTTCTTCGCCGAAAAAAGTAGAAAATCGTATGAAAGGGAGCTGCGAAAAATGCTGCAGCGCCCTTGCTCTAGAGTGTCTGCGACACACCGGCAACGGAAAACCGCAAACTCAAAACGCGTTTATATGCAGTTGAAATGCTCACGTGTCTGTTTGAATCCATTTGCACGTTGCGCGTTGTCGCATTCTTCGCATAGTTTTCACTTTCTTTAAGCCACTTAAGCTGTCCAAAACCACAGCCAACTAATAAAATGTGTAAAGCATTGTATTTCTTTGCATTTATGTAAGTGGACAGCGAAATGTGCACTGAAGCAGTTATGACAATTTTCGCCACCCACGAGCTGCAAGTGCCTGCTACTCAAAGAATAGCCAATGAGAGGAATATTTTGTTCATTGTGCGCACAAACAAATACAACTTTAAGTTAACTTGAACAAACAACTTTTCTTAAATTTGTGCATTTTATTTACATATCTAGAAGTTACTTCATCCTTATGAAGATAACCCCGATTTTAAGAGGGTATTCTACTCTAGAAGTCAAATTTTGGGCAGTTTTTTGAATTTAATTTACAAAAAAAAAAAATATTTTTACTATCCATTTTTTTATGGTGTGTTTTATTGATTGATTCTTCAGAATACAGAAAAAAAATTTACAAAAAAATATTAAAAATTTAAATAAATAGAGGAGGGGGAGAGACAGGTTTAAAAAAATGGCGCATCCTGGTGACTTTGATCCTGACTCCCCTGGTGGTCTGAAACAAAAAATCAAAAGAAATTCTTAATCAGTAAGGATGCTGTTATAGTCCGGGAACACGAAAAAATTTTTTTTTTGAAAAATGGCGACTGTCTGAAAATAAAAATCATTTTTTACATTTTTTTTTTTTGAAATTCCTGAATTTTTTTTAAATATTAAAAACAAAAACTTGACATGATGCTGGTTGGAACGATAAAGGATTATATAAAGAAGGTTCACACAAAATTTCAAGTAAATTGGTTGTATAGAACTTGAGATAATGCCGGTACCGTGTGGAAAAAAGTAGTTTCGAGAAAATCGCGTTTAAAGTTTAAGAGACAATTCTAGTGAACACGGACGCCACCTCCCAAAATCGGCTGTATTTCTGAAAATAAGTCGAATTTTGAAAAATCCTTCCAAGGTCATATTTTTGATAGTCTAAACTTTAAATATATAGTATGAAAAAAAAAATCGAATTTTTCAAAATTCTAGAGTGGAATACCCCCTTAAGCTTCTTTAAGAGCGCTAAACCTTAGTAACTTACTTTGGAACTTCTCTCATACAAGTAGAAGGTGTTAGCCTTAATTAGATCACACAGTGAATATTTATTAAATTTTTTAAAAGAGTAAAAAATTTAGTATTAGTTGCAACTTTTTTGAGGGCCAAAAGGAATTAGAGTATTTGAATTTGATGCCTTTCCTTAATTATGCCCTGAAATAGATATATGAAGTGCAACAACCCAAAGGAAACGTCGGAGACCCAATAAAGTTTTTATATATAGTGAATCATCAACATAACGATTGATCAAATGAGCCGATTTAGCCATATCCGTCTATTTGTTCGTCCGCATGTATATACATAAGGCACTAGACTCATTTTTTGAGATATCGATCTGAAATTTTGCACACATCCTTTTCTCCCCAAGAATCTGCTCATTTGTGCGCCTATATCGAATTGCTATAGCACACAGCTGCCATACAACCTGACATGTCAATATTAACGAGAACCACGATATCTTCACGGAATTTGGCAAGAATTTTTGCAAAGCCATTGCTATAATCTCCAGACATGGATTATTATATAGCTGCTATACAAACAATAGCTAATAATATAGTTAAATTGAAATTACATCTTTTTTTAGGATAATCATACCCAATATTTTTGAAAGAAATTTTGGAGAATAGTTGTATTCTTAAAATCAGACCACCTGTTGTTAACGGTAATATTTTATTTAGCTATTTAGATCTTACGTGCAAATTGAACTTACATTTCAAAAGTAGGTTCGCTGCAGTTTCAGCTCAAAGAATCCAAATAAACCATAGAAGAAGTTTGCTTCCAGATAATCAACAATTTAAGCAAGGTATTTGTTTATATGAAAAAGTTGAGGCTAGTAACCATATAAAGAATAAAATTATCATGAATTTAAACGTGTAAAAAAATACAACAAAGGTTTGGTTAGCCTGGTAGGCCAATGAGCCACGCATAGACCAGTTTTGGTCTTTTACGATACCAGATGGAGTTCAGTTACTAGGTCCATGAGAAGTAGTCATCCTTTAGAATGCTTGCGCTTGACGCGAATTTCAACAGACTCTGTGGCTTCACTATCGATACCTCTTCCAGGGTATTATACCTTGGAGACATCAGATGATTACAGCGTAGTATTGAGAATGCGGGACAAGTATACAAAATATGCTCTATTGTTTCCGTGCTCTAGACATTCTCTGCGGTCTTCTGGATCTGTCAGCCCCGTTTCGAGCGTGACATTAACTTGTTAGTATTCCGATCATGTTTCTACAGTCTCTTCTATCGAGTACCACTAGGAATTTTGTATACTTCCGATCTACCGTCTTGCACATGACTTTTACAGTTTCACACCCAGGTAGCTCGTTCGGGTTTTGATTTTATTTACTTCTGTCCAGATCGTCGTATAGACAATGCATGGGTTTGCAAATTTTGATCACGTTTGGGTGTTAACTGTACACCATTCTTGGCAATTTTGCCCACTACTTCTTTGGCCTAGGCGGCTTTTATGGCCTGGCAACCCATAGAAGTAAAGTTGTTTGCTTCTGGCAACAGTTTCCACTGCTGTCCTGCTTTCCAAGACACTTCTGGCAGATATGCGAGATAACTGTCTTCATTGCAGCTTGGCTGTCTGTAGATGTTGACTCTGGAATTGCCTGCAGGTGCTTTAGAGGCCATTTCCGCGGCTTTCGCAATAGCAAAGACCTCAGTTGGAAATATACTGCAGTGGGCCGGCACTTAGGCTGCCTTATGCCTAACTCTGGAAGGTATATCCCCGTACTAACTCCATTTACAACAAAGGAATTCGTTATACGGAAAGATTGTGTAAAGTAAATACCACACGTGTTGACAATTAGAGCTGTGCCCATCGCCTTTACGGAAGACGTTGCGGATCAATTTTAGTTTGCGGACTTAAAAAATCCAACTTGTTCAAGAATTAAAGCCGAACGACCATAAAGGGTGTTGGTGATTGGGTAGAAGGCTACCGATTCCGAAGTTCACTTTTGATGGAATGGGTACGTAAATTGTCATATTTGGTGTCCTCAAGAACTTAATGTTTGTTCTGCTATTTCTTCAATACTTAAGCCGGCCATAATGTTACATGTCCATGGAGAACACTACAGAATCGAAGGATGCTTATTTGAACCAAATTTGGTTCCAACAAGATGACACTACATGTCAAACAGTCAACGAAACAATCAATTTATTCATGGTAAGTTTTGGTGAGCGCACTATGCCGGGTCGTGGGCCTGTGGCTAGACCTCTAAGATCGTGTGCGTTTTTTTTTTAGTTTTGGTTATAATGGTCACTTGTGCCTTAAGAAACTCAAAGAAACTTTAACAGAAATCTTTGGTAGAGCAATTGTGGAACTAACTGGTTATTTAATGGATATGTCGTTTGCATGAACATTTTCACTGACAATTTTATGATTTATAATATATTTGTTTTCTTCCTGTTCGGTTTGACAACGTTTTTCGCACTTAAAAAAATTTCGAGTCGAAATATAAACTGTGGCCACAGTTTGTGCAGACAGATCACCAAACGAACTTCGAAAACAAAAATCTAAATCCTATTATACGAAGTTCGCGCACCGTAAACGTCATGCAGAATGAGTCAAAATGCTTCCTAAAAGGTTCTCCAAATAAAAAGTAACAATATATACTTAACTATATTTCAGCGAATTGGCAAAAGCACGTACGAAAGAAAACGAAATAAATGGACAAACGTAAATCATGTGTTAAAACACAATTCTAATACAGCAACGGTGCGCAAGTACTTAAGATAAATGATTTATTATGGAAAAGGACGAAAATACTTAACCATTAATTTAAAATTTAAATACAATTTAAAGCCAACACGTGCCAATTCTCATTTATTCAGTTCCGCTTCGGCGCTTCAAAAACAGGCGAATGCCTAATGTTCGGTGACATTGTCACTTTGAACTCAGGAATTTTGGAAATGTGCGCGCATAAAACAACACGCAAGCATTTTGTCGTAAAATATGTAAGCGACGTGAAGAGAGCATTCATCGTTCCACAATAACCGAAGCCACAAATTTTCGTTTTGGTTGCCAACAACAAGTATGTGTTGGGGCAAGTTGAGGACAAATTATTGAGTTGGGCTTTCAGAAAAAGGAAAAATGAAAGCGAAATTTTGGCCAAATATATGGCAAATATCACAAATGCCTATTTATTTACTGCACAGCTGATATACTCGTAGAAGCAGCAAACTAACCTGAAAATTGACTATTCTCGAAACATTTCTTATTTGCAGCAAAAATAAATGGATTTATTGATTTCTGGTTGAATTTAAGTTTTGTGAATCTTGGGTTTCAATTATAATTTTATTTAATTTTGTTTGCCTTAACTAAAATGTCCCTATTATGTGCGGCAACTAACGCGAGTACTCACTAGGTAGCACTGCAACAATATTTGACATTTTGGCGCATGGCAGACCACTACTAACTGTGTGTAATTGAGCACCTGGAAGCTATTTTCTTAGAAAATGTCATGTAAAACTTAGGCAACTGCTTAAGACCATTTGTCTTTAGTATTTTACGAGTTTTGGAGAAGGTATACGAAATATCTTTGCAGAAAAAAGGTATAGAAGGAAGCGTCGGCGAATCTGAAAAATATATGTAATGGGTGATCCAAGTAGAGGTATTTTTTTCAATGACCTTTTTTCTGTCATGTTATTTTTGTTCAGTAATGTTTGGCATTTCAACTTGGAAAGACTTACTGAACAACGTTTACAAATTGAAAATTCACGTTCTGTAAAGAATGTGTTTCGCGCGTTTCGCTTAACTCATGGTCAACATAATTGGCCTACTGACTGTAATATTCGTGCAAGAACTGAAGCTGCTCGAACTTCCTAAGCGACATCGCTTCGCTCTAGGGTTCTTAAAAACTTCCAAGAAGTTCCGATTCCGATGAGGTCCATTTATGGCTCAATGGGTATGTAAACGCGCAAATTTGCCGCATTTGGTACGAAATGCAACCTGAAGAGATTCAAAAGCTGTCATTTCAACTAGAAAAGGTGACTTGAGGACCAGTGAAACCATCGTTCCATTTTTGTTTAAAATAGATACCGGTGAGATCTCGGCGACATTTGGTTTCAACAAGAAGGCGCCACTTCGCACACATCGCATCAATCAATGGATTTATTGAGAAAACACATCGGTGAGCATACAATTTCACGGTCGATTAGCCACCAAGGTCGTGTGATATCACACCGTTAGACTTTTCACTGTGGGGAAATGTAAAGTCCAAAGTCTATGTGAACAATCCCACTTCGATTCAGGCTTTGGAGCCAAACATTACTCATGTCATTCGTCAGTTACCAGTCGAAATGCTCGAACGAGTCAACGAAAATTGGACTCATGGGATGGACCATCTGAAACTTAGACGCTGCCAACACTTGAAAGAGATAATCTTCAAAAAATATATGTCACATAATGTTCTTTCAAATGATAGCAAACGTTTCCCATTAAATTTGAAGTTTGTGTGGTTTTTTTTTTTTTTTTTTTGAAAAAAGTAGGGAATCTCGAAATTAATCACCCTTTATACGAAATGTCTCTGTAGCTTATAGCAGCCGAAGTTAACGTCTTTTTTTCTGTTTTTCTTTTACGAGCATCTCAAGTATCGAACCACAATCCTAAGCCGCGCTACTACCAGTTCACTTGACTGTCTTGTATACATATGTATACGTACATATGGGGTATTCCATACCAAATCGATCACTTTTGAACCCGACCCCTTTAGATTTTGCTGAAACCTATCCATCCTTTTCTACCCTTTTGAAAAACATTTTTGAGACATTTTTCAAAATTTTTTGTCCAACTTCAAAAAAGTTATGAAGTTTGCTATTTTTTGCTAAAAAATGGCCTTTTTATTTTCAAATAGCCGTAACTTTTGTAGAAATTGACTTTTGGGGATCTTTTTTTTTAAATTTTTGTTTTTGAATGAACTTTTCGAACTTTGAAATACACGAAAAAAATTTAACACGATCAATTATATAAAATAATCGGTTTTTTAAGTAAAATCGTAATTTTTTTTTGAAGTTCGCCATTTTTTTTCCTTAAAAAAAAGCTTCAATTAATTTGACAACATCCCTGCTAATCTCGGAGTGGGCCGATTTTTTTTTATTTATTTAAAAAAAAAAAAAGAAAAAAATTTCCGTAAACTTTATTTCTATCATATAAAAAATATAATTTAACGATTTTATGATTTCACAGAAACAATACAAAAAATTATTTATTAATTTTTTCTCTGGCCTTTAAATATTTTAAAAATTTTATGTTCAGTAGAGTTTGAAAATTTTTTAACATACAAACAACCATTTTTGTTAATAAATAATATGCATATACATATATGGAAGAAACAAAATGAAAATAATGTTACCAGATGCGAAATACCACTGTCGAATTCGGGAACTAAAAGGTGTGCATAAATAAAACAACTACAACCAAAGAAAGAAATGAATGCACTGAAACGTGGCGAAGACAATTTTTCAACTTTCAAACAGCAATAAACGTGCCAAACGAATTTTGCGGGCAACACTTGGTGGAGTCGTCTATATGTATTACATTTGGGGTCACCACACGTGCTGCTGGTCCATTCGCAACTTTGCACGTAATCTTTTAGTAATAATTTATTTAATTCCAAAGTTCAATGCAGCACGTAAATACACAAAAGCACCCACACATACACGCACACACATCGTGTGTGTCAGTGCAAATTTCATTTTGTGGCGCTATGAACTTTTCATTTGGAGGCATTAAGGTGGCTGTTCGCCCGCTTGCGTAATGTAATATTAATTTTGCCGGCGCACACACGCCGACCACAGCAGCCGCAAACAAGCGAACTGGAGCGGGCGTGCGGGTAAGCGCGTGCAAATGCAAATATACATACCTATGCATTGCAGTGCATATGTTTCGACAAGTAAATATGTGTGTGTGGGTGAGTGCTTACAGTATCACAGCGTGACGAAAGGCTGAAAGGCCGGACTTGCAGTAAAGCATATTTGTGGCAAATAAATTTAATCAATTTTCATACACAACTGAAGCTTTAAAGTCTTTCATTTATTGTGTATTTTACAAACGCCTATGATATACATACAATATATTGACTTGTTTATTAATACGGCGTCTTTCATAGTTTGAAAGGGTGGTCCAATCGAGGTTCTTTATTTTTTTTTAAAGAAAAAACACATAAACTTCAAATTTATAGGGGAATGTTTATAATCATTCGAAAGATGATTCATTGGCATTCATTTTTTGAAGATTATCTCTTTTAAATGTTGACCGCGGCTATGGTTCATCCGTTGAGTTCCATTTTCGATGACTGATTCGAGTTATTCGATTGGTAAGTGGCCACTGACACGCTTGCTGTTTTGCTCCAGGGCTTGAATTGAAGCGGGATTGTCTGCATAGACTTTAAACTAGAAAAAAAAGTTTAACGATTTGTTACCATATGATCTTGGTGGCCAATCGACCAGCCCAAAATTTGAAATTATCTGCTCACCGAAGTATTCAGCTCTTAAATCTCTTCAAGTTGCTCTTTGTCCTAAATATGGCAATTTTTCTTCTTACAAATCCATTGAGACAAAAGTGAGCCTCATTGCTGAACAAAATTTGGCTCAAAAACGTCGGATCTTCTTCGAACTTTTCAAAAGCCCATAGAGCGAGGCGATATAGCTCGGGAAGGTCGAGCCGCTTCAGTTCTTGCACAAGCTCTACTTGATATGCTTTGGATTCAAGATCTCGAACCGTATATGAGTCCGATCTGCTACCAACGGCGCCGAATCGACTTTCCACGGTCTTCGTGTACACTCTCAGCTACGGCTGCTATAAATGATATTTGGAGAGAATCCTTTACTACTAATGCTTTCGTTAGACACCATATAACTAATAGAAAGACTTCGTAACAATTTTCCGGGACATTGATCCTTACAAATGCGAAAATATAAAATGTGCGTTCACACCCGAACTGTACCCTTTCTTACTTGCTTCAATATATTGATTGAATTAAACATATGCAGATATCACACACACAAACAGAAAATAACAGTAAACCCGCCATTTTGCTGGAATTACTTTATTCCCTACATTATTATCTGCTATTGTGCCCTGCTTGGCCCTCCGGAAAATAAACCGGAATTGGCACTTTGTCCGTTAACTACTGTTGCGCCATTGGGTCATGGTGTAAACTCGCATAAAAATGCTTACTGGTGCCTTCACATGCGAGTGTAACAATCATATTTGCACTGGAAATTTTTTTGCTTCACTTCCGAGCGTAAAATTGCTAACTGCATCGACACACAGACACATAAAAGCACACTCAAACAGCTGCGTGGAAAGCGCAAAAAATCACACTTTCACATGAAAATGCTGCAGCATCCCGGCGGACAAGCCCGTTGCACACTTGCAACACACCTACAAACGGGTGCATTTCTACTTATGTATATATATGTATTATACGAGTGTATTATATGTGAGATGTATGCAGCACTGAAGTTACAACAGCAAGGGATGTCTGACGAAAACGCTGCTACTTTCTGCGTTGGTAGCGTCGTCACTTAGGCACCAAGGCATATAAACACACATATACATATTTAATGCAGTGCTCGACTCAACGAGCATTGGAGAATGGCAAATCGAACAAACAACTATTAGATTGGTAAAATGTACTTACATACTTATAGTGGTCGTATGGAAAGAGTTTGCACCACTTCAAAGTGATAGCCACATACTCTCTGGTATTGAATTCAACTGTATGACTTTGTTCTTGTTCTCTTATGTAATTTTTACGACAAGAAAGCGAAGCTCAAAGCTAGCGCGCAGAGAAATGGCAAATCGGTGACGGTTTACTATATGTTGTGACAGTGACAATTTAATTTAATATTAGTTAATGTTTTTCTGTCAAATATTTGCAGTTCAAGATTTTTAGCTGTTCTCGATACTCACACCTTTTTAATGCTTCAGAAAACAAGTTTAATATGTAACTAGTTTGAAAGAATCAAATAAATTGAGTAATGTAATATGATATTGTATTGGAAAAGTGCATGGAGGCAATAGTTTGAAGCTCGAAGCTAGAGGTGGGCGCGGGCCTGTATTTTGAGGCCCGGGCGCGCACGAAAACAAACTCTTTTTTGAGAGGCCCGGCCCGGCCGAACACGAAACTTTTTCACCATGGCCCGGGCCCGGCCCGGCCCGGCACGAAACTTACACATATAAGGAAATTTAAAAGACATGAAATTTATACATATGTATGTATATATATAAGTCCACATTTATTAAGGTATATTAAATATTGTTATGTATTAAAAAAAAAAACGAACTAAGTCATATTTTTATTTAAAAATAAAATTTTTTCTAAATTTGTGCTTTTTAGCCTAGTGCGTTTTTCATTTAAAACATGGCCCGATGTTGAAAAAAGCCTTTCGCTCGTAGACGAACTGGCTGGAATAGCCAGAATGGTCCGAGCTAATTTGGGAAGGTATTTTAAGTCCCTGGCATTTTTCCAGAATTCTAAAATATGTGTGCCATGAGCTACTGGAGTGGCCAAGTATTTATCAAGCTCTATGTCGATAGCGTTTTTCTCAACTTTTCGTTTTTTTACATAACTTAAGTCTGAAAATTCAGCAAACATTCCATTTTCGGAATTATTTGGGCTTATTTTATTAGTTATGTCATCAAAGCTACTATTTTCATGATCTCCTATAAATTCGGAGAGCATTGCTTTTACCGTAGCTAACACATTTTCTCTTTTTTCCTCTGAGAGGAAATTCATCTCTTTATAAGGAGGGTTCAAGAAAAGCCCAACCAAAT
Source organism: Bactrocera correcta (assembly GCA_027475135.1). Lineage (NCBI taxonomy): Eukaryota > Metazoa > Arthropoda > Insecta > Diptera > Tephritidae > Bactrocera > Bactrocera correcta. The sequence continues at coordinate 6,497,487 of CM050323.1, read as the reverse complement.
GAGCGATTGCCGGAAGAAACCTGACTTCTAATGCGCTTAGGGTCATTGTTTTAAACTCAGTTATTATTTGGGAATCAAGTGTGCTAGTTCTGCAAAGTTTACATAATTTTTCAGACCACAATGCAAATATTTGCATTGTTGGTTCCTTGTCAGAGCTAAGTGCTTCAGAGCAGTCCTTAAAAGGTTTTAAGAAGCATAAAATGTTTTCAAGTAATGAAAAATCTAAATTACTAATTCGTTGTAGCTCATCCTTTTTAAGTAAAAGAGTTTTTATTTCCTCTTTTACATCAAATATACTCAAAAGCATAAAAAATGTAGAGTTCCAGCGTGTTTTAACTTGCTGTTTCAGCGTTTTTGAGAGCTTACTGTTAAGCTGAGAATGTTTAAAATATTTGACTAATGATTTGCAGCAATCTATTAAAGCCTTCACTTCCGCAAGAGGATTTTTCTCAATGACGTCATCCATGACAAGGTTCAGATTATGACAAGCACAAGATAGGCGCTTGAAACTTTTAAATGCCGCAACGACATTTGCACCATTGTCCGTAACGAACACAGCTCGATCCATAGTTTCAAGAGTGTTGAAATCCTGCAAAATGTCTTGAACATTTTTGAGAATATTTTCTCCAGTTTTCTTCTCGTCCAAGAACTCCCTGATGCCTGTAAAAGATACATAAGTAAGTTAAATGATTCATAAACATTAATAAATAAATATGTAAATATGTATGTATGAACATGTACATTATATGTAATCGTACACACAAATATATTATAAAAATTGATTTATATTAGTACCTAAAAGAGCGACGTTCAGTTGAAAGCTATCATCCACATAGTGAGCAGTCAGCGATATAAAATTTCGCTGCGTGTAGTCGTCACTCCACATGTCGGTCGTGTATGCCAGTTGTTGGTCTTTCAAACTTAAGATAAGTTGAGTCTTCAACGTTTCGTACTCTTTCTCCATGATGGTAGTGCTTAACACTTTACGGGATATAACCAAATCATCGAAAGACTGACTTCCAAATTCTGCTCCTATGTTGAGAAGCGCTTGGCTATATTCACGGAAGCCGCTACCTACCAATTCACAAAAAAAGAGTCAATCAATGAATGCAATGGGAATAGAACTTACCTTCGGTAATATTGAAAGGGTGCAAGTCTTTTACAACTAAGGCTAGCTGCTTTCGAGCAAACGAATCCCGAAATCGCGTCGAAACAACTTTTTTGGCAAACATGCCCAATTTGGGCTGTGACTTAAGCGCATCTTGTTGAGACATGCACTTATGGCGACTGAGGGTGCCCGTGCCTTGTTTTGAATTATACACCAGCACATGCTTACAGCTCCGGCAGCACACAAAATCGACATTATTGCCATTATAATTAACGCAATCGAACAGCTTCCACACGTCACTCCTGCCCTTTTCATTTTGTATTAGCTTTACACATTCACTTTTTTTATTCACAGCGTCCTGAATGGTTTGTCGCGACATATTTTATACATATTTCAAAGTTTATCAATTTCACAATAGGACGCCAATTTTGAATTAGTGGTGTGCAAACAAGTAAAATATTGTATAACCAAATCGATAGTAGTATCGATAACGGGGCATCTCGACAGGATAGAATTTATAGAATACTAGCTGACAAACGAATTGCTATTACCATTGCCAAATCTGTATGTGGGCATTCGTCGGTATATATACGTAAATGAGAGGTAGGTAGCTTAAATCTTTTATGTGGAAAATAAAAAAAGGATTAAGATCCTTTTTTTACAAATGTACTTCTGGGAAAAAGAAGAATTCATATTTTTGGACTATTATATAATAATTGCGGCATAAATTTTATATACCAATTGAAATAATGATTTATGCTTGTATAAGTTTATTACATAAATTTAAGACTTCGCTCATTCCCAACCCAATTTGCATAATTTTTCTGTAAATTAACAATATTAAACTAAATATTAATTTTTTGAAAAAATGTTATTTTGAACATGTACTTTATTTTTATAATATAACACAACCGTCTAAATACTCGCTCTTCTAAATTTCATATTGCCAAATTGAAAATGCCGTTGGCATATGTGCAAATGGGATATGTTGAAATGAAAACTGCGCAGTCAAACTGCTGAAGCTTACTATACATGGCAAACTAGATAGTATTCTATATCTAGTAAGCTATGAGCAATGTGGAGTCTCCACAGCTATGTGCCCGGCAATGCAGCTAGTATTCTATAAATTCTATCGTGTCGAGATGAACCTTAAGCAAATAAAATGCGATAAATGGCGGTTCTAATTCGAGAATAAAAAAAAATAACGCGATCAAATCAAAATTGTTTTCAGGGCTATTTCGGGCTTTTACGGGCCTATTTCGGGTTTTTACGGGCCGGGCCTTTTTGCTAAGGCCCGGGCCCGCACGAAGCCCGCACGAATTTTAATTTTAGGGCCCGGGCCCGCTCCGGGCCTGTGTAAGCCCGCGGACCACGAAAAAAAGCCCGGCCCGTACCCACCTCTACTCGAAGCTGCTCTTTTTGCATGAAAAATTGCTATTCGTAGATATTCAGAGTTAAGGCAGAATATAATTTTAGCCATTCTTTTGCCAAAATCATAATATATTGAGAATACAAAAATTTCATTATTTTCTTGAGAGTTAGGTCAATAATCATGTGTGGCCATTTTGTGTGAATCTTTAAAATTATTAAGTTGAAAGCATTAGGAAACCATATTCAAACAAAAATATTTGCCACGATGTTCGTAGCATTCAGCAAGAAACGTCGAAAACTCTAAAATATAGATTATATCTAACCATCATGAGTCCACAGCTGGCTGAGCGGAAAACAGAGGTATGGCTCATAAACTCCAAAAAATTTGAAGAAAAGATATCATAGCAGAATGTGAGATTACTTCACAACCACAAACGAAGTTCCTTGGTGTAGTAGAGAGGGCTTAGTCCATATTGTCCGAAGTGTAAAGAGTGTGTAGAAGATTCTGAACACGTACTCTATCATTGCCATCGGTTTTCAAGTACAAGGGCAAAGCTGAAAACCACACTTGGAGGTAGCCTCACGGTGGAAAATTTAACTGCAATTATGTGCGGGTACTATGTAAAATGGAAAGCTAACAGCGAAGCGGCAGCGCTAATTATGACAAGATTGCGACATTTACAACAGTAAGTCCGTACATTAGAAGAGACATAAATGTTTTCTTCTCTCCCATGAAGTAATACTTTGTCCAGTGGTCCAGTGGGAGAGACATGATGGAAGTAGGTAAGGTTTAGCGAATTGAAGTCCCGCACTCCGGCTTTCGATGCTTCCTCCTACTATACAAAACTGAAGAGGTGTTGTAGCCATGTCCATCTGTCCATCTGTCTGGTCCAACTAGTCCCTTAGCTCTCGAGATATCGCGTTGAAATTTTGCACGGAGCTGCCGATATCGGACTACTATAGCTTATAGTTGTCATACAACATGAATGATTGGAATGAAGTTCTTTCTTTTCTTTATTTTTTGTTTGTAACGGATATTACACTAGTTTACAGTATTGAACTTTTTGTCTGTTGCCGCGAATTCTGCGATTGATATTGCTCACTTATTACGTGTTTTTGTCAAATCTACTCTTAAAAATTTTTGAGCTGCTCAAGTTACTTTGTTTTTGATTTTTATCATTTAAGCACATACATATATTAATCGAAAACAGGCATATTTTACTGTGTTAAGATTAATTTCTTAAAATTTTGCGTCGTGAGTAGTTCAAGAAGACGTTGTTTAAATAAACCAGATCATTTGTGCTACATATGCGGAGAATATGTGTTTAAAAATTGTAGAAAAGTTATAACAGAGTTGGTGAAAAATACTTATTTTGCGTACTTTGGGGTGCTCTTGGATAAAAATAAGAATTCTTGGGCTCCCAATTGTGTTTGTAAATCTTGTGTGGAATATTTAAGATTATTGAAAAGTGGTAAAAGAAGTGCCTTTAAATTTGGAACACCGACTATTTGGCGAGTACCACGAAATCATCTCGTAGACTGTTGTTTTTGTAGTATGAACATAAGCGGTATAAATACTAAAAATCGAGCTAAATGGCAGCACCCAAGTACTATGTATAAGTATGTCTAATGAGCAAAACGATTTTCCCAAAATGAGTTGAATGATCTTGTAAAAGATTTAAATCTTTCTAAACAAGCTTCAGAATTGTTAGCATCAAGACTAAAAGAAAACAACTTGCTATCCTCGGATACTAAAGTAAGTTTTTATCGTGAAAGAGATGCCGAATTACGGCGTTATTTCTCCGAAGAAAACGGCATTACCTTTTGTTCAGATATCAAAAACTTGTTGATAAAAATGGGCTTGAAGCGATACGAACCAAACGACTGGCGTTTATTCATTGACAGCTCAAAACGTAGCCTTAAATGTATTCTATTATATAATGAAAATAAATACGCAGGTACAAAGTTAAAGGAGGAATATTGTAACATTTCGCTAGTCTTGAACAAAATAAAATACAATGACCATGAGTGGCAAATTTTTGTCGATTTAAATATGGTCAACATTCTTCTCGGTCAACAAAGTGGTTATACCAAGTTTCCCTGTTTTATATGTCTTTGAGACAGAAGAGCTAAACAAGAGCATTGGGTGAGAAAATACTGGCCCTTGAGAGAAAAAATGGAGCCTGGAAAGCACAATATAGTCCACAATTCATTAGTAACTCGTAAGAAAATTATCCTTCCACCATTACATATAAAACTGGGCATCATGAAACAGTTTGGAAAATCACTAGATAAAGATGGGAACTGCTTTTCTTACATTTGCCAAAAATTTCCTCAGCTCACTATGGAAAAGATTAAAGCCGGAATTTTTGATGGCCCCCAAATTAGACAACTTACGAAAGCTACTCAATTTAGAAATTCTATGACTGAGTCAGAAGTAAAGGCTTGCACAGCATTCGTATCTGTGATGCAGAATTTTCTCGAAAATAAAAAATCTGAAAATTATATTGAACTTGTAGAAGACCTTCTGCTTCTTCTTCTTCTTTACTGGCATAGACACCGCTTACGCGATTATAGCCGAGACCTTCTGCTACAATTAAAAAATATGGTATGCAATATGAGTATAAAACTCCACTTCCTCCATAATCACCTAAAGAGGTTTCCGGAAAATTTAGGAGATATGAGCGAAGAGTAGGGAGAGCGTATGTATCAAGACTTACGCGTCATGGAAGAGCGCTATCAGGGTTTCTGGGGTACAAATATGATGTCTGACTATTGCTGGTCTTTAATACGTCATTTTCCAAAGTCTACACATCGGAGAAGAGCTTTAAAACGAAGTTTTATAGAACTTAATAATTAATTATTTTTCTTAATAAAATTTTTCTTAATAAATATATGTTTTTTTCTGTGCAATGCCTACATAGCTGAAACTCTGAAACTAGAGCTGATAAAAATATTTAAATTATATATTTGAAAATAGCATATTATATGTAGTCAGCAACAGCTAAAATTTCTTCGGCAACAAATGTACTGTAAACTAGTGTTATAGCTTCAGGGCAAATTTTTAGGAAATTTTCAGATACTAAAAATCGGCCATCAAACAATTTGTATATAGATGTTATATTATACTTAGTAGACGCTAATTTACAAATAATTTCCATATACTCATCCTTGCTGTACTATGACTTCATATAGTTATTGAACTCTTGTCTTCTTGCAGTGCACTGTGTGTATGTGTGTCTTTACCTAAAGGACACCGAGAAATGTTAAGTGGCCGAACGCAGTCGAAGTAGTCACGTCCGTGTGGCCGACAGAAGAATAAACAGTGAGCGAGATCGAGTAATGGCCAACATATAAATATGTGAATGTGTTTTTATACCCTGAACAGGGTATATTAACTTTGTCACGACGTTTGTAACACCCAGAAGGAAGCGTCGGAGACCCTATAAAGTATATATATAAATGATCAGGATGTTGAGCTGAGTCGATTTAGCCATGTCCGTCTGTCTGTCCGTCTGTCCGTCTGTCCGTCTGTCCGTCTGTCTGTATATATACGAACTAGTCCCTCAGTTTTTAAGATATCCTTTTGAAATTTTGCAAACGTCATTTTCTCTTCAAGAAGCTGCTCATTTGTCGGAACGGCCGATATCGGACCACTATAGCATATAGCTGCCATATAAACTGAACAATCGGAATCAAGTTCTCATATGGGAAACTTTCGCATTTGACAATGTATCATCACCAAATTTGGTATGGATTATTTTCTAGGGAAAAAATGCAATATCCGAGAAAATTGTTCAGATCGGTTAACTATAACATATAGCTGCCATACAAACTGAACGATCGGAATCAAGTCCTTGTATGGAAAACTTTCACATTTGACAAGATATATTCACGAAATTTGGTATATAATATTTTCTAAGGCAAAAATGTAGTCTCCGAAGAAATTGTTCAGATCGGTTGACTATAGCATATAGCTGCCATACAAACTGAACGATCGGAATCAAGTTCTTGTATGGAAAACTTTCGCATTTGACAATGTATCATCACCAAATTTGGTATGGATTATTTTCTAGGGAAAAAATGTAATATCGGAGAAAATTGTTCAGATCGGTTAACTATAACATATAGCTGCCATACAAACTGAACGATCGGAATCAAGTCCTTGTATGGAAAACTTTCACATTTGACAAGATATATTCACGAAATTTGGTATATATTATTTTCTAAGGCAACAATGTAATATCCGAAGAAATTGTTCAGATCGGTTAACTATAGCATATAGCTGCCATACAAACTGAACGATCGGAATCAAGTCCTTGTATGGACCACTTTAACATTTGACGAGATATATTCACGAAATTTGGTATAGATTATTTTTTAAGGTAACAATGTAATCTCCCAAGAAATTGTTCAGAACGAGTTACTATAGCATATAGCTTCTATACAAACTGGACACATAGTTACTAACAGAAATGCACCTGTGAAGGGTATTTAGCTTCGGTGCAACCGAAGTTAACGTTTTTTCTTGTTATGTGTGAGCTAGTGATGAGAGGTGTCACGTCAACTAAGGCTATGGAACAATGTCAACCAATAACAAGATGATTCAATGTACAGAAGAAATTGCCATTAGAAGTGAGCGTAAGTGTTGAAACTGGCAGCCCAATGTAAAAAACCGATATTAATCGTATTATTTGTCTTTGAAAATTGTGGTTTTTATAAGAACTTTTTTAAAGATAAACTAATGACACCGATGAATTGAATGGCTACACTTTAGAAGGCTGTAACTCAAAAACAAATTTGAGATATCGATTTAAAATGTTATTATTTTTAAAATTATAGCCTATCGTAATTTTTTTTTTTAAATTTCATATTAGGTTTGCCATGAAATTGTGTTAAAATATTATTTTAGAAGCAGACAAGTTGAATTAGGGTTTATTCGAATAAGCAAGATGTTCGACAAAAAGTTTTGAAAATATCGTTTTTTGCATACATCCTTGATTTAGAAACGTAATAATTTTGATTCAAAATCTGGTTAAATCTGTGAACGTATTCTTGAAGAATATTCCACGCTATGAAACTACACTTTAGTTAGGCACATACCAAGCCTTAACGTGTTGTTAACCAGACTTCGAAATCAAAATGCTTCCCCTCATACGAAAAGTTGAAAAAAAAAATTAAGCTGCTGTCATAAATAGCCACTAGATGGTATGTTCGTGAGTGCGCGCCTGAATGAGCACACTCGTGTGTACTCGTGACTGCAACAGCTTTTCCAAGCATTCAAGGGTGTGGGCGTGCAACAGGACATCTACGACCGTCACAGCTGAAGGCTTAAGCTTTGTGGCTTTGTGTGCGGTCGCTTGTTTACAAACAAAGCAATAATAACAAAAACCCTCCACCGGCTAGAATGTGTGTGCGGACAATGTCTACAAGGTGAGCGTACGTGTTGCACTAATTGTTGCGTGTAGTTTTCATTGCCTGCGTTGGTGGCACTCAACCTGACTGCGTGGCAGGCGAAGAGCATTTTGTTGCATGCAAGCACGTAAGAGAATGGTAGCACAGACGAGTGAGTGATTGCATGTTGCCAGTTATACACCGTTGGATTTATCATCATCATCTACATTTATATGTGTGTTTATGCGTGCGCATTGTAGGTGCGCATGTGTTTGTTTGCCATTTGCCGCAATGCTACGGTTAAGTATGCAGGCATTCTCAAGTATTGGCGTAGGCGTAGCATTTACGCACAAGTGCCACTTGCCGCAAATTGTTGTTATTCTATTTAAATAAATTATAATTAGACTTTCGCATTCATATTTGAAATGCCAATGCGTATGAGTCTCATTTAAGGGGGTATTCTAGTCTAGAAATTTAAAAACATCGATTTTTTTTTTTTCATTTTCAAAGTTTAACTATTCAAGAATATGTGTACAAAAGGACTTTTCAAAATTCAAATTATTTTCGGAGATATAGGCATTTTTCTGTCCCGCCATCCAAACTGTTTCGGCCGGAACGCGAAACTTTAAACGCGTTTTTCTCAAAACTGACTTTTTCGGAACGCTGCCCACGATTTCTCAGGTTCTAATGGACCGATTTACTTGGAATTTTTATAGAGTCTTCTTTATGGGCTTGTCTATGGTTGGAACTAGGCCCATCTCAAAATTTTTATTTTTATTATTTTTAAAAATTTCGAAATAGTCAGAAAAAGTGACAAAAAAAAAAATTTTTTTTCAGACAGTCGCCATTTTGTGAAAAAAAAAATGTTTCCCACTTTTGAAAAAAATTACGCTTTTAGTTAGTTTTTTGTCAGTAATTTTTTTTTGTTTTCTAGGTCTCAAGCCGTTAGGGATCTCGACCCGTTTTTCACCATGGGCCAAGTCTTGGAAAAGACACGTGAAAACAAGATCTACAGACATCATCTCTTAGTTGAAACACTCGCCGCAAAGCTAACACGGCTGTGTAAGCTGACGTTGAGCACTTAAAATCTCCGTCAGTATCGGGTAGGAGCTCCCCGAATCGTTCGATACCAAACGAGGTTTCAGACAAGGCGACTCCCTATCGTGTGGCTTCTTCAAACTATTGCTGGAGAAAATAATTTGAGCTGCAGAACTAAATAGAGAACGTACAATCTTCTATAAGGGTGCACGGCTGCTGGCGTACGCCGATGATATTGATATCATTGGCTCCAACGTCACTGTTGACAGTCATAAATTTGAAGTCGCAGATAATTTCGTCTATCTTGGAACTAGTATTAACACCAACAACAATGTCAATCATTCACCGAAGAATAACTCATGCCAACGGGTGTTACAATTGAGAAATAAAGACCTTTCTCGACGAAAAAAACCAAACTCTATAAATTACTCATTATTCTCGTCTTGCGATAAGGTACAGAGCAAGGGCGGATCCAGGGTAGAATTTTGGGAGGAAACTTTATAATTTTGTACTTGAAACTCAAAGTCTTTTACTTCGTGGAGTGTCACTTTTGATGGATATAATTTAACTTTTGGGGGAGGAGAACTTTTCGCAGTTGTTTCCTAAGTTCATCTGAATTCGAATTGAAATTATTTTCTGTGCTCTGGTTTGATGATTGTCGCAGGCTCTAGTTCGTTTGACCCTCAAAACCCCATCTATCCGGCACTGATAATTATATACATACTTAGATATAGACCGAAGCAATGCTATGGCGCATTTCTTCAACGCGTGAAGAGAAAGTGATTCAGCCGCAATGCAAGTGAGTGAGCTCAGTACGTCATTCCTCAATAATCTTGAAAATAAAAAAACAACTTTATAAATATTACAGCTATTTATTGTTTTGTTATTTTTAGCTGGCCACGCAAATTTCGCGATTCGCTAATAGTTTATGCTGCATAAATATTTATCTAAGTGGCAAAACAAAATTATTAAGCACGAAGCAGCAGCGCATCGCTGCGCAGTAGCATCAATGAGCGAATTATTAAAATGACCTTGTGCCCGTTTGGCGCTCGCACATTTGTCACTGCCACAAATGGCACTCGTGTGACAAGATGACACAGTGGCAGCGTCGCCGGTGCCACGACACGGCTAATCAAGCTACCCACTCAATGAAACTGTTCTTATTCGCTTCTATTCTACTTTCACGTGTGTGTGTGTGTGTGCGTATGTGCATGCGTTGCTACATGTACAGTTATTAGTTAATAAATTTCACGCTGCCACTTGCTCACTCTTGTGACTTAATTGTGCAGAGCACGTTTTAATACCGAGGTTTCACAAGGCAACGAGCGGGGTCTGTCGGAATGAAGAGAGGATCTGCTGAAAATTAGAAGCAGACATGCCAGTACGATAGTTATTATGAACAGGGATGGAACAAAGTGCTACATTAGGGTGAGACGCAATAATCAGTATTTTAGAAAGTACACATAAGTCTATCTAAGTATTGTTGTTGTTTACTTTTTATTAAAATAAAATTTATGTGACACTTTTTTACTGCATTGACTGTCAATATGAATTTAAAAGGATACCAAAAATTTTTACTGTGTGACTTGAAATTAAATTCTGTCGAAAAGTGCATACGGCAGCTCTGATACAAAAATTCCAATTGGAAAATTTCTTATATAAGTTATGAGGAAAAATATTTTCTGGAACATTGCGGTTTTGTACTAAAAACTGTTGTCAACGTATCATGATGAAAAGACGCATCTGTAAGCTGATAATTTTTGAAAAGTGATCGCCACTCCGCCGTCTAAGAGGTGTAATGAGCATATCTTAGAAACCACCAAACCTATTGCAACCTAACTTGCTTAAGGAAAAGTTTTTGAAAACTTTTTCATTTATTGTGAGAATCAGTTAAACAAATGATAATCATGACCACTACTCACATAAAGCTATAAAAAGATTGTGTGGTGTCAAAATTGTACAACGGGCGTGCCATTACTAAGTTTTGAGAGAAATCCTATATCTCAGAAACTAATTTACCGATTTCAACCAAATTTTGTATGCGATATTTTTTAGACTTCCTTATGTCATGTCGGGAAAGTAGGCAAAATTGGGTTTTACTCGTACATAGTGCGTTCCAAAGTAAACAGGACTTTTTGAATCTAGTGCCCCCTGATGGTACCATCTATATGTCGACTGGGGCGTTAGAATCCGCTGTCTTAATCGATTGTCTAGTGAAAAATCCATGACATTTCATAGATTGAAAGTAAAGTTATTGCGTTTAAAGTGTCAGTATGTTTATGTTATGTTGCGAAAATGAGCTTCGAACAAAGAACCAACATTAAATTTTGTTTTAAAATTGGTAAAACTTTTACCGAAACGTTTCATTTGATGAAACAAGTTTATGGCGATGATTGCCTATTCTGTAGCCGAGTGCACGAGTGGTTTCAACGTTTTCAAAGTGGTCGTGAAGACATAAATGATGATCAACATGTGGTCCAATCAAAATACGTGATCATCGGAAATTCCATCGACACTGTGCGTGTGCGTAAATCCATCAAAAATCAGCCGAAATCATCATTGAAATTCATGGAAGTGGAATTGAACATCTCCAAAACATCGATTTATCGCATTTTGACCGAACTTTTGGGCTTACGAAAGGTGTGTGCACGGTTTGTTCCGCACAAGTTGACTGAGACCAAAAATTGCTCAGAATCTAATATTCGAAATCATATTTTAACCACTAACCACTCCCCGGATTCACCTGATCTGGCACAGTGCGACCGCTTCCTTTTCGGAAAAATGCATTTGCCCATGAAAGCGACAACTTTGCATTTTTCTACTGTTCATGGGGTTAGAGTCCCATATTTTTGAACATAGATTCTTGTGTAAATTTGAACGAGGAATCGAATGGAAAAGTCAATTTTGAATAAAGTTGGTGGAAAAGCACAAGAAATTGTTTTTTGGAAAAAAATGTTTTTTTGAGATTTTGAAATTTTTTTGTATTTTGAAAATATTTTTATCAGAAAGCTGAGATTTTTTTACATAAAATTGTATAACTTCAAAAATTTTTGCACTCAATTTTCAGGTCGTTAAAAAATAAAAGAAATAGCCGTTTTTTTGTTTGATTGGAATACGGGTACAAAACTATGTCGCCATTTGATGGAATGAGCCGTATATGCGATAAATCCGGTTCCATACTTTCCCTAGCTCATATATATATATACCTTTCAAATGTTTGTTTGGTTTCCTAGTTTTGATATGTAATGCCAAAAATTAATAAAATCAGGTAAATACTTCCCCTTGCCCAAATGTACCCGAAATATTTAGTACACACTGAAATACATAAAGTGAAATCAGCAATCTTTACGATGAGTGAAATCAAATTTCTGAGGCTGAATGTTTCAGAATGTTGGTACAAATTATTCAAAGAGAGTCGAGTACGCGATGCCGATGAACCACCACGACGACCATCAACGTCAACTGATGATCAACACGTCTGTCATATAAAGGGTGATTTTTTAAGAGCTTGATAACTTTTTTTAAAAAAAAAACGCATAAAATTTGCAAAATCTCATCGGTTCTTTATTTGAAACGTTAGATTGGTTCATGACATTTACTTTTTGAAGATAATTTCATTTAAATGTTGACCGCGGCTGCGTCTTAGGTGGTCCATTCGGAAAGTCCAATTTTGGGCAACTTTTTCGAGCATTTCGGCCGGAATAGCCCGAATTTCTTCGGAAATGTTGTCTTCCAAAGCTGGATTAGTTGCTGGCTTATTTCTGTAGACTTTAGACTTGACGTAGCCCCACAAAAAATAGTCTAAAGGCGTTAAATCGCATGATCTTGGTGGCCAACTTACGGGTCCATTTCTTGAGATGAATTGTTGTCCGAAGTTTTCCCTCAAAATGGCAATAGAATCGCGAGCTGTGTGGCATGTAGCGCCATCTTGTTGAAACCACATGTCAACCAAGTTCAGTTCTTCCATTTTTGGCAACAAAAAGTTTGTTAGCATCGAACGATAGCGATCGCCATTCACCGTAACGTTGCGTCCAACAGCATCTTTGAAAAAATACGGTCCAATGATTCCACCAGCGTACAAACCACACCAAACAGTGCATTTTTCGGGATGCATGGGCAGTTCTTGAACGGCTTCTGGTTGCTCTTCACCCCAAATGCGGCAATTTTGCTTATTTACGTAGCCATTCAACCAGAAATGAGCCTCATCGCTGAACAAAATTTGTCGATAAACACATTTCGAACCGAACACTGATTTTGGTAATAAAATTCAATGATTTGCAAGCGTTGCTCGTTAGTAAGTCTATTCATGATGAAATGTCAAAGCATACTGAGCATCTTTCTCTTTGACACCATGTCTGAAATCCCACGTAATCTGTCAAATACTAATGCATGAAAATCCTAACCTCAAAAAAATCACCCGTTAAATGAACTGGTGCTTGAGAATCGAAGATTAACAGTCAAAGATCTTACTTACATCATTGGAATATCGAAGGAATCTGTGAAAATCATTTTGAAATATCATTGGGGCCTAAGAAAACTGTAAGCACGATTGGCTCCAAAATCACTCAATGTTTTCGAAGAACAGCGTCGCATTAACGTCTGTGAAACAATGCTTTCCGACTACCAGGGTGTCATGAGACGTATTATTACTGCCGATGAATTTTGGATATATGCTTACGACCTGGAAACAGGCTATCAATCGACCGAATATAGTGACAAAGGATGGGCCGAAACCGAAAGAACCATGGCAAAGCAGGTCAAAAATCTAAGTTTTGGTGATAGTTTGCTTCGGTTATGAGGTGTGGTGCACTCCGAATCCCTTCCGACCGACCAAACTGTCAATAAGTAATATTTGAGTGTTACGCGTCGTTTGTGCGAAACGATTCGCTAAAAGAAGTCGGAGTTGTGGGCCAACAACATTTGGATTTATTGCACCGTTGCATACTGCATTGATTCTTTATGAGTTTCTCGCCAAATTTTCAACCAATGACACTATACCACCGTATGCGCCTGACTTATCTCCTTGTGACTTCTGGGTATTCAACAAACTCAAACGACCGTTCCGAGAAAACCGTTTTGAGTCAATTGAAGACTTTAGGGGGGTATTCTACTTTGGAATTTGAAAAATTTGATTCTTTTTCATACATTTAAAGCTTAGACCCTTAAGAATATATCCCCTAAAGGATTTTTAAAAATTTAAATTATTTTAAGAGCTACAGTTATTTTAGTGACGCAGTACCTAGCCCGGTTCGGCATTATCTCAAGTTCTATACAAAGGATTTACTTGAAATTTTGTGTGAACCTTCTTTATATAATCCTTTATCGTTCCTACCAGCATCATGTCAAAATTTTTGTTTTTAATATTTGAAAAAAAATTCAGGAATTTCAAAAAAAAAAACCTCAAAAATGATTTTTATTTTTAGGCAGTCGCCATTTTTCAAAAAAAAAAAATTTCGTGTTCCCTGAGGTAGGGACTATAACAGCATCCTTACTGATTAAGAATTTCTTTTGATGTTTTTTTTTCAGACCACCAGGAGAGTCAGGATCAATGTCACCAGGATGCGCCATTTTTTTACACCTGTCTCTCTCCCCCCTCTAATTATTTTAATTTTTAATATTTTTTTGTAAATTCTTTTTTTCTGTATTCTTAAGATATCAATAAAAACACCACACAAAAATTGATGGTAAATATTTTTTTTTTTTTTTTTTTTTAAATAAAATTCAAAAAACTGCCCAAAATTTGATTTCTAGACTAGAATACCCCCTTAAACGTGAATCGATACACACATTAAAGGCTATTCTGGAAATTGACTTTAACAACTGTTTTAAGGATTGGAAAAAACGATGACATTAGGGCTAGGGCGGATTACTTTCAGGGAGATGACAGAGATTTAAAAAAATAAAATAAGAATTGTAAAATTATGAACGAAGTCTTACTATTATTTTACTATTATTTGCTCATCGTAGTATGTGATATTTCAATGATTTCATATACATAATCTGGCTTCGCGCTGAATATGAATTGAATCGGTTTAGACCGTGTTTTAAACCCCTTATGCCTGATATATAAATTTCCTTTTCCTGTTTGATGTTTTCATCATATATAAAATGTTCGTTCAGATTTTTTTTTTTGTTTTTGAAAAACAAGGTATGTATGTGTGCACACGTACAGTAAATTTACCAAGTAAAATGCTATTATTAGTGCATTCAAAAATAATTAATAATTCAACGATTATCAATTCGGCGTTAATGTGAAAATTCCATTCACACTTTTTAATGCCGAAAGGTAAAAGTAATTAAGGCAGAAGCATACGACTGAAATTTCACTATAAGCCGATTAAATAATTGAAAATGTATAGTTTGGTACATATGTAAATATATACCTAAATGAAATATTTAACGGCATATAGCTTTAGTAGTTTTTTTTATACATTTTGCATAACACTTTTATACAAAAATATTTTTAATTTATGTAAGTTTACATGCCTGTAGTTAATGTAAATATGTAGTTTAGAGTAGCATAAGGGTGGTCACCTTGTTCTTTTAAAATATTGTAAAAACACGAATAAATTTGTTGACATACCTTTTAATTTTTTTATGAGCTTTAGATTTACGAAGCAAATTTCTGTATTTATTATTAAACGTTCAATGATAATCTGCAATTGAAGAAAATAATTATTAATTTATAACATATCAAAGGATAATTAATATAATATAATGAAATTATATTATTTTTAACAGATAGTGTAGATGCTTTTAATAATTTTATATAAATAATTTTATTAATAGAAAAACATTGTGTTTAAGAATTTATGTTTGACTGTAGGTATCATAGCATTGTAGTTTTGAAATTTTCTTGCAAAATGACACACGGTGGATATTGTGAGCCAGAAAATTCGACGTAAGAATGATCGCTGAAAAACACTTGACAAACCATAGTTAATTTCACTTTATATCCAGCTTTTAATTTGCACCCATCTTTCATTTCCTCTCAGTTTCTAACTTAAAGGTTTACATGGGTTTCCTCGAGTAAAAAAAGCCGTTTTTCAATAATTTTTTTCTCATTTAAACAATGAAATATTTTATAAGAATTTTTTATTGCTACAAACAAACACTATCAAAAAAGAAATTCTGAAACTTTTGGAAAAAATTATTTTAAGGGGTTATATACTTTTTTTAATTTCAAAAAATCGAAAAATTTTTTTATTGCTTTATCTTAAAGAACAACTCCTTGAGAACATTTTCTCAAATTTTCATAGAGATTCGAGCAGTAGAAAAAAAGTTACAGCACTTCTTACCTGAACTGAACTTGAAACTTTAAACACGAATATCTCGAAAAGCTGTTTTTTGAAAAATGACTTTGCGGTGACGTGGATTGGCGGAAAACTGCTGAACCGATTTTCTTCAAATTTTTTTTAAAATGTTCGCAATGAAATTTTCTGTGCTTGAATAATCGACTTTTTACGCACAAACTTTTTTTCGCCAAAATGAATTTTTTAGTGAAATTTTTAATGACCAAAAAGTTGATTTTTTGCATAAAACGTTCCCGTGTGCACGAAAAAAAATAATAAAAACGATCGTTTAAGCACAAGGAATTGCACTAAACTAATGAAATTTGTTTGCTTTTATGGCTTCAGATGACTTGTTTGACCTGGGGAATTGTCACCGCAAGGCTCTGCCAAAAAACAGGTCTCTAAGGGAAACAGCCACCCATAAAAAACTGTTTGATATTTTTCCACGAAATTTCGCACAAACATTTTTAATAAAGTGTACTATCAAAAAATAAAAACATTCGTGTAATGAAATAATTTTATATTCCTAAAAAAAAAAAATCCCAAACTTTCCTTTTTTTCTTCGATAAAGAAGGTATATAACCCCTTAAACTCGGCCATTGCGACGCCATTTGCGAAAACCTGCGAAAATTTTATGAATATCGGTTGAGCAGTTCTCGAGCAATCTTGCCAACTGACTTCAAAAACACACTTTCGAGAAAAGAGTGTTTAAAGGCGTCACACTTAGCTTAGCTAACCTCGACGGCACAAGTTCTCGAGGCTGTATCCCCAAAACTATTACTCGTATCAATATTCTAGAGGTGTTGCAGAATTTAAAAAGACAATAACAAAATTCCATTTTTTAAAACCCGTGAACCATGTAACCCCTTAAGAAAAGCAACGACGGAAAAAAGTACGGAGTCACCATTTCACTTAATTCACGAAGTTAAACCGCTATACCGACCATATTTAGAGTGAAATTGTCGAAATGTGGCCGTCAAGCTTCCAATATTATCATTACTTCATTATTTTTGATATATTGCTTGATAATGTATACGTTGTTCTATTATGTAAGGCTCCATTTTTACTAAGCCTAAACTGTCAGCTGTTGATTTCTTCTTCCTTAAGGGATTAGGGGTAGTCAGAGGCACGAAAAAATGAGAGTTTTCAGTATTTTTTTTTCGTTACTAAATCATATTATTTTACGAAAGTAGTAATATAACATTATTAAAGAATGTGTTGGTTTGAAGTCACGAAAATTTCAAAAAAAAAAATTATAGTTGTTTGTGTTGACCCTGCTCCAAAAAAAGGTACTTGCGGTGCCAAGCATAAGTCCTTGGAGATTCATCTAAAAACAATCGGACAAAAAAAAAATAAGTTCTATAAATAGATAATCCCGGGTCTGATCGAAGGATTTTATTTTGTTTTCAAAATTAACAAAATGGCGGCCTCGGGAAATTTTTTTCTAAATTTTTGCGAAAAGATCAACAGTTATTTGGTCGTAAAAAATCGAAATTTTCGAAAAAATAAAAATCCTTCGATCAGGCCCGAGTTTATTATGTATTCTTAAAGCTGTATAAATTTCACTAAAACCCACTGAATGGTGTAACAGTTGTCACCGATGCAAAAAACATAGTTTTGAGAAAAACGCGTTTAAAGTTTCACACTAGCGCTTTGAAGTGCCCGAGCTCTCTTTCTTATTTCTCGAATAACTCAAAAACTAATTGTCGGATCAACGTGAAATTTTCATGGAATATTTTTAAGATATTACACTTAAAGAAAATGTAAAAAAATAATTTTTTCAAAATTCTAACCACCCCTAACCCCTTAAAGTTGTCAACACTTAACTACATATATGGCGACAAATTTAAATCTTGCCTAAATTTTGGAACACCCTTTATATATTATACTTTATGCAGCATCCGACACTTCCATCTCAGTGTTACGAACTTCGTGGTAAACTTTACGAATGTAATACATATATACTAGATGTGTATGTGTTAGAATTTTAAAATTTCATATACATTTTCATTTTTTATATATGTACATATTTGTTTACTGCATTGTAATAGAATAGCATTTAACACTGAATATTCATTATTTTAATTGATTCCGATTTATGTTCACAACAACATATAGTAAATATTCATGCGTGCAATTCACAAAACATAAATGCTTTTTTGTGTTGCTCTCAATGGCCAATTAATTGAAAATGAAAATGTAAATATGTACGTTAATTTGTTTCCAAAACAAATGTTGTGATGAATAGAGAAGCGTTTTTTGTACACTCACAATTTGAGAGATTAAGAAAATGATGATAGTTAATATAACGGTTGTTTTGCAGCAATTTGTTTATAGGTTCATATGTGTATACCATACATTTGTATTAATAAGCGTCTGGCTATTAACTGGGGTGAAAATGAAGAAATTAAGCTTCGTAGTCTCAACAAGCTACTTAATTCACCCACCACAGTTCAAAGGATCCTATTTCGGAGTTAGACAATAATAAAAACTAATTGAAAATTGTTTTATTGATTTCAAAATATTCCACATTAAGATTTCTCCATTTTTGCAGGCGCTTGAACAAATTGTCGGAGCACTTTTGCCACATTGATTGAGGTATCTCCAAAATATGCCTTTTGAACGCATAAACCGCCTCTTTAGGTGTCGAAAAACACTGACTTCTTAGTTCATTTTTTACGAACGGAAATAAAAAGAAGTTATTCGGTGCCATGCTTAAAGTACAACGTGGATGACTCATCAAATGTTTTTAGTACTCAAAAATGCAATCGTTTCACTCGATGTATGAGAGCTCACATTGTCGTGGTGAAAAGTAATCTGTACTGATTTCTTAAAAGACACTGGCAAAAAAAATGGTTGTGTTCTAGTTTTGTTCTTTTCATTGGGGGACTAGGAGTGTATTTTTAAGTGGCGTGTAACAAACCCGCATAGCTCTGGTGAGGCATGTTTAGTCTTCTCACTTTAGCTCGCCTTCAAACGGATGTTTTTTGGCTACTCAGAGGATACTTGGTCTAGGACAGGAAGTCGCGAGCTGCTTGAGCCATATGTAAACGATGACACATCTGCCCATTTTGAAACACCGACACAGTTGACTGCTGTTTACTTTCGGGCTCATGCGCGTAAATTCATGATTCGAAGCACCGCTATCGTATTTTTTCAACACTCCACCAATCGACACGAGCTTTTTTTTTGTACGATTGACAAATTTTATGGGAGGCAACGTGAACAAATTTTTTTACAGTTAAATGTTTATGCAATATTGAATGCATGCTGATCCCACTAATCCTTATAGTTGTTTCAAACTCTTGAGAGGTTACATGACAGTCTTGCAATATCAGTTTGCACACAGCATCAACAGTTTCCGGAAGGACAACTGATTTTAGACGATCTTCACGAACATCACCTTGGAGCGATCTACGTTTCGACTGAACTCACCATTCCATCGATAAACACTAAGCTTTAATGGAGCTTCATCGCCAAAAATTGAATCAAGTTCTTCGAAGTACTGTTGCTGAGTTACTCCACTTCAAAGTTGTAAAAAATTGTCGCGTGAAAATGTTCGCGATTTAGTTCAATGTTTTGGCCGGGATGAATATTTTAAGTTACTATAAACAACACAAATAGCGCACGTATGAAAATGTCATACTTTACGATAAAATGATGAGTTGCAAGATTGCATCTTCCCTGTTCCGGGTATAACAACCAAGAATGAAAATTTTAGTAATTTAGCCTTTAATTGATCTCAATTCCTCATAATTCACAATAATTAACTAAACGCTCAATTAGTGTTTAATTCTCAGTGAATATCTACAAAAGTAGTCTTACAATCCTGGTTGGTTAAACAGCAACTTTTTCTTACCTTGCTTGACCGTTTGTACATACAAGTATAATATAAGTATAGTACTTTGATATTGAAACGAAGCAACCATCGTGTATGACAGAAAAACACACTTTACCTTCCACTTCTCCTAATATTTTTGACAAAGACCTAAGAACAATGATTGCTTGCTATTGGCACGAAAGCTTCACAGATAACAGCAAAACACTTTGACAGCTGTCAAGTACTAAAATATTGATGGAAGCTAAACTCCTAAAAATTTAACCAAAATTAGTCCATTAACATCTTAAGTGGGTACTCTAGTCTAGAAGCATGAATTTCAGATAACTTTTAAAGTGTCATAAAAAAGGCAATTAATATTTTTACTATCCATTTTTTATTAGTTATTTTTTGATTTTAGAAGAGTAGAGAAAAAAATTAAGAACTCAAAAATGTAAAAAATTTCAAAAATTATGAGCTGACGAAGTGGGTGTCTCTAAAAATTTCCACGTGACCATGCCCATGATTTCAACCCTCCTAATTATCTGAAACCAAAACAAAAAAAAAACAGATTATTAATCTAGAATAATGTCGCAATGGTCGGAACTACGAAAAAGTGGGAAAAAATTTTTTCACAAAATGGCGACTGCCTAAAAAAATTTTTTATTTGGATCACTTTTTCTGACTATATCGAATTTTTTAAAAATAATAAAAAATAAAAATTTGGGGACGGGGCTAGTTCCAACCATAGACAAGCCCATAAAGAAGACTTTTTAAAAATTTCAAGTGTATCGGTTCAGTAGAACCTGAGAAATCGTGGGCATCGTTCCGAAAAAGTCAGTTTTGAGAAAAACGCGTTTAAAGTTTCCGAACCAGTTTGGATGCCGGGTCAGAAAAATGCCCATATCTCCGAAAATAATTTGAATTTTGAAAAATCCTCTTGTACACATATTCTTGAATAGTGAAACTTTGAAAATATAAAAAAAAAATCGATTTTTTTTAATTTCTAGACTAGAATACCCCTATAATTGTCATATGTCTGTGAAATGTGTACGATATTACCCTATGATTTTTGAACTCCATTAGAATTTACTTATTCGTTAATTTTCCATATCTATAGGTTAAAGGACTAAACAAATAAGAAATGGATCTAAAACCAACAAATGTTTACGATTTAGGTTCTTCTTTATTGGCATAGACACCGCTTACGCTGTTACTCGTATAGCCGAGTTTACAACCGCGTGCCACGCAAGTAAGGAAAGCCCTCTAATCCGCATTCACTTGGGAGGAGCCAGAAACGATTATTTTACATATGGCTCAAGCACCTCACGACTTCCGGTCTTAGACCAAGTACCCTCTGGGTAAAAAATATCCCTCTCCAGGGTTGTGCGTTAAGTTTGGTACTCGCCACGAAAAAAACACTCCCAATGAAAAGAAGAAAACAACCTCGGATGAGAGACCCTTTTTCATTGTGGTACCTAGAACTCATATAAAATTGAACGTACAGTCCTTTATTAATCGACGAAGCGCTTTGAGCCTATCACAAATCTGTTGAAGCTTTTAATGTCAGTTTCGTCTATGTCTTAAGCTGCCGAGACGCTTTAAGTTTAGTCTTGCAAACACAGGACGATAGATGTTTTCACCTCACCTTCTTTCCATGTAACTTTAACAATTTGAGTATAAGCCTAGATGAGCTTTGGTAAGGGTAGAGTCCGTTGTGGTTTAACGTGAATTCCTGCCTACGAAGGCCTAACTTGGACAAAATGCCCTGCCTGCATTTAGGTTTAAACCACAGCCAAAATGAATCTCCACAAAGAGCCAAACATAATTAGCAGATTGGAGCGAACTCCAAGGGCTAACTGCTCCCCGTGGTACCAGGTTTAAGTCTTTGGTGTGACTTTACCAGCTGAGTCCCCATAGACTCACCGACTGATAAGCATTTGTCGCTGCTGCAAATGCTTTATATTATGTGTTATTATATAAAGCTTAGAATTTAACTTCCAGCTGAATATTCAGGGGTGTTGTGGAATCTGATAGTTGTCAGAATCAGAATTGAAACCGATCAAAAAAGGCAGTAGGTGTCATGAATTCAGACATTATTGGTTTGATATTCGAAACAGAATTTGTATCGGTTTTGGGTGTCACGGAAACCAATTTTATCGGTTTTGCTGTCAGAAACAAAACAAGAAGATAGTCGCACACAGATTTGAAATGCCACTTAAGAAATCAAGTTATTTTAATGTTACGAATTAATTTATCTTTATTTCTATAGGAGAAAATATAAGAATAAAACAAGAAATGTCTTAATTATTGAGTTTTTGAAAAAAAATGCCGATATTTTATAGGGGAGCCTTTTTTAGAGGCTTGAAAAAAAACGTTTTTTTTTTGTTTTGGGAAGGAAAAAAATAATTGATTGAAGCGAAATTTCTAGGATTTATAGTTATATATCTAAACATCATCCGCAAATTTTTTTGATAGGAAATCTTTTACATTTGTCTTTGAAAAGCAATTGCCAAATGCTTATCGCATGTGCATATGCCAGACGGCGGTCAGGATGCAGGTCGCGATTTCTATCGGAAACAAAAAATTCAAAGAGATTCATATATTTTAATAACTTATGTTCAAGTTAAACTGGGAAAATATAAAATAAAAAGTATAAAATTTTGAAAAAAAAACAGATTTTGGTCTAAAAAAATTTTACTTAAAATATAAGTATGTTCAAACCTAACTTTTCTTAGTTTTTTTTTAGTTTAAATAGAAGATAATTTAATGCCAAAGATAATAAACTTTGCCACAATTCCATGACGTTCAGTTTTTTTTTCTATCCTGCCCGCCAATTAAGGAAAATTGTAAAAATGAAAAAACGAAATTTAACACCCAAATGCGCCATTATTCATTCAATAAATGTTATCTCTTAAAATCTTTCTTTAATTCGGAACTCATTAAAAACTTCAAGAGGATTGCTTGTATGTATGTATTCATTTGCAAGTTTTGTCACATTAGTAAACAGCTGGTTCGAATATTGGTTTTGCGTATGTTCGAAAAGACGAAAATCCAATCAGATTCTGTGACACCATTTAAAATCAGAATTGGTTTGCAATTCTGACAGCTAAGCAATTCTGTCTTGGATTCCACAACACCCCTGATTATAGCACTATTCTGACCTTAGACCATGCTGACATTCGAACCAAGACCTGATAAATGTCAGACATAGTGCATGTGGATTTTAGTCGCCTCTTATGACAGCCATGTCCGTCTGTCTGTACGTCTGTCTGTACTACGAACTAGTCCCTCAGTTTTTAAGATATCCTTTTGAAATTTTGCAAACGTCATTTTCTCTTCAAGAAGCTGCTCATTTGTCGGAACGGCCGATATCGGACCACTATAACATATAGCTGCCATATAAACTTAACGATCGGAATCAAGTTCTCATATGGAAAACTTTCGCATTTGACAATGTATC
This sequence comes from Bactrocera correcta, assembly GCA_027475135.1. NCBI lineage: Eukaryota > Metazoa > Arthropoda > Insecta > Diptera > Tephritidae > Bactrocera > Bactrocera correcta. Next base: position 6,474,004 of record CM050323.1, on the reverse strand, counting down.
TTCACCAAATTTGATATAGATTATTTTCTAAGGCAGCAATGTAATCTCCGAAGAAATTGCTCAGATCGGTTAACTATAGCATATAGCTTCCATACAAACTGGACACATAGTTACTAACAGAAATGCACCTGTGAAGGGTATTTAGCTTCGGTGCAACCGAAGTTAACGTTTTTTCTTGTTTTATTTTCAGTTGATTATTTTTACTGAGAATTTGTACATGAGAGATGAATCACCAACACTCACATATGCATATGTACATACACACATTGTAAATATTTCACGAGTTCTAAAGAATCTACAAAATTGAGTAATTGAAAAATGTTCAACAGCTACGAAACGTTTTTAATTACAAAACATCTGAAACTGATACTTGGCATGGAACTGTAGCTGTTGCTTAGGGCGCTGACTCTCGTATGTGTGCATGTGTGTACATATGTTAGCTCGTTAGCATTTTTATCAATATTACATAGGCGTTTGTAGCATGTATTTTTATCACGTTCTCACGTGCTTTTCCAGCTGTATTTGCTCGCATTGACAACGGATGTTCTCTTATACTTATGTATATATGGCTGTTTGTATGTATTTATATGTATGTATAAACAATGACAGCGAAAAGTGCTTCCAAACGCTATTACCCATTTGCTGGAGATTGCATTTCAGTTGTGGATTGGCTTTTCGAGATTCTTCCGTTACTTTTTGTAGTTTTGCAGAAAAAAACAACAAACTGAACTTGTTGTTATCAACTCGGCAAACACCTACGATGTGTGTAAATGATAAATAGGAAACAAGTAAAATGGAGTGGAACACAAAAGCAAAAAAACGAAAATGCAAAATGAAGTGAACTCGATGTGCGCGAAATGCGAACAGCGTGCGAAAGCGGAAATTAAAAACGCACTGCTTGTAAATTTGCTACAGAAATAAGTTGGCGATAACGATAAACAACTTTTTGTACAATGAGAAAACTCAAAGTATTTGTTAAATTGCTTTTTATTTGCCTACTGCCTTCTTCTTCTTTGTTGGCTTACGCGGTTATAGCCGAGCTTACGAGTACAACAGCACACCAGTCGTTCTTTCTGTTTGCTGTTTGTCGCCAATTGCAGATTTTAAGTGTAGCGAGGTTCTTCTCTACCTGGTCCTTCCAACGAAGTGGAAGTCTTCCTCTTTCTCTGTTTCCCCGACGTGTAGTGCGTCCAATAGTCTCAGAGAAATTATTTACGAATTTGAAGTTATGACTGCCAGCAGGGACGTGGGACCCAAGTCGCAAATACGAAGACTGTTTGTTTGCTAACAGAAGATATTTCGTCTTGCCCTCGTTCACTACTAGACCCATTTGCTTTGCTTCCTTTACAGTCTGTGGAAAGCAGAACTAAGGTGTGGTTATTTAAGCTAATGCTATCAATATCATCGCTTGGTGAATATCTGGTCAGTCGTTGATTTTTAGGCCTAAAGCCACACTGATAAGGTCCAATCATTTTGTTGACAGTGGGCTTTAATATTTCACATAACATTCTCCTCTATCGTATAAAAACGATGTCCCCGGAGCAGTCTTTTGAGCTTGGTGAACAGCCAGAAGTCGCACAGCGCCAGATCAGGTGAATACGGTGGTTGCGGAACGATATGGGTTGAGTTTTTGGTGAAATGATCACGAATTACGAGGGCAGTGTAAAAACCAAGAATTGTCTTTCCACAATTCCGGCCTTTTTAGACGGATAGCGTTACGCAAACGACCCATAACGATCAAATAATATTCTTTGTTGACTGTTTGACCGGTTGGAAAGAATTCATAATGCACAAAACCACGATAATCGAAGAAAACAAGTAATATGACCTTGATTTTTGAGCGAC
>CM050323.1:6348783-6471159 GCA_027475135.1 Bactrocera correcta | reverse complement strand
CTACTTTTTTCCTTGAAATTTTTTACTTGAAATTTTCTCTGAACCTTCTTTATATAATCCTTTATCGTTCCTACCAGCATCGTGGCAAAATTTTTGTTTTTAATATTTTAAAAAAATTCAGGAATTTCAAAAAAAAAAGATTAAAAAATTATTTTTATTTTCAGGCAGTCGCCATTTTTAAAAAAAATTTGTTTTCGTGTTCCCTGAGGTAGGGACTATAACAGCATCCTTACTGATTAAAAATTTCTTTTGATTTTTTTTTCAGACCAACAGGAGAGTTAGGATCAATGTCACCAGGATGCGCCATTTTTTTACACCTGTCTCTCCCCCCTCTCTAATTATTTTAATTTTTAATATTTTTTTGTAAAATTTTTTTTCTGTATTCTTAAGATATCAATGAAAACGCCATAAAAAAATGGATGGTAAAAATATTTTTTGGTTTTTTTTAATTACATTTTTTAAAATTTGATTTCTAGATTAGAATACCCCCTTAAATTTTGTGCGCAGAACCAAATTTCTGGTGCCGAAACGTGCAGAATGTTGGAAAACGCCTTCGGTGATAATTGTTTATCGTGATCAAGTGCTTTAGATTTATACAAATCATTCGTGTTGACGACGAATCACGTCCAAGTCGGCTATTAATATCAACTGATGATCAACACACGTCAATAAGGTAAAGGAATTGGAGCTTGAGAATCTACGATTAACAGTCAGAGATCTTACTGACATCGTTGAAATATCAGAAGGGTCAGCGAAAACCATCTTGAAATATTATTTGGGAGTGAAAGTACGATTGGTTCCGCAATTTGACAATTTTTTCGAAAAACAACGTCACTTTAACGTCAGTGAAACAATGATTCCCGGCTATCAGCATATCATGAAACGTATTATTACTGGCTATGAGTCTTGGATCTATGCTTAGAACTCGGAAACAGACGACTAATTGGCGAAAATTGTTGGAAAGGTGAGCCGAAAGCGAAAAGGTCACATCAAAGCAAGTCAAAAATCAAGGTTATGTTGACAATTTTCTTCGATTATCGTGGTGCGGTGCACTCCCAACTCCTTCCGATCGGCGAAAATGTCATCAGGGAATACTGTTTGAGTTATGCGCAAAGCTATTCGTAAAAAGAGGACGGAATTATGCGTGTAATCCGTGAATTACATTTATTTTAACTGCAATTGTGTGTCGGAGTTTTGGTTGTTGTTCTGCGCATGAAACGTGCTAAATTTGTATATTTCTCGTTTTGGCAACCAACTTACTGATATATGATACCTACATTCGTAAGTTGGCGTTAAAATGTTCTTTCTAAATAAAATATTTTGCTGCTGCAAGCAATTATTTTATCGGCATCTCTTGGCTAAAGTTCATCGAAAGGCCATCCTGCGTACATTTGTTAAGACGTGTCCATAAACACATACACATATGTATATAAGAATAAGCTGGAAAACCATAAATTACAAGTTTATTTGGCTTTCACGTATATTTGGCTTTGCTTTTACCCAATGCTTTCCATTCTATAGACTTTCTACTACGATTGGTCTCAATCAACATTTCACCATTGCAATCAATGCGCTATCATATACAAGGTACGTCACCCGCCATAGTGCAAACCTTGAATAAGTTTAAAAAAGGAATTGAGTTTAATATTTTATATGAGTTCGGTTGAACTAGACATTTACAGTGACATAACTTTACAACAAGCTGAAATGTGGTAAATACGTTCAAACTTGACTAAAAGTCCTTGTTGTTCAGATAAGTATGTGGAAAAAGAATACTTAATGTTAAAAACAAAGAAGTATATTTTTAAATTTAAACCCCTCTACACTATTGCTTATAGATAATTTTATGAGCCATAATTTGAGTGTGGAAAATTTTTTGATATACTTTTCTAAAAATCAATTTTTTTCAACATATCGGAATGATGGAATAATAACTTCAATACCGTTAACAAATGCATTTGAACTTATCAGTGTGGCTTTAGTTCTGGAAAATCAACAACTGACCAGATATTCACCATGCACCAAATCCTGAAAAAGACCCATGATAAGAGAATCGACCCTCACCACCTCTTTGTCGATTTCAAATCTGCTTTGACAGCACGAAAAGACGCTGCATTTATGTCGCTATGTCTGAACTTGGTATTTCTGCAAAACTTATACGGTTGTGTAAACTGACGTTAAGCAATACCGAAAGCTCCATCAGGATCGGGAAGGACCTCCCCAAGCCGTTGGATACCAAACGAGTTTTCAGGTAAGGCGACTCTTATCGTGAGACTTCTTCAATCTGTTTCTGGAGAAAATAATTCGAGCTGCAGAGAAGAAAATCGATATCGTTGACCACAACAATCGCACGATGTTCTGCTTTCTCCAGGTTGAACAAAGAAACGAAGCAATTCGGCCTGGAGTGAACGAGGGTAAGACGAAATAACTGCTGTCATCAAACAAACAGTAGTCGCACTCGCGGCTTGGTTCCCACGTTACTGTTGATAGTCACAACTTCGAAGTCGTAGATAATTTCGTCCATTTGGAACCAGCATTAACGTCAGCTTCGAACCCCTAACGCAGAATAGGTCTTGCCAACTGATGCTACTTTCGGAGTGAGTAGCCAATTGAGAAGTAAAGTTTCCTCTCGACGAACAAAGACCAAACTCTACAAGTCACTTAATCCTCGCCTCGCTATCAGGATTTTGTCAATACTGATAGCGAGGTTTTTTTCCGAGAGAAAAGTTCTGCGGAAAATTCATGGTTATTTACGCGTAAGCCACGGCAAATATCGCATTCGTGGGAACGATGAACTGTATGAGATATGCAACTACATTGGCATATATAGTTCAGCGAATTAAAAGACAGCGACTACGATGGCTAGGTTATGTTGCCCCGAATGGAGAAAAACACTTCAGCTCTGAGTATTTGACTCAGTATTCGCCGGGGAAGGGAAAGAGAAAGAGGAAGACCCCCCCGTTGGAAAGGCCAAGTGGAGAAGGATCTGGCTACACTTGGATTCCCAAACTTGATGCCAAATAGCAAAAAGGAAGAACGACTGGCGTGTTTTTGTAGAACAATGTATTTTCCTTAAAATCGCAATCGATTTTGTTAAAAACATTTACAAGTTTTGGGTTATTTGAAAATTCACTACTAAAGCCTGTTTAGTGAAAATTTTTGCAGTAAACCATCCCTTAAGGTTGTTGTTTTAGCTGCAGAAAATATCCCTGAAGTAATTTGGAGGAATGGGGCCGAGTTACAGTTCTTGGCTGGATAATAATCCGAGTTCGTTCCGTTACGTAGACTCAACTTTTGTGGATACGGACCATGTCTAATGTCGTCCACCTTGCTTTCAAGTTTTGACTTCGACTTTTGGGAGTCCAAGTAAATCGACGATCCTTGCTAATGCGAATCTGTATCGATAAATTCGTTTATAGCCGACTATAAATATGGTTGTTTGTAAAAATTCGACACTGGCCTCGCATATCGGATTCAGCATTGGTTCTACTTTGGGCATATTTATGAGCTTTTTTTTACTTAAGTATCGATTTTAATTGCATACATATGCATATATATATACATACATTTATAAAAGGAAACTGTATCTGGGTACGTTTTTCACAATACATATGTATATAGAAATTGATTCACAACCTTATTCATATTCACAAATTATTCACAGAAAAGTTTTCATATGTATATGTGGGGGTGTGTTATCAAATGCAAAATGTTGTGAATTTGCAATTTCGATTTGCTGGCGGTTTTGTTTTGGAAAAAAGTGTGTTTGGGTTTTTATTTGTTTTTGTAACTTAACGAGGAGAACCGTAAACGTACGGAAGATTTGTCTGCTGTAAATGTGAAGTGTAGCGGAGGCGGATGCGGAAACGAATATTACGCAAATTGAATGGAAAGAGCAAAGTAGTTCGCCATTTTGAAACAGCTTCTTGCTACCGGGATTACTTGGGTATTTTATGTAGATACATAAGGAAATTTATACAAATATGAATAATGTGTATGTGTGTGAGCTTTTGTGTGGTCATTTGAATGTCGATTCGTTAAGTCATTCATGTGTTCAATTTATGCTTTTGAATGTGTTTTCAACGTTGGAATTCAACAAAAAGGGAACGGAAAATTGTAAGCATTGATTCACATATACATACAAACAAAGATACTAATGCAAATACATATTTGCAGTTCTATAAGCATATTTTGCTTTATAATTGTAAGGTTGTAATGGATTATGCTTTGAAGTCGTGGCCAAATTTATTCTTATGTACTTGTGTGTTTACTACTATAAAGCTAAAGACAAATCGTGCATATGAGTTTGCATAATACAAATTAAAATATTTTCACATTTCTACCTTTAAAAATTCAAACTCAGGTCTTCTTTAAAGTATATAGCTCGGCTGCACTGGCACACATCATCCTTTTGACTTTAAAAACTGCGGTATTTTTTCACATATACTACTGTGTCCAAAAAATAAGGTGACATTTGAATTTAAACTGCGCGCGTCGAAGGTTATTTTTTTTTTAAATTTTTTTTTTTTTCGTAGGTTGGTAGTACTGTCAGTCACATTTATGTCAAATTTCATGTCAAAATATTCATTAGTGTTTGAGATACGTGTCGTTTTGTGAGCTGCTAAAAGTTAGTTTTTCGTTTTTTGCGATGTCGCAATTTGTTGAGCAAAGAATTTGCATTAAATTTTGTTTACGGAATCAATTTTCTGCTGCAGATACGTTGAGAATAGTGCAGAAAGCCTTTGGTGATAAGACTATGTCTAAAAAAAATGTCTACAAGTGGTATAGTGAGTTCCAAGCTGGCCGTGAACCCTGTCGAAGACGAAGAGCGTCCAGGGCGACCATCAACCTCAACCGACGAAGCTCACGTTCAACAAATCAAAGATTTGGTGTTGAAAAACAGTCGGTTAACAATGAGAGACCTTGCTGATGAAGTTGGCATAACGAAAGGCTCAGCCAATACCATTTTGAAGGATGTTTTGGGCCTCAAGCGCGTCAAACCTCGACTGGTACCGAAAACATTGAATTTTTTGGAAAAAAGGCGTCGCGTTGAAGTGTGTGAAACGATGCTTTCCGACTACCATGGTGTCATGAAACGCAGTATAACTGGCAATGACTTGGATCTATGCTTACGACTCCGAAATAACCGATCAATCGAGCGAATATCGTGCCAAAAGAGAGCCGAGACCAAAAAAATCGCGCCAAAGTCGCTAAAAAATCAAGGTCATGCTGACTGTTTTCTTCAATTTTCGTGGTGTTGTGCAGTTTTGAATTCCTTCCAATCGGTCAAACGGTCAACAAGGAATATAATTTGAACGTTATGCGTCGTTTGCGTAACGATATCTGCCTAAAAAGGCCGTAATTGTGGAAAGACAATTCTTGGTTTTTACACCACGATAATGCACCATCCCATACTGCCCTCGTACTTCGTGATCATTTCGCCAAAAACTCAACCCATATCATTCCGCAACCACCGTATTCACCTGATCTGACGCCGTGCGACTTCTGGCTGTTCACCAAGCTCAATAGACCGCTCTGAGGACACCGTTTTTATACGATAGAGGAGATTCAAGCCGCAGCGAAGACGGAACTGAAGGCCATACCGGAAAGTGACTACAACCAGTGTTTCGAAGATTGGAAAATCCGTTGGCATAAGTGCATTGCATCGGGAGGGAATTACTTTGAAGGGGATGAAATTGATTTGGAAGAATAAATAAAGAATTTTCAAAATAGATACAATGTCACCTTACCTTTTTGGGCACAAACTCTAACCTCCTATCGTCATGCAACGATCCTCCCGGCACCACTGACAAATATTACACTGAGAAGTTGTTTGAATCATGTTCATGCGTTTTTAATGGTTTGGATGAATTCAGTGATAAATTGCATTTATTTAGCCCCATCTCGTTGCCCTTGAACGGATCCGTTCAATGTTTGTTCCCCTTCTTATACGCAAATTTTGCTATGCGTTGAGCTGTCGTAGCGCTGAGTTGCGGCCTTGAAACTTTAAAAACGTTTTCACAAGACTGTGTTTTACATCCACTTCTCCATCGCATCTCAAAACCGGTTTTACCGAAAGACTTGAAATTTGTAGGGTACATTTAGTATATGTATTATTAATCCAATATTCTCGATTTTTATATCAAACTATAAGTATGAAATGCAAAATTCCTAAAATCAAATATTGACCAAAAGTACAGTTTTTCATATATTCAATTGATAATAGTGTATTCCGTCGTAGCAGTCACTAAAAAACACGCCGTCACAGGGAACGTCCTCCTTAATTTAAAACGTGCCCCGTTACATGGTCGTTTTAGCCATGACTCAATGTTTGGGATCAGTCGGAGTGTCTACCGTCCATTTCAACATTGTCTTTGACGTCTCTGCTGTAGCATTTTTTTCTTCGGTTAATAAGTGGTAAGTCCTTTTCAGGCATATTGATCTCTTTGATATTCTTTGGCTAAAATATTGTAATGGGGTTTCGTCCATAGCTGAAGTATGCTCAGCCGTTCCAGGGTCAGCCTTGCGACCCACGTACGCCTAGCAAAGAAACGAGTTTACTCTCGTTAAGATGTATCCACACCCCCCTTATGTGGACAGCCAGACCAGCGTGATGTATACGGCGGTGATGGAAGCGAGGGAAATTGGCGTGCTAGGCGTTGACGGCGGTGATGAAAACGAACAAAATTGACGAGCCAGGCATTGACGCTTGTTGAAGCTGGGTAGTGTTTTCCGGGCTCCTCTGCAAAGGAGAGATAGGAACGAACTGTATACGTTGACCTCCGGCTAGCAACTGAACTAGCACTGTACTTACATGCGAGTCGCCTTTTAGTCGCGTTAGTTTGGTAACGGTGCACTACGGTGTGCAAGCAGCGGTACTGACGCTGTTCGAGGCAGCACAACTGTGACTCACCTAGTAACGGTGCATTAGTGTGCAGGCAGCAGTAGTGACGCTGCTCGAGGCAGCGCAGCTGTGATGTCGCTGTATCACAACGCAACTACGGTCGAGCCTTTGCGCGTACCGATATCACACGAAAACTAACAAAATGGCAGAGTCATTGCGAGCACTGGTGTTACACCGATTTGGTGTAATACCCTTCAACACAACGCCTGCTAAAACTGCCTAATTCGATGATCGCGTTCGGTGTGAAGTGCTTGCTTATATAGCAACATAGCACAGCTTTCGTCACCGTAGTGAGGTAAGTTGTGTGCGTAGTCAATGCGGTGAGGTGAAGTTTAGTACGTATGGTGGAAAGCTCTATGTTGAGGTATGGTGAGGGTAAATGATGTACTGTGGAGTGAAGTTGAAGTAAATTGTTGTAAGGTGGTAATAGCCACGTTACAGTCGCCCCCCCCTCACTTCGAACCACGATACTTCGCTGGCTGCAGGTGGAAGGAGTGGTTTCGATCTCCCACAATGGTTTGGCTGGAGGCTGGCTGGCCGTCCTGGTTGACGTGTGCCGTGAACGGGGAGCGGGTGTGATAATCTTTATTTAGCAGCAATTTCTTAACCTATGGTACAGGGTGTCTTATATCCTACGGTTATGCGTACTTACAACTAGTAACACCAATTTTTAATTTTAGTTCTACAAATGCGCAAATCAGTACTTAGTAAAATTAATTTTAATATCTGGTCTTATCGTACAAATTCATAAATTGATACTTAAAACTAGTACAATTAAAGTTAATTGGTGTGGTCGTACAGGTGTAGCACGCATCGTCCTCTGCCGTAACGCACCAATACTCGGTCGCCTTCTAACTTCTGTAGGGCCAAACGCCGGCCTCGGAAAAATAGCGTTCGCTTGGAGCGCTTAACGAAATGCTGCCGTGTCATGATCAGCCCTTCCAGGAACCCTGGAATTTCGTTCGCTGGAGTTATTTCTTCGGGCGACGTGATAAGCGGGGCTGGTCGTGCGCTGGTCTCGGTCATGGAACTTTGTGTCGCCGTCGTGGTTGACGGGGCCTCTGGGTGAATCGGTGTTGGTGTTTGTGTGCTTAGGCGTGTAGCGGTTAGGGGTTGACCATCGATGGTGATAGTCAGGTCTCGCTTCCTTAAGAAATCCATGCCTAAGATGACATGTTCCGAAAGCGTCGGTAGAGCTGATGCAAGTAGGTGCGTAGACTTGTTACCCAGCTCTATAGTAACAGGATACATTTTCGTGCTAGGTATATATGTCCGGTTAGCTAGCTGAATGCGATGGGTCTGGCGTCTGGCTTTAATTTGGTGTTTATCTAGATGACGTTGAAGCTCCTTACCGATATATGTGAGCGTGGCTCCGGTGTCCACCAGGGCTTCGATCTGCATGCCTGCGACAGTAATGGGCAAATAATAACGGCCATCTTGTTTCCCATCTGGGTACGGAAGCGTTGCTTTGAGTGCTGTTGTACTGGATCTGGACGGAGTAGCTCGCACTATCGCATGTGTAGGACAATTGCAGTCTCGCGACATGATTCCGTCGCGTCCACAGCGAGAGCAAAATATTCGCTGCTGGTTGCGACATTGGTGTCTTCGGTGTCCCGGCTGCTTACATCGCCAACAAACTTTCTCGCGGCAATACTTAGTGCTTACCGCCGTCAAACAGTGATTGGTGTTTCTTGCCTGCCTGGTCTCCTCGCCCTTCAACAATTCGAATTCTTCCGTTAATTCGAGTAGTTCGTCTAGGCTGTTGAAATCGCTCCGACGGACATATAAGTGATATTCCACCCTTAGACCGTCATATATACGCTCGGTGTGATCTTCATCGCGAAGTTTCGTGTGCTGGCGAATAAGCGTTTGGATTGCCAGCACATAATCCTTTGCCTTCACTCTGGGAAATTGCTTGCGCTGATGGATGGTTTCTTCCAGATGTGCGAGGTGTCGTTTCGGTAAAAAGAACCGTTCAGCCTCGTAACGAAAGTCGTCCCACGTGTTTATGACGTTGCGTTTTACACGAAATCTTGCATAATTTCGGGCATAGTAGCAAGAAGCTGGTAATTTGCTATAGAGTAGCACTCGGCGAGTTCGCTCTAAAAAGTCGTGTAAATTTTCGCGACTGCTGTAGCGTATGTTCCATCGCCGCATGGAGTTCATAACCTCCAAATCTGGCAATTTTGCAGCCGATGTGATGTTGTCACGTGTTGCTATCGCTTTGCTGGGGATTCTTACTGTTGTGGTTGGAACCAGTATGGTGGCGTTATCTTCCTCCTTCATTTCCCTTTCCAAAGCTTTTACTAGGTCCTCCGTGGATTTATTGTGGCGCTTTGCACGGATGCAGGCGCTCAGTTCGCTACGGAGATCTGCTACGGTGCGCCCTTCGACAGCGATATGGTGTCGTCTGCACTCGGTGACTAATCGGTCCTTATTTAGCCAATAAATCCAACTAGTCGTGTCCGTCTCAAGCGTTAGAGGCTTTTTCGCTGGAATACTGCGATGCTTATGATTGTGTGGGGGGCGCGGCGAACCTGATTCATGAGCGTTGATGACCGTTTCATGTTTTTCACTGCCACTCACAAAGTCAGGTCCCTGCTCGGGCGCCATTTGTAATGGGGTTTCGTCCATAGCTGAGGTATGCTCAGCCGCTCCAGGGTCAGCCTTGCGACCCACGAACGCTTAGCAAAGAAACGAGTTTACTCTCGTTAAGATGTATCCACACCCCCCTTATGTGGACAGCCAGACAAGTGTGATGTATACGGCGGTGATGGAAGCGAGGGAAATTGACGAGCCAGGCGTTGGCGCTTGTTGAAGCTGGCACGGTGATGTATACGGCGGTGATGAAAGTGAGTGAAATTAGCGTGCCAGGCGTTGACGCTTGTTGAAGCTGGGTAGTGTTTCCGGGCTCCTCTGCGAAGGAGAGATATAGTTAGGAACGAACTGTATTCGTTGACCTCCGGCAGCAACTGAACCAGCACTGTATGTACATACGAGTCACCTGTTAGTCGCGTTATAGCAGGAACAGTCAAAAACGCAGAATCGTGGCCCGAGTTAGCTGGCACGACCTATCTTAAGCTGCACCAAGAATGATAGAATACAAGATTACGACACTAGTTTACCGTTAGTTTTTTTCGGTTTAGCTCTTGACAATTCTTACAAAAACAAATACATTGTGCAACAATTTCGTGACGTCACACTTCTGCCTAGAGAAGAACAAGCATAGAAATGCATACAAATTGTAAACAGAAAAGTAAACACTTTTGGAAATTCCCAAAATAATATTAATTCATTCGTCTTTGCAGGAAAAATTTCAGTGGAATGTTTAGAATATTGTTGCGAGAAAAGATATACATAAGTAGTTTTAGGCACATCCACAATAAATAGAGTAGCATTTGTGAAAATTGTTCAAATGAAGAAAACCAGTGAAAGTGTACGGTTGTATTTATTTAAATTTATAAGCAAAATATATTAATTTTTTAAAATGAAATGTGCCGTGGCTTGTTGTAATAATTATTATGCAACTAAAGGATCGAAAACGAGTTTTTTCAGTTTTCCGGCCGATTTAAAAGTTGCCAAAAAATGGGTGTTATTTTGCAAAAGAAATGATATATTTAATACTAAATCCTCTTTAATAAAAATATGTTACAAATATATCTTCAATTTAATTTCACAATTCTTTTATGATAATTTCATACATCTGATAAATCTCAACTTATAATATATGTATATATTTATATACAACACAAGAAACGTCTTCTACATTTGAATCATAACTTAATAGACAATTTTATTATTTATAGGCCGATATATTTCTTTATAAATGATTCAAATCTTTTCACTCAACAATATTCAATCGCTTCACTAAAACTTTTCATTAAAATCGAAATAATTAATAATATTTTGCGAATTTACAAAAGTGTTCACTTTTCTGTTTACAATTTGCAGGCCATTTGACAGTTTTTCACTCTTGTTCTTCTCAACACGCAACTATGACGTATCATAATGGCGGTTGTCGTAATCTTGTATTCTATCATTCTTGAGCTGCACCCAATCAAAAACGCAAAATCGTGGGTCGTGTCAGCTGGCACGACCTATCCTATGGGCGCGCAATGTAACTGCACAGTGAAAAACGCTACTCCCTTCTCTCTGACGTGACGATGACGTGAGAATCCATGACATTTGGATTTTGCTGCAGATAAAGTCGCAGCTGATTGCTCTCTCACAACGCAGGGTTGCCAGTATCGATATACTGCAGTAATTATCAACTTTTATAATTCAATCTGTTTGAAATTTTCTTAAAATAACTCAAAATCAGAGTCGAATGCTATTATTTTTAAGTATATAAACTATTTTTAATAGTTTGTTTTCAGTTTTGATATTTTATATTGTAAAAAATTGTAATTGAAAACATAGATATGTACAAAACTACATATGCATATTGAGCAATGGCAACATTGTTCAAATGAAAACAAACAAAGATGGCTGATTTCTGCGTTTTTCCTACGTTCTCTACTGTGCACACATTTTGCCGATAAGGAAGGAAGGGAGTAGCGTTTTTGGCTGGGTGCAGCATAAGCTAGAGTCATTGCGAGCACTGGCATCACACCGGAGCGTGATGCCTTTTCAATGCAATGCCTGCGAAGTACCCAATTCTACCAAGAATGATAGAAAACAGATTACGCATTGCGCAGGTCCGTTATACTAAACATACAATTGCTTACGTCATACGGCGCAGTAAAAAATTTGGCAGCTATAAACTTTACTACTCTAACATTCTTGTTAACAAGCAATATTTACTTGCTACTCAAGCTATTTCACGAAATTTATGAGCCGTGTGACGTAGATGCGCAGAACGAAAAATGTTTTGTCTCTCATCTGCGCAATCTTGTACTCTATCATTCTTGCAATTCTACGGTATAAGGCAGAGTCATTGCGAGCACTGGCATCACACCGAGGCGTGATGCCTTTTCAACGCAATGCCTGCGAAGTACCAAATTCTACGGTATACAACTACTAGCTAACTAGCTATTCCACTTACCCCTGCCTATTGCTGCTGCTTGCGACCGTCCTCGCTGGCTAGCTGGAACAAATGATCGCATTCGGTGTGAAGTGCTTGCTTATATAGCAGCATAGCGCAGCTTTCGTCACCGTAGTGAGGTAAGTTGTGTGCGTAGTCAATGCGGTGAGGTGAAGTTTAGTACGTATGGTGGAAAGCTCTATGTTGAGGTGTGGTGAGGGTAAATGATGTACTGTGGAGTGAAGTTGAAGTAAATTATTGTAAGGTGGTAAAAACCACGTTGCAATTTTTAATGGGAATGAGCCCGCGATTACAATGCCGACAGTTTCCTATATTGTATGAAATGCCGAGTATGTTCTGAGTGCATGAAGGTCGTAAAATAATAGACATCGCATAGATTTTATTTCGAGCGGTTTCTCCCATACTTCAACGCCAGATTTCAACACTCCAGCTAGAAGTTTATTCATAATTTGCTTTGGTTACCAAGCGATCAATTATCAGTCGTGTTAAAGCTTCGCATATTTTTACATGAATGGGGCAAGCATTCTTTAAAGAACATTCTTGCATCAGAAACAATTCCCAAATATTTAAAGTTTCTGTAGTTATTTACTGTAGTATCACAAGTTTTCCTGCTAATAATAAGAACGGGTTCAGTTTTACTCTCTGTTAGGGTAAGTCCATTAGTTTCAAGCCAATCACTAATTAACGATATTGTTACACTGGTTATCTGTTATGTGCTTTGTGATTGTGGTAATGATACTACAATTTCATCTACAAATCTAATGATGTGAACATTTTGAGATACTATAGTCACCGCTTCGTCCGTTACATGCTACTCGAAGTTAATCTTTCGAAACATTCCTGTTGAAGTTTGTGAGTAAGATTGCCATTTGTTCACGAGTCTTTTCATTAACATCATGTTTACTAGTTCCCAAGCATTGTCTTCAATGTCGTATATACTTAATAACAATACCAAAATTATCAATAAATATTTAAAATTAAACGAGATTATGGTATTGAAAATCTACTCGAGATTTTCATCTACTCGAGATTTTCATCACTAAGCAAATCAACACTTCGACAATTTCATTTCATTGGTTTGTGGTTCTAGTTTTTTCACTAAAAGCTAGAATCCAGCGCAAACAAGCTCTTTATTTTCAACCTTGTTTTAATTATATTTATTTTCCCTTGAATATAACACGAGATTTTTCGATGTTTTGAACAAGAGAAGAAAATCTAAAACCTTTAAAATATTTTAGTTCTAAATTTCCGCTCTCCGAAATACGTCTTAAACATGTTTTTCATATAAACATTCTTTTAAAACTTATTTCTGAGCATTCATACAAGTGATTTGTAACTTCATTCTGTGTTACTCATGCAACATGGTGTACCATATGAATACAGTACATTTGATGTATAACTTTAACTAACGTTTAAGGAGGTATTCTGGTCTAGACGCATGATTTTAGGCATTTTTTGAACTAAGATAAAAGAAAATTAAAAACATTTTTACTATCCATTTTTTATATGTTTTTTATTGACATTTCAATAATACGATCATAAAAAAAAATTGCAAAAAACAAAAAAAAAACAAAATTCGTCGAGATACAGGCTGGTGGAGTGGAGGCTTCAAAAAAACGGTGCGTCCTGGTTGACGTGATTTCAACCCTTGTATAGATCTAAAACACAAAAAACAAGAAGATTCTTCATTAGTAAGGATGTCGTTATCGCGTTGACCATTTCAAAAAAAAATTATAAAAATAATAACAAAATGGCGTCGACTTGAAAAAAAATTTATTTTGACCCGATTTTTTTGAACCTTTTCGAATTTTTTAAAAATACTTCAAATCAAAATTTTTGAAAATCCAAGGCAAACACGATAAAGCACTGATAAAGAATATATATAAAGAAGATGTATACCAAATTTCAAAGGAATCGGTTGAGTAGAACTTGAGATATCATGTCAACCAAGTTGTTTCGAGAAAAACGCGTTTAAAGTTTAGGAAACAATTCTAGTGAACACGGACGCCACGTCGCAAAATCGGCTGTATGTCCGAAAATAAGTCGAATTTTGAAAAATCCTTCTAAGGTCATATTTTTGAAAGTCTAAACTTTCAAAATATGCAAAAAAAAAATCGATTTTTTCTAAATCCTAGACCAGAATACCCCCTTAAGGCAAAGTTTGTGAAAAACATTTTGAAAAACAAAAAAATTTTTGTTTCATTTATTGCTCGACTTGAGAAATAACGGATGTCTACATATATGATATTGTTATGAAAATGTATATATATTTCTTATACATGTAAACATATGTGTACTATGTACATATATATCTGTAAGTTCTTACATGGATGGCAAAGATTTTTGTGAGCTGACAAATATATTTTTTCAGCAAAAAAAGGAAAAATCACTTGAAAGCGTTATGAAAATACCAAAATAAATATTGGAGCTCAAAATTGAGTGGTTACAAATTCCGTTTAGTCCTTTTTTTGCTTGCGCTATTGAAAATAAGAAATTCTTGCGCTGACACTGCTACGGCTGTCACAGTGCTGGTGCTGTGCTTTGTGTGGTTTACTGCAAACGGCTTTCCAATTGCTGTGCTGATTACGGAAGACTTGTGGTTCATTGTATGTGGGTGACGTTTTCAAGAGCCCACACTTGCGTTGGTTGTAGATTCTGTGGGGATTTCTGCCAAATGGAAGAATTACAAAAATAAGTCGTATAAAAGAAAATAATTGTGTAACAGGTAGGGACACCACAAGCATTTGACATACATTTAATATTTATCTGAATCGGCTAAAAGAAATTTGAGGCATAATATCATTGCCAAATGCCATACAGATATTCCATTGAATATGACTGTCTCTTACCGGTGAATGGTATTCGATATGTGCTCGTGTATGAAATATACCCAAGTTCACACATATCTGCTTAAGCGGGGCAGGGGGTTCTACCTTGTTAGCACTAAGACCAATCGCGTTTTGTGCAATTTTTTTTCGGAAAATGTAATACGTTAAAGGATGAATTTTGCACAGTTGTCGAAAAAAGTTTGTTGAAGCTTTACACAATTTTTCGGTGGTTTAAGTAAAGGGGCGAACGGAGTACCAAAAAGTACAACAAAAAAAAAAAAAAACGAACATTCAACTCCAAAGCAGCCATGAGGACCAATAAAAGAACACTGGCTGCTAAAAGAGCAAAAAAGGTTAAAAATCCTTTAAATCAAGTACGAAAAAGCCAATACCAGGGAGTAGTCTTTACACTAGATAAGATTGCCAAGAATCAGGCTTTTGAAGACAACACAAAAGAAATCGACGACGGCAGCTGATAAGGGATGTCGCAACAAAGGAACAGCTAGATGTCTGGCAAGAGATGCTGTGTGCAGATTGATTTGCATCTCTCGAAAAGTGCTACAAGAAATCTGACAACCCTCCTATATCAGAGAGACATCGACATGAGCATTCAAGAAGAAGAGAATTCAAGAACCTTGGGTGAGGCAAAACACGATAAAAAGGTATAGCAGTAACTAAAACAAACTAAACGAAGGTAAATCAAGGGTTAGCATTATAAAAAAAGGTATAAACGCTTTTATTTGTTTTCCCAACAGCACTGCAGATAGCAAAGTGGCAAAGGTGGAGAAAGAAAGTGGTAACTTCCTTCTGATCCATTCCTTCATGGCCCACGACTGGATATACCACTAATATATGTATCCAGATTGACAGGGGAAAAAATAGCAAGGGGAATATTTTAACAGAGTGTGACGCCAACGTGAGACACACCATATGGGGAAGATCCAACACAAAGATGAGTCACTCTTACAATATAAACTAAATAGCCATTTAAACATTTTAATAGGGGCGACAAGCCAACTTTCATTTTCCTAAGCTCGGTAAACTTTTCGAGTTTGGTGGAAATCTTGGACTTAACGCTATCAACGGAAATAGATATCCTAGCCCTTGATGACTGAAGAGAATTAGATTAACCATCCATGTCGGATCACTCCTGGATTCTCTCAAGCGCAGAGCATACTTCAATGATCTCGAAATCTGTATTTCTATCTGAGAATCGGGGATCCCGGTCACAGGAACATTTATGGCAAAGAAAAAGCGGACAAGTTGGCAAAGCTAGGAATGTCTATAGATGAATCCGAAGCGGAGGCAGTACTGCAAGGTGCCTTTCAAAGCAAACAGGAATAAAGACATTTTGAATCTAGCGCTCCCTGGTGGCTCGACTGATGCGTTAGAATCTGCTATCTTTATCGATTGTAAAGTGAGAATTTCATGACATTTCATATATTGGAAGTGAAGTTATTGGGTTTTAAGCGTCAGTATGTTTGTGTTATCGGTCTGAAAATGAGCTTCGAACAAAGAGCCAACATTCAATTTTCTTTTAAAATTGGTAAAACTTTTACCGAAACGTTTCAATTGATGAAACAAGTTTATGGCGATGATTGCCTATCCCGTAGTAGAGTGCACGAGTTGTTTCTACGTTTTCAAAGTGGTCATGAAGACATAAATGACGATCAACATGTGGGCCAAACAAAATCCATTATCACCGGAAATTCCATCGAAACTATGCGTGAATTCATCAAAAAACAGCCTAAATCATCATTGAAATTCTTTGAAATGGAAATGAAGATCCCCAAAACATCGATTTATCGCATTATGACCGAACATTTGGCCTTATGACTGTTTGTTTCGTATTTTGTGCGGCGACCAAAAATTGCTCAGAATACAAAATTCGAAGGACGATTATTTAACCAAAAATCACGTTTAACCACTAAAAAAAAACTGTATTGAAGCAGAAGGAAACTATTTTGAATACAATAAATTGATTTGGCGAAAAAAATTATTTGTTCTGGTTTTTTTTTAAGTCATGTTTACTTTGGAACGCACCTTGTAAGTTCGCTTGGAACGATTAAAAGGAGCTTGATAAGCATTTTGAACAAATCTTATAGAACAGATGGAATACAAGAAGAAGTTGCAAGATAATAAAACAAATATGGCCAAAATATGTCAGGAATAAAACAAACCTGCTATATAACACTAGCAATAGAATATACAAACCTATTATTGAGTGTACCAAATGGTTCGAGCACAATAAAGGAACGGAATAGCAGGGCTATAAGGTCCTACGACAGTGCATCAAAATGGCGCATCTAGCGCTAGTTGAGCCCCTGCTGGCGGCACTCCTACTAACCTACCTACCTATATACTTTATCAGGTGTCCGATATTTTCTTTTCGGTGTTATAAAAATTGAGGCAAACTCAGTATACCCTGAACTATCAATGAAACATAACTACATCATACCGGAATCGAAACTACGATTAGCCGAGTAACTGCATGCGATGAACCAATAACAGCAATCAACTATCAATAGCTAGTATAGCCAGTTCCTTCTCTACCTGGTCTTTCCAACGGAGCGGAGGTCTTCCTCTTGTACTGCGTCGAATAATCTCGGAGCTGGAGTGTTTTCATCTATTCGGAAAACATAACTTAACCGGCTTAGCCGCTGTATGTTAATTCGCTAAACTATGTCAATGTCATCGCAATCTCGTACAGATCATCGTTCTATATACTGCGGTGTACGCCGCGGCGGAGAGCTCTCTCGAAAACTCGTAACGTCGACTCTTCAGATATTTTCATCGTCCTTGCCTCCACAAAGCAGGATGGAAATAATGAGTGAATTATGGAAACATTTTTGGCAACGAAAATACAGATAAGCCCAGTTGAAGCTCCCAACTTTAGACGAATCCACTGCGAAATTAATACCATGCCACTGGGAATGGTCAAAAGGGACCTTTATATGCATTTTGAATAAATAACTGAGAACAGATGGAAATTAATAACAAAATACAAGATATTGAAACAGGTATGGTCCATGTACATATGGTAATACTAGAACCAAGAACTTATTTATTGGGTCTAATAATAGTAATAATAGTCTATTGTGCCCTCTCCCAAATCACAAAGCCTCTCATAGCCCCAGCATATTGATAAAGTCCAATATTCTTATCTAATCCCTCTCTCTTACGGAGCAACTCCTTTATGGAGACCCACTACAGTGAATGGTTCAGGCCCTACCATGTTAGTGGAAGCTGCGGTGCGGGCCAGCTCATCAGCCATTTCGTTACCGGCTATACCTTTGTGACCGGACAAATAGTACATACTGACTTATAGCAACTTTAATGGGGCACTGGTCTTTTGAAGAACATGCGCTAAAAATGAGTTTACTCTATAACAAATTAACTGCAAACTAAGAGGTAATAGGGAACGGAAAACCCTTCATCTATGAACACCCAGCTCTATCGCAAATTCGACACAGAATACTTCTTACCCATCAAGCAAGAAACATTGACCGGGTGTATACAAAAAGTTTAACGTATACGAGTACTCGTATATATACATAAGTGGTTTGAGAGCAACGACAAAATGAGATAGCAAAATTCTAAGTTCATAAGATAGTACATCAAAGTGGCGTATACTCGTACTGTGCTAATTGGGCCCAGGGCAGGCAGCACTTCTTCCTACCTACTACAAGTAAATTAAAGCAATGTCAAAAACATTGATAAAATGTATTTTCTGAGTGCGAACCCAACAACATTTTCTTATATACGGACCTCAAGAAAATTCTCGCTGGAGATAAATTTTGAGACAATATAAAAGCAACCGGAGATTTTGAATTCGATATTGAAGCAAAAGATAATCGTACAACTCAACATTTCCATTAGTTTCATTAATGTATCTAAAGATTATTCTTTCATGTAAAAGTTTCCGGTTTGTCTCTATCTTCCATTATATAAACTTTGATTTTCTGATCAATCGGTTGATCTAAAATTCTGTCTATCAGACAGGACATATGTAGTTAGCAGTCTTTTGGATTTGTACACACGAAGTCTTATGAACCGCTAAAAAAATGTTCAGTTCTTAGTTTTCCCTCTCCGTGACATTTTTTACTTTTAGCCACTTCTTTTTCATTTGGACAATTCGTTTGCGAATTAATTCCCCAACTGCTTAAAACATATATTTTTATTACAAGGCGTTGCTATATTTAATCTTGTTTTATTTGATGCTTTGCAAACTCTTTGCTTCGCCTGTCTCACCACCAGCTGCAAAGCAAATCATATATTATTACAGAGAATTGCTTATACTATTACGCTTGGCCCTCTTAAGAGGGTTTTTGAGTGCAAGTGTAGCACTTTCGAAGTAAATCAGCTTACGATTGTAGATGAAGCAGAATGACGAAGAAGGACAAACCGTACTAAAAGCTAAAGTCAATGCAAGAGCTGTGCAGCGCCAGCTGAGCTATTGCAACAAAAGGCGCTGAAGACGTTGAAATATTTCGAATTCTCTTAGTCATTTTAGTGTATCTGATGCTTGTCTGTTACAAGTATTTATTGAGCACTTTTCCATCTTTCTAACACTGCCTGTCTTTGCTATGTAGTTGTGTATTTGGAAAGTTATTCTTCTCTACTTATTGCACTTCAACGCTCTCTCCATAAGTGTGAGCATGTGTGCGAAAAATTGTTATTTTTCATATTTCAGCAATTGCGGTGTACAGTTAGGATGCTGAAGTTTCTGTAGGTATAGTCGAATTTCTATATTTTTATAGTTTTTGGTAGGTATATATCAGAGTTAGTATGACAAATGTAAACATTGTTCGGTCATAAGATTTATGCTGTAACGACAGCATATCTTATTCAAAGCTAAAGTGCTGTCTGTCCATCCGGACAACATAACCTAGCCAACGCAGCTGCTGTCTCTTTGGATGGCAAAAGATATTTCATCTTGTCCTCGTTCATAACGGAAACTATACTTTCCTCATCCAGTCTGGAGAAAGCAGAATTAAGTGAGCGGCTCTTGAGGCCAATGATATCAATATCATCGGCGTACGCCAGAAGCTATACTCTTATAGAAAGTTGTACCTTCTCTATTTAGATTTGCAGCTCATACTATTTTCTCCAGCAAAAGGTTGAAGAAGTCACAGCATGAGGAGTCTCCATATCTGAAACCGCCCTTGGTATTGGAGAGGTCCTTCTCGCTCCTGACGAAGCTCTTGGTAATGCTCAACGTCAGCTTATATTGCCTTAGTCTGCTTTCTCTTCACTGTGACACGACAGTGATCATCGTGCATCTGCTCTTTCAATCTTTACGAAAACCAATGGTTTTACTTGGAACTGTACGCAAGGCGATTGAAAGGCCGTCCCACAGGACATACTGTTGTGCCCAAAAAACAAGGTGACATTATATTTATTTTGAAAATTCTTTATTTATTCTTCCAAATCAATTTCATCCCCTTCAAAGTAATCCCCTCCCGATGCAATGCACTTATGCACTGTCCGGGATGGCCTTCAGTTCCGTCTTCGCTGCGGCTTGAATCTCCTCTATCGTATAAAAACAGTATCCCCAGAGCGGTCTTTTGAGCTTGGTGAACAGCCACAAGTCGCACGGCGCCAGATCAGGTGAATACGGTGGTTGCGGAACGATATGGGTTGAGTTTTTGGCGAAATGATCACGAATTACGAGGGCAGTATGGGATGGTGCATTATCGTGGTGTAAAAACCAAGAATTGTCTTTCCACAATTCCGGCGTTTTTAGGCGAATAGCGTTACGCAAACGACGCATAACTTTCAAATAATATTCCTTCTTGACTGTTTGACCGGTTGGAAGGAATGATAATCGAAGAAAACAGTCAACCTGACCTTGATTTTTGAGCGACTTCGGCTTTGGGGTCTCGGCTCTTTTGGCACGATATTCGCTCGATTTATCGGTTGTTTCGGGATCGTAAGCATAGATCCAAATCTTATCGCGGCTTATAATGCGTTTAATGACACCCTGGTAGTCGGAAAACATCGTTTCACACACTTCAACGCGACGCCTTTTTTCAAAAAATTCAATTTTTTCGGTACCAGTCGAGATTTGACGCGCTTGAGGCCCAAAACATCCTTCAAAATGGTATTGGCTGAGCCTTTCGATATGCCAACTTCATCAGCAAGGTTTCTAATTGTTAACTGACGGTTTTTCAACACCAAATCTTAGATTTGTTGAACGTGAGCTTCGTCGGTTAGGGTTGATGATCGCCCTGGACGCTCTTCGTCTTCGACACGTTCACGGCCGGCTTGGAACTCACTATACCACTTGTAAACATCTTTTTTAGACATAGCCTCATCACCAAAGGCTTTCTGCACTATCCTAAACGAATCCGCAGCAGAAAATTGATTCCGTAAACAAAATTTAATGAAATTCTTTGCTCAACAAATTTCGATATCGCAAAAAACAAAAAACTCATTTTTAGCCGCTCACAAAACGACACGTATCTAAAACACTAATGAATAGTATGACATGAAATTTGACATAAATGTGACTAACAGTACTACCAACCTAAAAAAAAAAAAAAATTCTCCAAATACCCTTCGACGGGGCGAAGTCTTTAAAATTTAAATGTCACCTTATTTTTTGCAACAACTGACCATGTTTCGGGAAAATTCTGTGGGAACTATTGGCTGCTAATTAAAGTAAATACATACGATAAAAAGCTTCAGCTAAATCGGTAAGTCTCCTGAAAGCACTACCATATCTTTCGAAAAATATTAGATAACCATGGATCTTTAATATAAGCCTCGTACGAGAATAGAAGAAGATAATAAGACTTTGCTTTGATCTTTGATTTCAACATAATTTCTAAATTTTCTTCGAATTATACATAACTGAGCATGGATTTTTATATAGCATACGTAAGTGCTTTGTAAAAAATCAAACTTTCCTTTCCAATTAAGTCTTACATTTGTGACTGTAAATTAATAAATTTTCGCAGTAACTTCAAAGAAAACATTTGCTTGTTGCATTACTTTCTGGCTGGTGTACCTTCCATATTATAATACATTCGCCATTTGCAATATTTATGACTACCATTTGCAGCAGCAGCAGCAGCAGCAGTTCCATTTGCTTCAAATATGATTGCATACTTTTCAATTGGTTGCTAATTATTGCCATTTCTTTGGCTCAGCATTATTACGTCGTGCTTTCTCACTTCATTCTACTCATTTATGTCAGTGTTAAGTGGAAAGCAGAAACTTGAAGAAAAAATACGCTTAGCAAAGCTGCTTACTCAACCAAGTGGAAGTAAAGAAAAAAGGACAAATAAACATTAAATAAGGAGAGATAAAGTTCGAGTGAGAAAGAATTAATTTCCACTAAAAATATTTCAGATGTTTGTACATATACTATATATAAGTACTCTTATACAAATACTGCTTACTTATACTTGGACCCTCTGTTCTTGTTTCATTAGTTTGTTTCGAAATTCTCCCGAAGTCCAAAGTCGAAGTCTGATGGAAGTTATTTAGTTGCAACTTATCGATTTTGGTTTAATACCGTTGAATAGATGAATGAGTCCCTGATAACTTCTTATGTTGATAATGCGGAGTATCACCGGAAATTCCATCGAAACTGTGCGTGAATTCATCAAAAATCAGCCCAAATCAGCATCGAAATTCATAGAATTGGAGTTGAACATCTCCAAAACATCGATTTATCGCATTTTGACCGAAAATTTGGTTTTACGAAAGGTGTGTGCGCGGTTTGTTTTGCACAAATTGACTGACGACCAAAAATTGCTCAGAATCCAACATTCGAAGGACATCATTAAAGAGGTTAAAAAGCACAAAAACTTCTTTTACAATATTGTGACTGGTGACGAAAGGTGGTGTTTCCAATATGATCCCGAAACGAGACTTCAGAGTGCTGAATGGAAGGGACCGGACGAGCCGAAATCCCAAAAACTCGTGCATGGAGAAGTCAAAAGTGAACACATTGCTGATTCGTTTTTATGATTCCAAGGGTATTGTCCGCAAAGAATTTGTTCCACCCGGCCAAAACGTTAATGCGGTATTCTACCTTGGAGTTTCGAAGCGTTTGGTGCGCCGTAGTCGACGTGTTCGGTCGGAATATCGCGAAGACGAAAGTTGGCGTTTGTTGCACGATAATGCGCCGTCTCATCGATCGACGCATGTGACCGATTATTTGACCAAAAATCAAATTTTAACCATTAATCACTCCTCGTAAAAAGCTTTTGCTCATAAAAGGAAAGCGTTCTGCAGACGTAGAGGCTATTCAAAAGGCTTGCACCGGCATACTGGCGGACATACTGGCGGCCATACCGGCCAACGAGCTAAAACACTTGTTCGACATTCTTTGGATCGTGCACAAAGCTCTATTGAAGCAGAAGGAGACTATTTTGAATGAAATAAATTGATTTTGCCGAAAAAAACTATTTGTTTATTTTTTTTCTTGTTTCCCATATATTTTAGAAATGATTTCGGGTAAGTGACCGCGCCGAATATTCTCCTCAAAGGCTGCAATTGTCTTGGGCTTCACATAACCGCACAGAAATTGGTCCAACGGTGTGAAATCGCACGGATAACTCTGGTCATAAAGCACACCAAAGAGTGAATTTTTGATGATGTAACACTTCTTATCATCACTCCGAAAAATTCGCTAAATCTAAATATCTTGTGAAAATCGGGATCGATGAGCAACTCGTTTTGTTAATTTTCACTAAAATAGTCGTTCAGCTTCAATTTTAAACGAGTTAGATTTTGCAAGCCCGCAAAATCTTTCATAAAGTGGATGTGCTCAGCTCCAATTGCTGAGTGCTTCCTTGCGGAGTAAATCTGTTCATTATAAAATGTCTAGCTAGCTGCGTATAGATCAAATAACAGCCGAACAAATCCGAAGAAGAAGTGCCTAATTGAGAACTAAAGAACTACACAACTAAAGAAAACACTCGTGTTATAATACCCACACAATTTGTTGCGCGCGGGTACAAAAAATAATACCAGCTAATATTTTTCTTTTGCTTGTAGCGCTTGGTTGGCAGTTGGGTAGCTTCTGTAAGAAAAACTCAAGATTATTTGTACTACTTAATTAGTGTTTTTCTTAGCTGATTACTTCTCTGCTTGCTTGTTTGCTGTTTGCGCAATGTATTCGCGGGAGGAGTAGTGCCGCTAACTTTGTGCAAAGATGTTCTTCGAAGTTCTTTCGAAGGAATTTGGTGCAATATTGCAGAACAAATTTTTCATTAAAAGCAAGCAAATGCTATTATTTTTAGTGGACAGAGTGACGCAGTGCAGTGACCGATATGAAAGTAAATCTTCTTTTTAATTACGTACTGGCATGTGGATCGCATAGCTGTAGATATTCGAGTCGACTTTCGGGTGACGTGAACACTTCGGTCACAGTGCACAATTTATGAGGTATGAGATGTCAAAGAGGATTAAAAAAATAGAAAATTAATGGTTATGCTGGCGTGATTGGCAGTGGTATGTATTCGACTGTATTTTAGACCGAAGAATGTTTGCTATGTTCTAGATCGACTAGTAGAAATTTCGCAAGCTGCCGTCATTTTCAAAAACTTACACCTTCGGCTCCACACTTATTGTTAAAGGAAAGTTCCTGTGTACCTTGTACGAGTTGTTGCATTGGTGTCTCAGCGTCGTAAGAAAGTGGGCAGTGGGAAGTGGTCTCACCATCAAACCAAGTAAAACCAAGATGGTTTTATTTACTACAAGATATTAGATCCCGGTGGCAACACATCAGCATATAGGAGGCGACCGTCTGCAACCGGCAGATAAAATGAAATATCTAGGGCTCATCCTGGATATTAAACTTTCATGGGAGCTGAATATCGAATGTGATGGACCTCCTTCTACGACGCCATAGCCAAACCCATTATGTTCTACACAAGTGTGTTCACACTTACAAAGAAACTCGAGAGTGTGGTGCACTAAGTTCCACTCCAAGCAAGACTGCGAAAGTTACTATTAGACTCAGATGAGCTGAGTTCTTAAAAGAACACATATCAAAACACTCGAATAGCCTCACACGCTTTGACTTCATACCGCATCACTTGGATCATGGAGTCGCAAAATCGAACTCTGGTGGCTCCTTCTCATATACCGACGAGAGAGTGAGTTTATTGTTAGGAGCTCTCTATCAACTCCAGATTCAGACTTCTTGATTATTGTAGTGTCTTTAAGCCGACATTGCAGCCATTAAGGTCACTATCCACTCAGATAGCTGAGCGGCGATACTAGCCTTTAACTCATTTACAGTGCGTTCAAGGTTTATTGAGAAGTGCCTAACCTCGCTATAAATAGCATCGAGTGCCTTTGGGATAAGGCTGATAAATTGCAAAGCTAATAAGCTGGTAAGGAGAGACACCGCTATCGGTAGAATGGGAGTGTGCCGGTGCTCCCGTATCCTCTTATGTTCTAAAGAGCTGAAGGCTATCCTAAGAATAGAGTTTGAGAAGTATATCGACGATTGGAGAACTTTTTATTTATTTGCAACTTTATGAAAGAAATCATTTGTAATGAGTTTACGTACAATAATTTTATTTTCAACTTTGATTTCTATATATGTATATTTGAAATTTATGTGTAAATCACTTAATACACCATCCAACTAATGGAAATACATATAAGAAACGCTTACAAAATTCTATAATTCTCTTTTACCAGCTTTCAATAAAAGGACACATTTGAAGAAACTTTTCTATAGCCAAATTCCCACCGCTTTCTACTCTAGAACACGCAAACAAATATGAATGTTCGTTTACCAAATACAATGGCAACTTTGTTTTCCAAATCGCATTAATGCGTTCCGCGTAAAATCCGGTTTTCCTATTTAATAAAGAAACAAAAGTTGAGATATACATACATCCATACAAACACTACGGTCGAGTTGTTAGACTGGCCTCCTTCACCATTTAAAACGAAAAAAATAACAATGGCATTACCATAGACAGGACACAACCCCCTTTAAGTGAAGGCTGGTAACCATGGCAATGTGTCAATTCGGATTGTTTCAATTCAACTACGGACAAGTACACTTATCCTTCGATATATGCGCTTGTTGCATGACAATTCGTGCTTAAAATGTTGGCGAGTCGCTTCGGCGCTGTTCGCAACTACTCGTATTAACGTATGAAAGGGCTTAGCGCATTTTACGCTGAGATCTTAAATTGAAAGCGTACAAAATACAGCTTGTTCAAGAACTGAAGCCTCTCGACCTTCGCTTTTCTCTATGGGCTCTTGAAAAGTTGCAAGAAGATCCGACCCATTCGAACCAAATTTCTGACTCAATGGGTCTTGTTTACATACATACATACAAACTTGCCACATTGCGGATGAAAAGGAACGTAAAGAGTTTCAAGAGCTGTCATTTAAGATCGAGTGATATCACACAGTTAGACTTTTTCCTGTGGGGAAGTGTAAAGTTAATGGACAATCCCGCTTCGATTCAGATCTTGGAGTAAAACACAATGGGTCTCATTCGTCAGTTGCCCATCGAAATGCTCGAATGAGTCATCGATTATTGGACTCAACGGGTGGACCATCTAAAACGTAGTCACGGCCAGCATTTGTAAGTGTTAATTTACAAAAAGTAAATGCCAAAAAATGTTCTTTCGAATGATAAATTATTAAATTTGAAGTTCCTTTACTTTTTCTTTGAAAAAGTAGGGAACCTCGGAATGGAACACTTTTTATACTATATATATATATATATATATATATACATACACATATATATGTAAATTCTTTAGGATCTCCGACGTTACTTACTGGGTTTTTCAAACCTCGCGACATACTTTTTGTTGATATAAGAATTGTTTAAACTTTAATTTCGCATGCAATTGTTACACATATCCAGGGCCTACTGCACTAAATACACAGTAATGAGGGTGAATACAAATGTATGCTAAAATAAGCAGAATTTAAATTTGAAATCCCACTGAATGCTAATAACAATTGTGACAGTTGCGAATGGCCCAGTACTTATATAACATATACGAATATGTATGTATATATGTACATATATGTATAAATATATAAATGTATTTATGAGTGACAGATTTCGTATTTGTTATTTAATTTGAAAAGTTTATATTTGTTTCAAATGTTAAGTTTTCTTTGCTTCTTTGTGCCGCTTCAGCATGCAAGAATCATGAAAGCACCAACGCCAGCACAGTAGACAGGGCTGTACCAGCTGTTCTCTGCTGTTTCATTTGCCACGCTGCGAACGCGTGCCTAATACTTAGCTCTCATTGTGTTTCAAAATATGTATGTATGTAAATACATAAATTAAGGGAGTTCACAAGTTGTGATTTTTGTCGTATTTAAATAATCCGTTTACAGTTACAGAGTGGAAGACATATTTTTCATAAGATAGCTGCAAAAGAACACTCGGTACTTGGTTATTATCCGGTATACGGTGTTTAACAACACTTACAGCCGAGAGGCAGAGATAGATAGACGACTTAAATATTGTTCGGGTTCGGTTCGGGCAAAAATTAGAAACTTTTAAATTTGGGAATATAAAGAGTATCCGAGCGAATAAAGATATTAAATAAATTCTTGTAATTTGTCCCAGGTGGGCTTTAGAATCGTAATCCTTCAAGTATATAAACATAAAGTGCCAAGGGCTGACGTATGCCGATGATATTACTATCAATGGTCTTAATATCCGCGTTATTTGTTCTGTTTTTTCCAAACAGGGTAAGGAAACAAAGCAGATGGTTCTGTTCATAATTTCGAAGTCGTCGATAATTTCGCCTATCTTGGAACCATTACTCTCTCTTGCCAACAGGTGCTACTATGGTCTGATTATCTCTATCTTGCTATATGGTTCAGAGGAATGGACGAAGACAACATCTGATGAGTTGGCGTTACGAGTTTCCGAGATAAAGGTTCTGATGAATATTAGCAGTCCTTTGCGCATTGGCAACGGCGAATATCGTAGTTGATGGAACGATGAGCTGTTACGAGATATAAGACGGCATTGACATAGTTCACCGAATAAAACTACTACGCTGGATAGGTCATGTTGTCCGAATGTATGGAAACACTCCAACTCTGAAAGTACAGGGTAGGCCATTTAAAGTTGACCCATCTGGCAACGCTGTAACTTTTAACAGCGCTGACAAATCGGCTAATGTCATACCGCGTTAGAAGCGTCATTCGAAGACAATTTATACCATGGAACAGTACACTCCAAAAGAACGCGCTGAAATTGTTCAGCTTTATATTCAAAATAACTTTTCAATTGTGTTAACTCAACGTGCGTTTCGCAAAAAAAATAAAGTGAAAAGTGCTCCAGTTAAGAACACAATTAAGTCTTTATACGCAAAATTTGTGAACACCGGTAATCTCAGTAATGCCAGTCATGCATCCAGACAACGCACAAGACGTTCTGATGAAAATATCGAAGCTGTACGAGCTGTACGAGCCAGTATTGAGGAGACTCCATCGACATCGAGTTATCGCCGCTCTCAGGAATTAGACATATCTCGCACCACTCTCCGACGCATAATTCATAAAGATTTGAAGATGTTTCCATATAAAATTCAAATGGCACAAAAACTAAACCCAGCTGATTATCCGCGACGCCTTAATTTTGGAAAATGGGCCATCGAAATGGCTGAAAACGAACTTCACTTTTGGCGAAAACTCATCATGTCAGACGAGGCACATTTCTCGTTGAATGGAGGCGTAAACAAGCAAAATTGCCGATTTTATGCCACCGAAAATCCTCAATTAATTGAAGAACAGCCTCTTTACGACCAAAAAGTAACAGTTTGGTGCGGTGTTTGCGCGAATATGATCATCGGACCGTATTTTTTCGAAGACGATGATGGAGCCACGACAACAGTCAATGGTGAGCGTTATCGAGCCATGATAACGGATTTTGTGATACCTATTATTCGCGAAAATGACATGGATAACTTCTGGTTTCAACAGGACGGGGCTACATGCCATACAGCTCGACCAACAATCAATTTATTGCGACCATTTTTCCCCGGGCGATTGATATCGAAAAATGGTGATGTTGACTGGCCACCGAGATCACCAGATTTGACGCCACCAGACTTTTATTTGTGGGGTTATTTGAAATCCAAGGTATACGCTAATAAGCCAAAGACCTTAGCTCAACTGAAAGCCAACATTCGACGTGAAACAGCCGCCATATCATCCGAAACATTGGCCAAAGTCATGGAAAATGTCGAACAAAGAGTGCATTTAGCTGTCAAAGCTTAAGGTGCCCATTTACGCGATCTAATTTTGAAATATTAGCCGAAACAAATTCCCTTGGACCAAAATAAATTATTTTTGAAATGAACAAAAAACATTGTTTTCATTTGTTCTTTTTTTTTAGAAACAAATGGGTCAACTTTAAATGGCCTACCCTGTATTTTACGGATTACCCGTCGGGGGAAGCAGAGGAAGAAGAAGACTTCCACTCCATTGGAAACAACAGGTGAAGAAGGACCTGGCTACACTTGCAATCTCCAATTGGCGCCAAACAGCGAAAAGGAAAACGACTGCAGCGCTTTTGTTAACTCGGCTATAACTGCGAAAGCGGTTTCTACGCCAGTAAAGAAGTATAAGTGATATCGTTTTAGGATCTTTCAATGCTGTAACCTGAATAAAAATTAAGATATACTGAGAAAACTTTCAGCATAATCAGAGCACACGCGCCCCGATTTTACTATACCAAGTTTTGGAAAGTGGGTGATAACCTTTACAATATTCTTAAGTTCTCTTATTCCTAAAACTTCAAGCCGTCTATATCAACATTTCCCCAAAGCATTTTTGCGGTGTGCCCCCTGTTGCTGCTGTTCCAAAACCGGAGGTGTTTCTATAGCGTCCATTGTTTTAAACAACCTTTGAAGTAGCTGAACGGTTTAGGGAAGTTTAACGGAACTTCATTTCCAGCTATTCCAGAGTGAGCCAACTCGTCTGCCTTTTTGTTTCCCTTCATATCTATGTGAGTGGGTCGTTCTTTACCGACTTTGCGACTTCGTATTGGCCCTGCGTTTAGCCTTTCGTTTTTAGTTTTCATTTCGCCATAATATTTATACCCTGAACAGGGTATATTAAGTTTGTCACGAAGTTTGTAACACCCCGCAGGAAGCGTCGGAGACCCTATAAAGTGCATATATAAATGATCAGTATGTTGAGCTGAGTCGATTCAGTCCTGTCCGTCTGTCTGTCCGTCCGTCTGTCTGTATATATACGAACTAGTCCTTCAGTTTTTAAGATAAGCTGCTCATTTGTCAGAACTGCCCCGATATCGGCAGTTTTGACAAACTAGAACATATATCTGCCATACAAACTGAACGATCGGAGTCAAGTTCTTGTATGGAAAGCTTTTACATTTGAAAAGATATATTCACGAAATTTGGTATAGATTATTTTTTAAGGCAACAATGTAATCTCTGAAGAAGTTGTTCAGATCGGCTTACTATAGCATTTAGCTGCCATACAAACCAAACGATAGGAATCAAGGGCCTATATGGAAAACTTTCGCATTTGACGTCGTATCTTCACGAAATTTTACATGGATTACTGCGTAAAGTAATAATATAACCTCCAAAAAAATTTTTGCCGATCGGATTACTATAGCATATAGCTTCCATATAGCCTGAACTTATAGTTACTAAAAGAAATGAATCTGTGAAGGGTTTATTTGCTTTGGTGCAGCCGAAGTTAACGTTTTTTTTTTGTTTTGTATTCATTATGCGTTCATATCTTTATGTTTTGGTGAACGGGACTCTACCGAACGTGTGTATTCATTAATGGCTATTCGTGTGCATCATGTGATTTGCTCTCTTATAGAAGTAAGCATGTTATTCAACACAACTCTATTTCTTTAGATATTTTTCGAATATGATGTAGCGGCTTCGACGGATATTTCGGATAATGGTTTCTCTCATTCAGCAAGGAAGAAGGACGTTAAAGTATAGGTGAAGGAATTTTTTGTGTAAAAGTAAGAAAACCAAGTTGAAGGGAATCAGATTTTGAACCTGCCGAAAGGGCTGGGAAAAGGGGATGTTCATTATTTCATTTTAAAGCAAGCTTAGTCGTAGACTAGAGGGGTTTCAGTTGCAGAGCCATGTACATATACATATATCCATGTTAATGGCTGGCAAGATAGTTGTTTCAATGCAATTGTATTGACTACTAGAGTCTTCAAGAGTCCACTTACGCAGTAAACTTTCACTTGAACTAACTGATTTAATAAAAGTAAATTCTTATATGTATTTTATGATATGTGACCTGGTCTACGAAAATGGGGCTTAGGTGTCAAAAAATCAATTTTTTTTTTATTTTTTCAATTTTTTTTTTTATTTTTTTATTTTTTTTATTTTATTTTATTTTATTTTTTTTGACACCTAAGCCCCCTTTTCGTAGACCAGGTCACATAAATTTATGTTCTAATAAATACAAGAAAATCGGATATTCATACTAATAACATCTACTGAAACAATTTGTACTCAAACAAATTTTTGGTCGAATTTGTTTTTGTTTTTATATATCTTTATATTATGTTTTAATATGTGGTTTTTAAGCTACTTTGAACCGCTAAAAAATTTTAGCTATGAATTGCATCCTCTTCGCTTTAGTCATATTTACGCACTCCACATACCTATTTGTCCTGGTAGGTATGTAGTTGTTTACTATATTTTAAATAATATATTGACATTTTGATTTGAGTTTTTGCTATCACAAGCAATTATGAATAACAGCAGTTTTTACATTTACTTTGGAGGTAAACAAATGTGGTATGTAAATATTCATTGCATTTAAATTGAAAATTAAGTCTTTTTCACAATATTACTTTCTGAACGCTCCCAGCTTAAAAACTAGCATATAAATCATTTTTAATTTAGCTTAAAGGGGCTACGGCGGACTTATAGAAAACACGAATGTTTTTTTTATTTGTTTGTTGGCGATATATTTTAAATTTTTTTTTATAAAATCAATGGTACATTAAAGTAAAGTAAAAAAATCAGAGTAAGCTTAGAAATAGATGGTTTGCGTGAGGGAAGGTGTGGCTGCACCAATATTTTATACTAAAAGCTCGGAGGAGGACGGAGTTGATGCGGGGTTATACTTTCCAGAGTTAGGCACAAGACCGCCATTTACACTGTAGGACCATTGAAGTATATGTGCCATTGGTAAAGCCGCAGAGCTAAGCTTTAATGCACAGCCAAGCAGCAATGAAGGCAATAATCTCATTTCGTATGTCGGCCAGAAGTATCTTGGATAGCAGGGCAGCAGCGGATAGTGTAGCTATTAACAAGCAACTTCCGTTCTACTGAGTGTCAGGTCACAAAGATATCGAGGCTAATGAGATAGTAGACGAGGTTACTAAAATTGTCGTATCAACAGATACGTGATGGATAAACCGATGTATTGTCTATATGACAATCTGGACAGATGGATTACAGGGTAGTTCAAAACGCGATGGAACGATCTACCGGTTGTTGATCAGGACTATATTAAGTTCCTAAAGGCACATAGATAGGACTGTAGATACATGGATTAAATGCTTACTGGCCAAAGTCTCGTGGCGGCTCACTTCTATAGCGAGGAGCTGAAAGATCTAAAAGACTGCAGAAAAACTCAAGAGCAAAGCACTAGGGGAGCACCTCTTGTGCACTTGTACTGCACTGGCAAGGCAACGTCTAAAAGTTTTGGCTGCTCCATTGTATACGACACTGGAAGAGGTATCGTTAGTGAGGTCACAAAAAAGTCTTAAAGCAAGGAACCAAAACTGGTCCCGTGACGAATGGTTCATTAACCTGCCAGACTAACTTAACCCAACCTACTTATAAAACTTTACAAGGCGACAAGGAAATAGATGGATGCATGGCACAAATAAGTACTGTGATGTAGTAACATTCGATGTCCTAAAGGCATTCAACTTGGCTTATTAGCCGCATACAATAAGCGCTCTGAAATGTAAGGCAACAATAGCTTACTTGGTGTATCCAGCTACCTGTCAAATCGACTGTTACTTTACGATATTAAGGATGGACCAAAAAAAAAAAAAAAAAATGCGGTAACGGATTAAGTACCACAAGGCTGTGTGCTTGACTCACTGTTGTTGAATGTATTTTACGAGTGGAAGTTATGCATTCCACTACCGAGAGAGGTTCATATCATCGGATACGCGGATTTCACCGCAGCAACAGAACCTAAATAATAGCCATGGAAATCAAATTAATTGACGACATTTGAGAAGGCGACAAACGGTTGCGGGAGAAGATGCAGGCATGAGTGGAGAGAAAACTTTGCGAAACGGACTATTACCGTGATACCTATACCGTTCTCCGAGGTTGTTTAAGAGACCTTTTGTGATAGTCGCGGAGAAAACGCGCTGCACATCTCCTTTCCCTGCCCTAGATATGAAAATGAGTGAGAAGGGGGTCTGTGATATTTCTGCAAGAACTAAGAAAGAAAGAATGGCAACAGAGTGAGAACAGGAGGACGAAGCGAATGTCTAAGCTCGGCCTCACGATGTTATGACTAACGGCAGTTCCATGGGCCGTGCACAAGAAATGATCACGGAGTAAAGGTTTTCGAACGTAGGCGCTTTGTTCCGCAAGTTTGGATGAGCGTGATCCCGAATGAGAAGTACCTTTGGCGGACAATTCGAAACGTTCGCAAAACTGACGATGTCTTGAAAATTGCTCTCCGAAAAAAGTGACCAAATAGTTTTATAATATTCGAAAGCATTACTTCGAAGGAATCGAGACATAGCAAGCAATTTAAATTGCTAAAATTCAAAATTGCGTGGGGATGGCATCGCCAAAATTTGGATGAATTCTCTCTGATATATCTCTGCACCTACTAGACCAATTTCAACCAAATTCGCTAAGTAACATTATCATCAACACC
This sequence comes from Bactrocera correcta, assembly GCA_027475135.1. Lineage (NCBI taxonomy): Eukaryota > Metazoa > Arthropoda > Insecta > Diptera > Tephritidae > Bactrocera > Bactrocera correcta. Next base: position 6,437,489 of record CM050323.1, on the reverse strand, counting down.
CAAATAAGTGCGACAATAAGTACATTCAAAGCATTCCTAATAAAATTCGTTAAAAGCTTGATCGATTATGAAAATAAGAATTTATAGCAGCCGCAGTAGAAGTTCGATAGGAAATAATAGGGTCGAAACTTCTCTGGAAATATCATCTTACAATAATGCTGATTACATTCATCAGGAAACCACCTGTGGAACTACAAGTACAACAACCTTAACCACCGGCGCTACTCTGGAGTATTTAAGCTAAGTTAAAGCCACGAAAAAGCTTAAAGCAAAATAAATAATAATAATTAAAATCAATTTGATCAACGTGAAAATCTGCTAAGCACTTTATTTTCATTTTTACACCATTCATTAGTTTGATGATTCTTATATAAGTATAGATGTGTGTGTAATATTATCTTCACTTTTTGTAGGTATTCTCATGGTTTTCAGAATCGCTATACGCCTAATTTAACCTTCAAGCCTATGGCTTATCGTACTCGTAAAGTCCTTTATAATCATAAAGCACAAACATTAAACCAAGCATAAAACCTTGTTATTAACATGCTGTTGGCATATTTCTCAAAATCTAAAAAGAAACTTGTGCCCTTTAGGAATTTTGCAGCAGAATATGCGTAATTTAATTAGCTTTTAAGAATAAAAGTAAAGTGTAAAAGAGAAAAAAAAAAAAGAAAACGCGGTAGAAGCTATGGCATCTGAAAAGATGTGTTTGTTTTCAAATTAAACTACATTTAAATAATTTTTTTTACTAGAAAAGTACAGGTAATTACCAGAAATTTGTTTGCACAGCTTCCAAAATGACCCTTGATAAGGTGTTGTGCCATAGACTTTACACACTTATGACTCGTTACACTCACAACTTTTACCCACATGTCTACACTGAAGGCTGCTTGATCTCCTTATTTGCTAAGCCTGAGCTGCCTGGGTAAGAGCAACAACTTTACGCTCTCATAATCAATATTCAAGTCATAAGCGAAAGAAAAAGGCGTAAACACATTTCACCAACACACTTTGGCAACACATTTGCATGCAAATATGTATACATATGTATATGTGGCTATATACGGAGCAGTGTAAAGGTGTGCTAGCGTATTTAAGGATTCTGACAGCATGTGTGACAAGTCGAAGGATGTACTGCCACTCAAAATCGATTTGAAGGTAAGCTGAATAGAAATGCTTAATAATAGAACGTAGGTGTGGTCATAAAAGATTTTTTTTAAATTCCTCGGAGAAAATTGGTTGGAAATTCGCATGAGTGCCTAACGAAGTGAAAAAATAATGGAAACGTAACAGCAAAAACTAAACAGCAGCAAATGGAATGAGAAGAGGTAATAATATGTAGTCGTGTGAGTGGCGAAAATAAAATAGCACATCTGATTTTTATCAAATAACTTAGCAAATCCTAAAATTCGGATTAAATTAATATATTTATATATTATACGAGGGCTGCTATATATATTTCTGGCCTAATAATGAAAATAGGTAGATTTATCAACGAAAATGTTTTTTTTTTGTCGTTGGATTTGGCTCGTCTGAAAGACCCACACGGTCAATTGCTGTTTTGTTTCGGGCTCATATGCATAGATCCATGATTCGTCACCTGTGACGATCTTATAAACGTCTTTTGAAGCACCGCGATCGTATTTTTTCAGCATTTCTTTACACCAATCCACACGAGCCTTTTTTTGAGCGATTGTCAAATTGTGCGGGATCCAACAGAACAAACCTTTTTTACGACCAGGTCTTCGTGCAATATCGAATGTGTGCTGGTGGGAGAAATGCATAGGCATGCCTCTATCTGAAGGTATGTTACATGACGGTCTTGCATTATCAGTTCATGTACGGCATCGATGTTTTCTGGCACAACGGCTGTTTTTGGACGACCTTCACGGAATTCGTCTTTGAGCGAGCGTCGGCCACGATTGAATTCGTTGTACCAGTTTTTCACAGTGCTATAGGATGATGCTTCATAGCCATACAAAAATTTTAGTTCATCGATGCACTCTTGTCGTGATAATCCACGTCGAAAGTTGTGAAAAATGATCGCACGAAAATGTTCACGAGTTAATTCCATTTTTTGGCCGGCATGAATTTTTTAATTCCCTGTAAATAAAACAATTCACGAATAAATGACAAAACGTTCTGAGTAATGTTATGCTAAAAAATGTCAAACTTTCCAATGGAAATGTCAAATTGCACCTGGCAACACTTAGTGTTGCCTAGTCCAGAAATACATTTAGTAACCAACGTATATTAAGGTTGAGAACATAATTGGATGGAATTCCAACTCCAAAAAATCTTATTAGAAGTTGATTCTCATTGGAAGCTTCAATACTTAACAGTAACTCCGACGTATGTAACTTTAGAATCAGCATATTAGAACATAACTTTAGATTAATAATTTTTACTATGTATGAAATATAGGTAGAACTCAGACCATATTAAAAACAAAAATAGAAAAACATAAAGAAACAAGCTAAAAAGAAGCGAAAAGAACAATTTACCGAGTTTTGATATTTCAGTGTTATTCTTCTTCTTTACTGGCGTAGACATCGCTTATGCGGTTATAGCTGAGTTAACAACAGCGCGCCACTCGTTTCTTCTTTTCGCAAAGTGGCTCCAATTGGAGATTCCAAGCGTAGCCAGGTTCTTCTTCACCTGGTCTTTCCAATGAAGTGGCGGTCTTCCTCTTCTTCTGTTTTTTCTGGCGGATACTGCGCCATACTGGTAGTGAACGAGGGAAAAACGAAATATCTCCTGTCATCAAACAAATAGTCGTCGCACTCGCGACTTGGCTCCCACGTCACTGCTGACAATCATAACTTCGAAGTCGTGGATAATTTCGTCCATCTTGGAACCAGTATTACCACCAACAACAATGTCAGCCTCGAAGTCCAACGCTGAATAACTCTTGCCAACAAATGCTACTTTGGACTAAGCTGGCAATTGTCTCTCGCCGAACAAAAACAAACTTCTGTAAGTCTCTCATCATTCCCGTCCTGCTATATGCTGCGGAGGCATGGACAATGTCAACATCTGATGAGTCAGTCTTTTTACTTAAAAAACGATTATTATATATGTTAAACTTTTTTCGTGTATTTTTTCGAAAAGTTCATTAATAAAAAAAATTCAAAAAAATAGTCCCCAAAAGTAAATTTCTACAAAAGTTATGGTTATTTGAAAATAAAAAAGCCATTTTTTTTAGCAAAAAATAGCAAAGTTCATAACTTTTTTGAAGTTGGACAATAAATTTTGAAAAAGTTTTCAAAAATATTTTTCAAAGGGTAGAAAAGGATGGATTTCAGCAAAATCTAAAGGGGTCGGGTTCAAAAGTGGTCGATTTGGTATGGAATACCCCATATGTTTTGATGATTTGCATATTCTATGTATTCGTGAAATGCTGTGCTAAATATCTTTTATTAAAATAAACTGCAAAAAGCTTCAAAATTAAGTATAATGTGTTATTAGAAGTTTAAGAGGATATTTTTTATCTTAAATATCAAAATTACAAAATATTTTCGATTGCGGCTTTTTTATTTCTCTGGGTGTAATTGCGATATCAAGTAAACTGAATGTTCGAACATCTTCCTATTCGGTATACGAGGTGTGTTCAAAAAGTATCGCGAATTTTGAATTTTCGCGGGTTACGTATATTCGAATTTGGAATTTTTTGTGGAGTTATGTTGGTACTCATGACTCTCATTTATGCCGACAAGCTCGGCCATTTTGAATGTTCATTTAATTGTTGACAACTGCTTTGCTTTCACGTGTTTTGGATCGTCTTCGAGTTTTAAGGTTGGTACGCAGCTCTCAAGTAATTGCTCAAGAACAAAAATACATTATTTCTCAAGTAATGTTGACAGCTGGTTACGCATTGTGAATGATCCACATTAGAAGAGCAAAAGAGAATAAACAAAGTAAACAAACTTTGTGCGTATGCATGTATGTATGTATGTGTATGGTAACACAAATATTTTCATTGAGATTTAAGAAATGTTGTTGATGATTGGTTGGTTTTATACAACATTTCAAAATGGAATATACTTTATAATAATGATTTCAACTAATTTAGGATGAATTTGACGATTACTTCGAATTTCCCTCAAGAAACAATTGTTGATTTGATGTTTCTTCGCAAAACCAGGTTTGCCATATTCACATTTTATTGAAAAAAAGTATTAAAAATTAGTACTAGATTTCTTGAGAGCTGCGTACTAGCACAAGTAACTTTATCGCAGGAACGTTTCTGGACCGTTTCTTAAGCGTTTTTTTATATGAAGTTTTTACGTTTCTTGAGAGCTGCGTACTAAGCTTTACCTATTCAAAAAAAATGGATCAAAGAACCTGTATCAAAATTTGTGTGAAAAACGAAATTAAGTGCACGAATGCATTCCGAATGTTGACTGTGGCATACGGAGAAGCTACCTTGGACCGAAGCAACGTTTATCGGTGGTACAAAATGTTCTCAGAAGGCCGAGAAGATGTGAACGACGAAGAGCGTGCCGGACGCCCGAGCACTTCAACAACGGACAAAAAAATTAATGAAGTGGAGAAAATGGTATTGGCCAATCGTCGAATCACCGTTAGAGAAGTTGCTGACGACCTAAACATATCGATTGGCTCGTGCCATACGATTTTTATCAATGATTTGGGCATGAGAAATTCGTGCGAAATTCGTTCCAAAATTGCTCAATTGTGAGTTTATGGTTATGACGTGGAAACCATAGCTCAATAATCTCAATGGAAGCTGCCGCACGAACCAAGACCGAAAAAAGCGCGCCAAGTTCGGTCGAATGTGAAAGTTTTGCTGACAGTTTTCTTCGATTGCAGGGGCGTGGTGCATCATGAGTTCTTGTCACAAGGAAGAACGGTCAATAAGGAATATTACCTGCAAGTTATGCGCAATTTGCGCGAAGCAATCCGCCAGAAACGCCCGGATTTGTGGAAGAACAAAAATTGGTTTTTGCACCACGATAACGCCCCTGCTCACAATCGTTGCTTGTGCGCCCCTTTTTGGCCAAAAACAACATACTAATGATGCCGCAACCACCGTATTCCCCAGATCTAGCCCTCTGTGACTTTTTCTTACCCTCCCTCCTTTCCCTAAACTGAAGAGGCCCATGAAAGAATGACGCACGACGGCATCGAAGGAGGAGATGAAGAAGTTAAAAAAAAAATGATTTTTTGAAGTGCTTCGAAGAATGGAAAAACCGTTGGCACAAGTGTATAATATCTCATGGGGATTACTTTGAAGGGGACAAAATAGATATTCATGAATAAATAAATAATTTAAAAAAAAAACACAAAATTCGCGGTACTTTTTGAATACATCTCGTATGATGGCAACTCATTTTTGAGATGGAAATGTAAAGACAGCAACACTCTCCGAATTGTAATCTCTCAGACTGACCGATATTTCTCGTAAAAAATTAGCAACTGCCACCGGGGTATCCATGTTTGATATATAAAGACCATAACAGTTTTGGTCCGATGTTGAGAATTTTTAGATTTCGGATAGCATATCTCAAAAACACTAATTGTACAAAGTTTTATCCGAATTAATTCAGTGGTGGTTGATTTCTGTGCTGAGGAGCATACGAATCATATGGAATTTAATTTTATATTATATCGAAAGTAGGCGTGGTTGTAGTCTAATTTCGCCCATTTCCCCACTGTAATATTAAAATATCTCAGTAATATTACGAAGTGAATTTGGGTAAAATTGGTCCAGTAGATCACGAGATATGGAGTTTCAAAGGTTCAACTTTCACACAGACTCGGATGAAGCCCTTCGCATGAAAGTTTATGTTTCTAGTGCATTTATTTGTAGATTTATCGCATTATAACTATCTATAGATGATACAAAGAACCGTTATGTTAGGTTAGGTAAACTATTATATTCTGTTGGAACATGTTGCAAGTGTATAAAAATGTAAAAGACTGAAAATATAAATATATTTGATGAAATATTTTGTGATATGATGATTGAATGAATTAATTTTTAATTGTTAATTGATTAAATGATAACAAAAAAAAAAAATTAATTGACAACTAAGTTTAGTTCACAGTATATATTGTGGAAAGTGCAAAATTCTAAAGTTTTTTCCTGATGTTAAAATGAACGCTAATTTTGAGACGCTTTCACACTGACCTGCGCCTGGCATTCCTTTATTCCTTAGTTGAAAGTCCAGACACTTACATATATACACTCGTGTCAGCGCATAGTTTCGTGAATAGAAAACCTGTAATGTGCACCTTTGAAAAGCCACGGGGTGACTACCACATTTTAGCCACTTTGTGTAATGACCAGCCAAGCTAGCAACACTCTTTACCCAGCGTTGCATGCAACAGCTAATTATATTTGATGCACGAAGCCACCGCGTAGATTAAAGTTTAAACGTGCACACACCCTGAGATAAGCTCTTTGGACCTCAATACATATGTATATGCGCTTGTATGTATATGTCTGTATCGGGGTGTATATACTAGTACATACATATATGTATGTATGTATTAGTTTGTTGCGCTTGGTTACCCTTTTATTCTTTAATATTAAATATTGCGCCGGGCGAACAAAGCAAGATGAGTTGCTTTTGGCACAGATCAGCAGCGGAGGACACGCCAGCAGAACACTCTCGGACGCTTGCGGGGACTCTCCTGCTTAAACAGCACCCTGGGATTAAGGGCGATTCATGCGAGTACGAGGCCATGTGGAAGTAGTCATTTCGGTTGCAGGAGCGCCCAAATTGGCGGAGGAAAGTAATGGCAACACCTTAGATATGTTGTGCTATGTGTGTGCAACCACGTGTGTACGCTTTATATGCGCATATAAATGTGTGCGTATTGAATTTTGACTAAGCTTTGCTGCTGTGCGGCCGGATATCTTCATGGGTCGCTTGCTTTTTGACTGCTCCAGGCAATTGCTTTATTAAGAGTTTCTGCTCTACTTGATTCGGGAGGGTTGCGTGGCCGATGCTGTGGTTGATGAGCTCATAGGAAGTGCGAGGGTGTGATGACAGCACAGCAGTCCATATACGAGTCTTCTGGAGGCATACACATGAATATGCATGTAAATATACACCCACACACATATGGCCCATATGTAAGGGATTTTGTAAAAACCTATGAGAGTATGCGCGTATGTTTCCATAGTCTCGGTCATGGCTACCGTCGTGTTGCGAAAATCACAACCTTAAGGAGAACGGGCTTCATTGCAGCTACCCTGCAGGGATTATGTGATTGGTTATCAATTTTTATTTGTATGCGCAGTTGGAAAATTGTGTAGATTGTGGGTCTAAATCTAAGGAAAATCAGTGAATTACATTTTTGACAACAATAGAGATATTAGAATCGTTCGAAAGATGCCGTAATGGCAGAAATTTTGTTTTTGTTCAGCGTTTTGTAGTGTTATATCATGGAAAGACTTCATCTGCACAACCTTTACAAACTTTTACAAATCGTTCAACTTTATTATGAGAATTCACGTTCTGTAAAGAATTAGTTTTGCACGCTTCGCTCAATTTATTGTCAACATAATCGGGATACTGATATAATATTCCTAACATCATTACCCATCTTGAGACCCAGCATTCATTATTGGATAATATTCGACCAAAAAGACCACGTCCAGCACGTCCAATGAAGACTGTGAAGAATCGCTTCGGCGCCGTTCGTGGGAGTTCGGGCTGACGTATGGAACAGAGATCTTAAATTGAAAGCTTACAAAATACAGTTTGTGCAAGAACTGAAGCCTGTCGACCTTCCCAAGTGACATTCGACGTTTTCGAGCCAAATTTGTTTCAACGATGAGGCCCATTTCTGGCTAAGTGGGTATATAAATTAGCGAAATTGCCGCAATTGGGTCGAAGAGGAACCTAAAGAGACTCAAGAGCAGACATTTAATCCAGAAAGAACAATAACTTGGTGTGGTTTGCCGTTGAGAACGTAACCGTCGTTGTTGAGAACGTATCGCGCCATGACAACCGACTATTTTATGCGTGAAATTGAAGCTCGTGATCTTAGCGACATTTGGTTTCAATAAGACCGTGTGATATCACACCGTTAGACTTTTTCCTATGATGATGTGTAAAGTCCAAAGTCTATTCCAGTCGAAATGCTCGAACGAGTCATCGAAAATTAGACTCAATTGATGGATTATCTGAGACGTTGCCGCGACCATCATTTGGAAGAGATAACTTTTTAAAAAATAAATGCCAAAGAATGTTCTATCAAATAATTTTTCTGCTGGTTCCCGATAAAACAAACGCGTCTATAAAATCACTGAAACCTATTCGCCTCGGATGTATAAATAGACACTTATCAACTCGGGAATATCTGACTAATGGCAGTTTTTTCGCCCAAAACCCAATCTGCTAATGTTAGAGGAGCTTATAGTCTAAAGATTATACACATAACGTGAGATAAAACCTTTCTGGATATATTGGAGAGTTTAGTTCCATTGAAGTAGTGAATATCTGTGATGAGTTGAGTAGGGAACACTAAAATATCAAAACAAGCTGTCACTCAATCATACTTTCCATAGCTATTTATGATATGGGTCTCCAATTTATTATTTTCAAGTCGAATTATTGCTCGCAACTTCTTCAGCCAGATTATTCAATGCCTAAGTAATCTATGGTTTTAGGAATTCAATTTTCTAATTCTATTTTTTAAACTAGAACCGAATATTTTACAATTGCTCTGAGCTTTCCTGTAAGGACGTGCATACGAGTACATATGTATGTTATGTTCATAGGAAAGTACATGTGCTTCTCTGATGTATGTGCTGTGTATCCTGTATAATATCGCGTTTGAGAGGGTTGGTGTAGAGGCATTGTTAACGTATCTCTCACTTAGTTAACTTTAAATTAAATTCTGATGTTACATCTTTTAAGGATTTTTCACTTTCGTTACCGTCAATGCCGTCATATAAAGCCTAGATGTACGCCCTTTGTAGGTTTTCTTTTCATCTGCGCGAATGGCGGCGCGTGTACTTCATCTCACGTTTCTTCCACCACCATTTCGGTAGTAATGGCTCGAGACTCTGTTGCATACATCAAGTGTTTTCATAATACATATGTTATTTATTGGAACGCAACGCTGCTCTGGTGGTTTGCTATACCCTGAACAGGGTATATTATTAAGAAGGAAACTTTGGATGGCGATTTTGCAATGTATATGAAGTTTTTGAGACATCGTACTGAAATTTTGTTCTTTTCTCGCCATGAAGTTGTCATTTGCCGGAACCACTATAGTATATAACAGCAACTCAAATTGACCGATCAAAAGCAAGAAGGATATCTTCTCTAAAGATCTTTTGTTCTTTTTAAGTAACCTTAACTCGACTTGATTGTTGTTTAAATCAGGCAACTTGGGTAGAAAGAATTCTAGTTCTTGTCTGATTTGTAAAAATTAGTTATGCATATAGTTGTCATAAAAAATGTACATATGAAGGGTATTATAGCTTCGGACAGCCGAAGTTCACGTTTTTTTTTCTAAAGTAAATGCACTTAGGCCATATTGCTGCTAATCTTTGTATTTCTAGCACCCTCTGTATTTTTTTGTTTTTGGTTAGTGTGTTATGAGTGTCAGATGCCGAGTCTAGGGAAATATTAAATTAAATACTCAATATTTCAGTTTTTGTTTGCTTTTACTTAATCTTCTAACCACCATTATTGTCTCTTTTATATTTGTAGTAATGCTGTGTATGAAATTGTTGGATAATTGATTATTTCGCGAGTGTTTCCTTATATGAAACATATCTAAGGTGACCATAGTATGAGTTATTCCAAACCTAAAGTGGGACGGCTATATGAATTCGAAGAAAAGTTCAGACATTGACGGGTTATCTATACAACCTCTTGGAACCGTTTTGAAAAGTACCTTACAACATTTACTTATATATGTGAAAGAACTATTTATAAATTGGTCATTTATTCTATAACTCTACACATACATCCAGCTGGTGTCTTTTTGCGTCTTTTTTTTAGTAAAAACTAACAATAGTTTTCTAACAATATTTTTTGTTTTTCTCAAATAGGTCTAACTTTGTGTCCGAAAAAGTGTATTTTCCGGGAGTTTTTCTTCATTATTTTTAGGTTAAGCATACTTTAGGGAAAGTGCGCGTATTTTTATGGAAGTTTATTGTGAACGCACCAAGAGTGGTGATCTTGGATTGGAAGACGAACAGCGACCTGGAACGCGAAACAATTTTGAAGATGAGGAACTGGAAGCAATTGGTCTAATTGACTGGGCCATTTCGTGAGATAACAAATTTACCAAACTTGGTTTTCAATAAATCGATTGTGACATTTGCTGTGCGGCTTGTGGCGCCATCCTGTTGGAGCTAAATATTATCCAATTCGGACCAAAAATATTCGGTTATCACTGAGCGGTAGCGATTCCATTCATAGTACCGTGCCGGTTTTGATTATCATAAAAGAAATATTATTGATGCCGCCGGCTCATAAACCGCACCAAACCGTAATTTTTTCAGAGTACATCCATGTGGATTGCTGCCTGATCGATAACGCATATTTTGCTTATTGACGAAGCCATCCAGCCAGAAATGAACCTCATCGTTGAAATTTTCAAGTTATTACTCAGCCCAATTCCCGAATATACGACGATTCTGGTGGTCAAGCGGCTTCAGTTCTTGCGTCAATTTGATCTTGTAATGACTTAGGCCAAGATTTTTCCACAAAATTCTCCACAACGGCGTCACAGAGATGTCCAACGCTTGAGAAAGACGAGTGAGAGACTGATTTGGGTCTTTCTCATTTGATGCGCTAGGGGCAGTAATATTCTCGACAATACAGAAACATTTGGTACTGTGCCTGTGGATTCAAATTTTTCCACTAGACGCTCAGTTGTTGATCTGACAGGTTGTTAGTGACGACCATAAATTGAACGTAGCGCTCTTAAATTTGAAGCCACTGATTTCGAATTTCGATAGTAAATTTTAAGAATTTTGACTCGTTGTTGGATCGCATATCTTTCAATGATGAAATGGCTAACTTTAGTGAAGAGAAATGTTAAAAGAGCGGGAAAAATATGGCGACGTTTGTTGTCCTTATCGGTCTAGCGTCGCTATTGGAAACCCTACTATTTGCATAGAATTGTGACTGGTGAGGAAAAATGGATTCATTCCGACAATGCTAAGTACAAAAAACTAGCCAAATATGTACATATAATGCTAAAGTATTGCTCTGTATTTAGTATTATCAAAAGGGTATGCTATATTATGAGCTTCTGAAACAATTAATTGGAAAAGATACCGACAACAACTCATTAAAATGAAGAGAGCGACCGCCAAAATATGTCCAGAATATGCGACTAGACATGAGGAATTAATTTTCCATCATGACAATGCTCGGCCTCATGTTGCAAGACCGTTTAAATACTATTAAGAAAACAGTGACTAGGAAGTTTTCTCTCATGAGCTCCATAGTCCAGACTTTCTTCTTTCAGATTACCACCGGAATACGAATCAGAACCAAGGAATCAAAAATTAGTTTTATTCATTTTGTCCGCCAAGTCGGTACAGTTCTTCTGGGATGGAATTCACAGGTTGGCAGAAAGATGAAAAAATGCTATAACTTCAGATGGCTGATTTAGATGCATATCGTATATGTTTTTTTTAAAATAAAAGTTCAAATTAATAAAAAAAAACTCGCTTATCATATGGACAAAATACCATCCTACTACCTATTATATACAAGTATACTTGTATATATTATATAAGCATCTGACATGGACGACGGAAAACTATTATAGATTTGGAGCGTGTACACTAAAACGGTTCAATGGTTACGCTTGGAAATTCCATTTGTTTGCCGTAGTGTTTGCCAAAGAAATGTCAAAATTTCAATTGTAACGGCATTTGTTTAGCTACAGTAAAAACAAAAAGGACGAAGGACACTGAATTGAAATATATTTATATGTATACATTAGGTAAGCCCTAACCAAACATATTTGGTTAACAATATGTACTATACTTTATAAGAAAATAAATTATTAGACCTCCTTTCTAAGAACTTTAAAGCCTGAAAATGCCCTTTGGAAGCATGCTAAAGATTTGAAGACTTTTTGAAACAAGCTAAGATGTTTAGTAGTTACCCTTGACAATCGTTTACTTCGCTTGATATCTTTGTCTTTATTGCATTGATGGTATTTTATAAAGTTTGAAGAATATGAAAAACAAGGAAATAGGAATTGTGTAAGAGTGAAAGATGTTGGTCTTGTGGTGAACGAGGGCAAGGCAAAATATGTGGAAGCCACACATAAAGACTCCTTTCGTTTTAGGAACTATGCCACTGTTAGCAGCTATAAATTTGAAAAAGTTAAGCACTCTGACAGTTGAGAAGCACATCCCTCTCTTGACGAATACAAAAACAGAAGTACGCTCTATAAGTTGTTAGTTATTCCCGTCCAACTATGCGGCACAGGACCATGGTCGATGACAACGCGAATTGAGAAAGCACTTGGAGCATACGAGAGTACTGTTCTTCACAAGATCTTTGAAGCCGTCCACGTGTGCGATGAATATCGAAGAATATAGAACCACAAACTGTATGAGCTCTGTGGCGACAATGATCTAGTTAAGCGATTAAATATGCAACGAATACGCTGGTTAGGCCATGTCGTTCACATAAAAGATGGTGCTCCAGTGCTCAACTGGCGCAGTTTTATGTTGTCGGTCCGAACCTATCCAAGCTTGTACTCTAAAGAAGTTTAATATTAAGTATTTCAGAGTGAGCTATATTTCGTAGTACTTTTTGGTCCAATAAGGATCACACTAATGCACATAAAAAGTTATATGTATATATATATATATTTTAACGATGGCAATTGTAGGTGGTTGGTGCTCAATGAACTGTAACAAATTGCAAACGGAAACTGTAGGCAACTAGAAGTAAACGAAATGAAAATGAAATGTGCAGCGAAAGGAAATAACGGAGGAAACGACAACCGAAGCAGGAAATATTTTCGCAAGGCGATTGACTGACTGACTGACTGACATTCACCGCCACACCTACCTACATACAGACATACAGGCGTACTATGCAAAGAGCGAAGGGAGTACAATCAGCGAAGAAATCGGGCAGAAACATTGGCAACTGAGCAACAAAGTCTTATCCAACAGAAAATAAAATGCCGTCACAGAAAGCTTATACATAAAGCTATACAGACACACTTAAATATATTCGTTAATACAAGTGTAAAATTTTCTTTATTTGACGCCTTCTCAGAGAAAAAATTTAATTAAGCGCAAAAGCCAGAAACAGAATCACAAAAAAGCGGTTGCCTCTGCGTTAGCGCTGACATTTTCACCAATCCACCTGAATCGGAAGGAGGGTTCGCTCCATTTGGGAATCGCATGCTTTCTTTTCCTAATTAAAATACTTCAAGGCATTGCTGGAAATGAAATTATTTCTAATTAAACCAATTTCTTTGCAATTTGCAGTTTTACTTCGCTGTTCCTCGTTAGTCGCTCTTTGTAATTTTTTTATTAAGAATGCGAGCGGATGATAGAAAGACACCGGCTTAGTATGTACCGTACGAGTATATTTAAGGACGATTTGAGTTGCTAAGAAAATATTTAAAGGAAATTATCATTCAACCCGATTATGTTATGAAATTTTATCTAAATTAGTCATTAGATTTTTCCCATTTCCTTGTGGGAGAAACTTAAATATCTATACCTAGTTGTAAAGACGCATGCTACCATGTTTAGAAGTTCACGCTGTTCACTTGGGAGTGGCCAGAAACGATTCTTTTACATATGACTCAAGTACGACTTCCGATCTTAGATCAAGTATCCTCTAGGTAGCCAAAAAAACATCCATCTGAAGGCGAGTTAGAATGAGAAGTCGCATCATCCCTTCCTAGGGATCTGGATTTAGGACCGGTCACTTAAAAAAGCACTCCAATGAAAAGGGCTCGGAACTCGGATGATCAACAAAGCGGCCAGGTCGATGGATTGCCGGCCGTGCTAATACGGAGGCGAAGAACTGATGAGAAGAATGCATCAGCTTCTTTGCAGAAAATGGTCAGATGAAAGCACGCCTGACCTGGAATTTAAGTGTGCTTTGTCCAATCCACAAAAAGGGGAATAAGCCTCTGTAACATCGTTTTCGAGAGAGAGTTTCTGCGGAAGCTTTATGGTCCTTTGCGCGTTGACAACGGCGAATACTGCATTCGAACGTTCCAGCACTGAAAGTATTCTACGCGGTACCTGAAAGGTGAAACAGAGGAAGAGGAAGACCTCCACTCCGTTGGAGAGTTTAGGTAGAGAAGGACTTGACTACACTTGTCATCTCTAATTGGCACCTAATTGCGAAAAGAAGAAACAAATGGCGCACTGTCGCAAACTCGGCTATACCGCATAAGCGATGTCTACGCCATTAAGAAAAATAAATAATTATTCAGCAAAGAAGTTTTATTAAATTTTGTGTGCGGAATCAAATGTCTGGTGGCGAAAGTTCAGAATGTTGGAAAATGATAATTTTTTATCTCGAAAAAGTGTTTTTGATCGTTACAAATTATTCAAAGAGGATAGATAACGAACCACGTCCAAGACGGCCCTTAACGTCAATTGATGATCAGCACGTCTATAAAATAAAATAAATTGATGCTTGAGAATCAACAAGAGATTCAGTCAGAGATCTTACTGGCATCATTGAAATATCGGAATAAACCATTTTGAAATATCATTTAGGCCCAAGAAAATTAAAAGCACGATTGGGTCAAAAATCTCTCAATTTTTTTAGAAAAACAGGGACTGTGAGTCAATACTTTCCGACTACCAGGATAGCATGGAATGTATTATTACTGGGGATGAGTCTTGGAACTATGCTTACGATTCGGAACAGATGATCAATCAGACGAATATCGCGCCGAAGGTAAGCCTAAGCTGGAAAAACCACGTCAAAGCAGGTCAAAAATCAAAGTTATTCTTCGATTATCGAGGCGCTCCGCATTACTGATTTCTGACCAGCCAAACTGTCAACAAGGAATACCATTTTAGTATTATGCGTCGAAGCTATTCGTAAAAAGAAGTCGGAATTGTGGGACGATAACTCTTCCACGATAATGCGCAGTTGGATACAGTATTGATTCTCCGTGAGTTTTACGCCGAATTTTCAACTAATATAGTGCCGTAACTACCGTATTCGCCTGATTTAGCTCCGTGTGTCTTCTGAATAATCAGTAAACTCAAACGACTGTCCCGGAGAAACCGTATGAGTCAATTGAAGACATTAAATGAGAACCACTTCGCTCATTGAAGGCTATTTCCGTAAAAGACTTTAACAACTGTTGCGAGGATCCGAAAAAACGTTGGCACAAGTGTATTGGGGCCAAGGGCGATAGATTTAGATGACATTATTCATTGCCTGAAAGTGAGTTTTGTATGAAATGGGCATTTCCTCATAGAAAAGTATTTTTTAAGCACCGTTCGATGATGTTATTATAAGACGAAGATATCATATCTGTTTAAGCATTAAGACCGCAATGTGAAATTTTTGTAACGGCCAATAATTATAATAAGATTCCGATAAGAATAAATAAAAATAGGAGCATGTGTCTGGTGGAAACTGTATACCACGGCCTTATTATGACTCTCGACGGCGCTGTTACTTATTATGATTATGAAGCCAAACAATCGTAATTTAAAGAGTGGGGCAAAGCTTATGGTCATAAAAATTGAATAGTGTTGTGATCAAACAGAATCAATTATCATATTGATATTATGGAAGAGGACTTCAAATTTCAACCTTCTACCGAATTTTCGTGATGATTGTGGTTACCGAAGACGTGTGTCTGAAAGCCAAATGTATGGATGGAAATAAGTAAAATTGAATAATATCCGGGGCATAACTGTACTTACAAATATATTCGCACTCGTATTTGTATAATTATGCTAACCTCGTATTGACCGCAGTCAATTAAGATGCTGCCACACGAGGCCACAGCCATGCCACACTGTAATTA
Organism: Bactrocera correcta; assembly: GCA_027475135.1. Classification (NCBI taxonomy): domain Eukaryota; kingdom Metazoa; phylum Arthropoda; class Insecta; order Diptera; family Tephritidae; genus Bactrocera; species Bactrocera correcta. Next base: position 6,421,496 of record CM050323.1, on the reverse strand, counting down.
TGACCATACATTTATGTTTATGTGCAAATCAACGGATGTATATAAAAGCTTAGAAATCTATACACCTACCATATTTTACCAGTGGGGCATTTAATTTCCCGCACAAATACATTATTCCATCTGATATGTCGAAGCGAAAGTGAGTGACCACCACATTGCTATAGGAAAGATGAATGGTGTCGTAATGACAATGTTATTACTTTGTGAAAAACACCAAAGGAGCACATGTGCTCAGAGCTAAGGAAATCGGCCAGGTGCTTTGCCTTGGCTCAAACGAACTGGAAAAGCAAGTATTAGACGCATATCAGCAGCAATTACCTGGGCAACAGCGCACACATTCTGCGAACAAACAAACATGCAAGCAAATTGATTGCAACTGTGTGTATGGCTATTGACAGGACCAATTTCACGAGGCACAGTGGTCCAGTCTAATAAGAGGAAGTGTTATAAAAAATATTAAAAACAAAATAAAAGTTCAAGGGGTAAAATAAAATGAAAAATAGTTAACGTCATAATAGTTAATTTATGGTAAGATATTCATAATACTGTGTCCAAGAAATAAGAGGACATTTACATTTAAACTGCGCGCGTTGAAGGATTTGAAGAATTATTTTTTTTTTAGGTTGGTAGTACTGTCAGTCACATTTATGTCAAATTTCATGTCAATATATTCATTAGTGATTGAGATACGTGTCGTTTTGTGAGCTGCTAAAAGTGAGTTTTTCGTTTTTTGCGTTGTCGAAATTTGTTGAGCAAATAATTTGCATTAAATTTTGTTTACGGAATCAATTTTCTGCTGCGGATACGTTGAGGCTGGTGCAGAAAACCTTTGGTGATGAGGCTATGTCTAAAAAAAATGTTTACAAGTGGTATAGTGAGTTCCAAGCCGGCCGTGAACGTGTCGAAGGCGAAGAGCGTCCAGGGCGACCATCAACCTCAACCGACGAATCTCACTTTCAACAAATCAAAGATTTGGTGTTGAAACACCATCGATTAACAATTAGAGACCTTGCTGATGAAGTTGGCATATCGAAAGGCTCAGCCAATACCATTTTGAAGAATGTTTTGGGCCTCAAGCGCGTCAAATCTCGACTGGTACCAAAAACATTGAATTTTTTTGAAAAAAGGCGTCGCGTTAAAGTGTGTGAAACTATGCTTTCCGACTACCAGGGTGTCATAAAACGGAGTATAACTGGAAATGAGACTTGGATCTATACTTACGACTCTGAAATAACCGATCAATCGAGCGAATATCGTGCCAAAATAGACCCATATCGTTCCGCAACCACCGTATTCACCTGATTTGACGCCGTGCGACTTCTGGCTGTTCACCAAGCTCAAAAGACCGCTCCGGGGACACCGTTTTTATGCGATAGAGGAGATTCAAGCCGCAGCGAAGACGGAACTGAAGACCATCCCGGAAAGTGACTACAACTAGTGTTTCGAAGATTGGAAAACCCGTTGGCATAAGTGCATTGCATCGGGAGGGGATAACTTTAAAGGGGATGGAATTGATTTGGAAGTATAAATAAAGAATTTTCAAAATAAATACAATGTCACCTTTTTGGGCACAGTATATACACTACTGCATGCGTTTTAATCAATTGTCTCAGCCCTTTTGCCACTTTGATTGAGGTATCTCCGAAACATGCCCTTTGAACGCATCAACGGCCTCTTCAGGTGTCGATAAACGTTGACCTCTTAGTTTATTTTGTTTCGGTATGAGAATTTTTATTTAGAAGTCATTCGCAGCCATGTCGGGACCTTACGGTGATTTACATTTCAAATCCATGTTTTAAGTGCTCAGAAATGCAATTGCTTCAGCCGATGTGAGAGAGGTCGCATTGTCATGGAGAAGATTGGTCAGTCTTCAGTGTTTGTTTTTCCTAATTTCTTGAACAAGTATTGGCAAAAAAAAATAACTGTTTATGACTCAGAAGTTCTGCATTGTTTTATGAGTACCACTTGGCTGCGACATGTCGACAGGCAACCATTTGCTTGGAAATACTTAGTGCTCAGCAACTTCTTTTGGATTCGGCTCAACTTGAAAAACCCATACAGTCGACTGCTGTTCACATTCGGGCTCATACATATAAATTCCCGATTCATCTCCTATCACTATTACATAGACGTGTTTCGAAGCACCATTATTCAATTATTTAAACATTTCTCTCAACTAATTGACGCGAGTCTTTATTTGAGCCACTGACAAATTGTGTGGGATAAAACGTGAATATTTTTTTTCAGAAAATGTACATGCAATATTCAATGTATACTGCTTTTAATGATGCCTATAGTTTTCTCAATCGCAAGATAGGTCCCTTGACGATCTTGCAATATGAGTTTCCACACAGTATCAATAGTGTCTAGAGAAACAACTGATTTTGGGCGACCTTCACGAAATTTGTCTTTGAGTGATCTACGACATCGATTAAATTTACCATATAAGTGATAAATACTGGTCCTCGCTGAAGCTTCAACGCAAAAAATTTAATTAAGTTCATCGAGGCACTATTGTTGAGTGAATCTACGTGGAATGTCGTAAAAAATAATCGCGCAAAAATTATGGCGATTTAATTTCATTTTTTGGTCACAATGAATATTTTAAGTTATTTTAAACAACACAAAGAGCGCTCGTTTGTCAGAACTATGTACTATAATATCAAAAATGTCAAACTTTACGATTAAGTTGTGAGTTGGTAGATTCCAATGCTAGGATTTGCCAAATTCCGAGATAGATGTTTGGCTTTTACATACTTGCTTATACTCTTACGTATGGTGTGCTTATTTAAAGGCATTCCAACAAGCTCTTATAACGTTCATTCATGCTCACAAATGTATACTAATTTTATGAACTTAAACATTTTTCCAAGTTTTAGTTTACTAAATTGTTTTTGAATTTTATTGCATGTATATTTTATAAAATATTTCATATCGTTCAAAGTTAAAAATGAAGGTATTTTCTTTGAATGCATTCCACTGTGAAGAACGGCCAACTGTTATCGCTTACACGCTTGTTGAGTGTCCCTGATGTACTTGCTGAACCGAGGATCTGGTGATGTAACAGCATCGAATGCAAACGGTAGAGTCCTTGACCGGCTGAAGTGATTTGTTGTGCAGTAGCAGCTCGAAATTGATTGGCAGTTTGTTGAAGATTTCTGGAATTTGTGTGCATTAAAATCAACTCTAAGTGCCGTAAAGTGGAATCATGCATTTATGGAATGCATATTTAGCTTTCAAAGCTTTCTATGATGTATAAGTTAATTGCAACGGAAATTTCAAAGCAGAATAGCTATATATTTGAAAATAAGCACTTTTTTGTAAATATTTTTCAAACAATTTTCATTTTTTATTTTTTTTACTTTCAGTGGAAACATTTATCAGTAATACGGATTATAAAACAGCGAGAAAACTTCACCGTAAAAATAAAATTCCAGTGTTCTTATACGAAGATAAACTCTACTATCTTTGTATCATCAGATCGAAATAAATTTGTATAAAAAATTTTTATCAAATCCTCAATTATACCAATTCATCCTATTAAAAACAAGCAAGGCAATTCAAATGAGAAATTTGTGATTAAAACTCAACCGAAGAGGCTAAATTAAATAAACTTAGTTGATGTGGATAGACTAGACGGAGCGAAGTTTATTATATTAAGGATAATAGGTTTAGACCATAGTCTAAACAAACTTCATTCGTATTCAGACCCAAAGCATTAATAACATCAATAATTATAATATCACAGTGTGTGATCCATTTCGAGGTTCTCTACTATTTTTGAAGAAAAAACAGAGAAATTTTAATTTTATGAGAAATATTTATTATCATTCGAAAAAACTTTCTTTGCATTTATTTTTTTTCATTCAAATGTTGGCCGCGGCTACGTCTCATATGGTAAATCCCTTGAGTCCAATATTCAATGACTCTTTTGAGCCATTCCATTGGTAACTGGCGGATGATATGCGTGATGGTTTGCTCTAAGGCTTCAATCGAAGCGTGATTGTGCGCATAGAGTTTAGGTACTAAGTATCCCCACAGGAAGCAGTCTAACGGTGTGATATCTCACGATCTTGGTGCCAATCGACAGGTCCAAAATGTAAAATTGTCTGCTCACCGAAGTTTTATCTCAATAAATCCATTGATTGATGCGATGTGTGGGAAGGGGCACCGTCTTGTTGAAACCAAATGTCGCCGAGATCACGACGGTTACGTTCTCACCGGCAACATTTTGAAGAAATATGGACCAATGGTTACATCGGTCTACAAAACATATCAAACCGTTATTTTTTCTGGATGAAATGTCAGCTGTTGAATCGTTTCCAGTGCTTTTTTGCCTTCTTTACATACTAATTGAGCCAGAAATTGGCCTCATCGCTGAAAAAAATTTGGCTCGAAAACGTCGGATCTTCTGGAAACTTTTCAAGAATGCATAGAACGAAGCGATTTTGCTAGTTGTATTTGTACGCTTTCAATTTAAGATCTCGACGTAAAATGCGGCAATTCGATCCATACGTCAGTCCGAGTTGCTGCGAATGGTGCCGAATGGACTCACCACGGTCTTCGTGTACACTCTCAGCTGCGGCTGTTATATTTTCTTCACTGCGTGCTTCAGGTGGTCTTTTTAGTCGAATATTACGCAATAATAGATGCTGGGTCTTAAGATGAGAATAGCACGCTCAGTAGGCCGATCATTTTGAGCATATGTTGAGCGAAGCGCGCGAAAAGTTTCTAAGTTTTCGAAAAGTTGAACGAACTGTAAATTAACCATGATGAATTCCCAAATAATACTGAACAAAATTACCATTAAAGTTTGACACGACTAACTGCTGATTTGTCAAAAAAAGGCCATTGAAAAAAGTACCTCTACTTCGATAACCCGTTCCATATTATTAAACAAATGATTTCTCAATTTCATTACGGTTCTTCATATACCTTCACCAATATCTAAAGAATAAAATCAACCGGACGGTTCAAAATCCTGAAATTAGCTATAAGGGGCTGAGGTAGATTTTAACCCCATTTTTTCTCTTACTTTTTTTGAGATATTTCAATCAGCCGGAAGTTCGAAAGTCTTTCCTGTGTGTATATGGGGATCAAGGGAAATATTGACCCATATCCACTCCAAGCTTGACTTATAGACATGAAATTATCAGGAAACATTTCTTACCGAATTTCATTCACATATTTCACATATTTACCGATATTTTCGGTAAAAAGTCGGTATCTGCGGCTTGAATAGTTTTGATCCGCTCTTGAGAGTTTTTAGACTTCGGATGGCAGACTTGATGACTCAGATGGCAGTTCATTATTTGTGCAAAGTCTTTTTCCGATATATACGCTGGTGCTTTAATCAAAATATGAATTTTAAATCCTAAATACTCGTAAACCTTGAACGGCGTACTCAACAAGAATTTTATGTCCTTAAAAAGAAATGTAAAATTTCAAATAACTTCAGTTTAGTCCATGTATGACATGTATGACATGTATGTAGATATATGTCTGTTTTTGTGTTAGGGTGATCTCTAAATTTAATTTTTTAAGTAATAACTCCGATTAGAGACGGCTTACGATGTACTAAAACATAAAAACAAAGCTACGTACGCAAACATATATTTAAGGGCTATCTAGACCAAAATTTCGCAGATAAAATCTTTGACTCTGGTAGTAATAACTTTTGATATTATACATGCACTTAACTAGTTATATAATTGGTAAATTTTAATCAACTATATGACTTTTTGAAGATGTCTTTTTGTCTTTAGTTGCCAAGAAGCGATCGCTTGAGTGATTTAATTTTGAAAACATAAATTCTTCAAGAAAATAAGAAATGTTTTATCTGACACAACTTGTGAATATGATTTTTTTTGGATCACCTTAATGAAAATATTGTATATGGGCACAGACTCACAGCCTTACAGCCTCACATGCGAGTGAAGCTTCGCTGGTTTCCATATGCCGCCTGCTGTTGTGAACATTTCCAAATTGTGCTAATTAGTGCTGCATCAACTTTGTTGTTGTGCATAACTGTACAAACTTATTGAAGTGCATGTGCGTATATCAACGCCTCTGGCGAAATAGCAATAGCAACAAAACAAATCCAAACCGTAGCGTGATTGCAGTTATGCTACAAAATACGTGCCGAAAAACTTGTTGCAAATTGCTGCACTTGAAATGTGACAGGATAAATTCGCAGCACACGTATGCGTCGGCTGCGTGCACATAGTATGAATGCTGAACTTTTGACTGGAAATTTCATCCATCACTCAAAACTTGGTGGCCGAATGTGTTTCCTCCAAACGGGAAGTGGAAAACAGGAGAAGAATGCTTCAAAAATTTGCAACAAATCTCATGACAGCCGAAATGGAAATCGAAATGTTGCAAGGTGGCGCAGGTGGTACAGTGCGCAAGATGTGCAAAGTTTTAAGAAAATTGAATTCTACTCGGTAGGAAAATGAGACTTGGTGTAAAGAAAAGTGATGCTCCCATGTAGTAGCTTTTCGGTACCATTAACATTTTGTAGTTCCATTTTGGAGATGAGAACTGAATGAAAATTTAGTTCAAAATCGCCAAACTTACACCCGCACGTAGTTCGTGAGATAAAACCGAAAATTATGCTGACCAAATTTATTAATGACAGCGACAGAGAATGTCTTTATAAATAGTGTCTGCCGGCAAACGGCTGCATATAAGTCGGGTTTCATGTCTCAACGACGTTCTGAGTAACGAAAAAGCTGATGAATTTGCCGAAAGTGCCGCTTGACATCCGAATCAGTACCGGAAACACGTAAGTAGCTAAAAACGATGAAATTTCCGAAAGACTGGTAGACTCATTAAGATGAGAGTGAATAGAGCCAAACAGGATCGCCAAGATTATGTGGAAGGGAGCGGATAGCAAACACGCATGCTTTTTGCACACACGGTCTCCAACAGTCTGCAGTAGTCACTGAACCAGTCACAGGACAAAACTTACTGGCATTACATTAGTGCTGTATGAGCATTATCAATGATGACACATGTGGAAAATGCAGAGAAATAGACATGAGGGAGTCAGTGGAGAAATTCTTCTGCTTCTATGTGACTTTATCTAGAGCTGGGGTTAGGTACCTATTAGCTTCGTAGCAAGGGACTGGATGAAGTATCTTAATTAGATATCAAGTCTTTATTCAACTTCGCAAAGGTCTTGACTTTATGAACGGTTGTCGCATTTTTGGCATTTTATTAATATAATAAGCATCGTTCGTGTTCGCTATTCGTCGAATTGTTGAAAATTTCAACCATATGTTTTCTTTACATAATATTCAAGTGCCAATAAGACAAAGAAACGCTCGAATTAATGAAAGTTTTGTTACCGTTCAGACAAGTGTTGATGAAGACCGCAATTTGTCGGTTTTAAGACGCTCTCAAAAATTTGGACCTGTCTCAAACCACGACTTGGCGGGTTTTCAGAAAGAATGTGGGCTTGCATCCGTATAAAGTTGTTCTCACTCAGGAACTAGAGCCATTGGACTACTGTAAGCGTTGTGTTTGCCTTGGAACAACTTCAAAAGTTAACAATTTTTTCAAGAAAACCATATTCTCTGATGAGGCTCAATTTCCTCTGAGTACGAAGAAAATCCACAAATTATATTCACCTCAACTGACAGTTTGGTGTGTTTTTTTATGGTGGAATCATCGGTTCGAACTTCTTTCAAAATGAAGCTGGTGACTCCGTTACCAACCTCTGGAGAGCGGTATGGATGATAACCAACTTTTTACGTTCGCAATTAGAAGAAGTTGATTCTGAAAACATTTGATTCCAACAAGAGGAGGCAAGGTGTCACACAGCATGGTGATTATCGAATTATTACGAAAAAGGTTTGAAGATTCGATTATTTCAAGAAATTCTAACATTGAACGGCCTCAAAGATGCTGCGATTTAACACCATCAGATTACTTCTCTAAAATTTGGTTCACTGAATTTGTTTCTGGAAAAAAAAGTCGTGAAGGTCATTTGAATGCTGTTATATTTGGAACTCGGATTATACTTCACATTAAAAACGCATAGAAGACATTTAAATTTCCTTAACAATTAGTGCGTTTTTGCATTTATGAAACCACTCTTATTGGAAAACCTTGTTATTAGAGGTAACGTCTATTACCTTCATTTATTTTTTAGGTTTGGTTATATTAAGTGTTAACACCATATACCTCAACATATCGCTGCTTTCCATGTTATATTACTCAGTTTATGCATTCAGTTAAAATGTGTGGCTCGCTCTCTTCCCAAATATTCCATAAAAGCACATGCAGTGTTGAAATTCATCGGCAATATGAGAAGGATACACTCTTAATGTTATTATAAAGCGTTTGCTTTACTTCAAGTGAAAAATTTTATGCCTTTGCGGTTGCTGTAATACAGTGAAGTCTTCTATAAAGAAACACTGCCGGGACCAGCCTTAATGACCGGTTAATAGGGCTGTGCGCTTGATAGATTGTAATAAACATTAAAAAAATAATGGAATTTTTGAAATTCAGTTATTCAACATGAAGTTTTGGCGCAGATATTTGACAAAGAGGCCCGAAACTTGAATTCAGCTGCCAAAGCAAAAATGTAAATATTCACAAAGCCACGAATATAATGTTTTTTTTCTTCTATTTTTCTATTTTTCCTACCAGGTTTATTAAAAACAGCCAAAAAAAAGTCCACGTCTGCGTGTAAATAAGACTACTACAACTCCACTCCAAATTTTATTTGAAATCATTATACAAACATACAAAAAACTGTTTATTTGTGTGAGTAATTTTCCTGAAATACAAATTTTTCTCTTTATTTGAGACCATATCCCATTTATATGTATACAATCGAAAGCTTCAGGAGCGGATTCGCATTTTAGGACTGCTCCACTTTACCAGACCACAGTTACCGTGTCTATCTGTCTGGCTGGGTTTTTTTTTGCTGCTGACTAACAGTTCTGCGGTTCTTGCTCTTTCTCCATACACTTACCGAGTCCTTAATGTGCTTTGTTTGTTGCTGTTGTCATTTTTGTGTTGCTGTTGCCAGTGCGGGCGGCAGCAGCAGTTACTGCTAATGCCTGCTGATGTGGAAACTTCCCAGGCAATTTCCGCTTTAAGTGCCATTAAATTCGTATTCGTTTAATGAGCTTTCAACATGATGCTCGAGTTTTATTTTAATGACTTTCGATTCCTATATTATGCATATATATGTATATTTATGTATGTAAGCTTATGCATTATAAGACTGTGTATATACACAATATGAGCTCAGTAGAGAGGATTACAAAAAAATATTAAAATATAAAATAAAAGGAAATAAAGCATAACAACAGCGTCCTGTCATCAGCAGCATCATCATTATCATCATCGGCATCATCTGTGCCAGGATTGGTGCGGCAGTTTTCACTGCCACTGCTGCACGGCGTCTGGCAGCTCGATTATTTATTTGTTGCTCCTATGCGAACTTCCTTCCTTCCCACTCATTACATTCTTTAATTTCACATTTGCCAATTTAACAGCTCCTTTGTACTCCACGTTGCCATTAATCCGTTGAGCGCCTTACCAGCTTCTCACTCAGCTCAGTCATTAACTTGCCAGCAACCCGATTGCTGCTTGGTTGCCTTGGTTGGTGCGATGCCTTGCTGTCTTTTGCTAATGTTTAGCGTTTTATTCAAGCGCCTTGAAGTATGCAATGTTTACCGTTCAACGCAATGTTGCTTTGGATTTGACAGCAGTGCTGGTGCTCCAGTGATTCGTTGAAGCGTTGGCTTGAGAAGTCTCTAAATTGCATTTACAAAGTGTGCAAATATTTATAGCAGATTTCCATGATTTTTCAAAGCAGCTATTTCTCAGTTTTAGCTTTACAATGTATTTGTTTGCTCAAAACAGCATGGAGAGTGTGTACACTGAGAGACAATTTCAATCAGATCTTATCTAATATGTACGTGAGGCTATGTGGTGGGTTTTAATTCCTTGGAAAACAGTGGTTTCGATTTTATTTTCGCTCATGAGTTCGATCGTGATTATTTGGAAAAGTTGCAAAAAATACTGAGAGATTATTTATGAGAAATATTTAATACTTTTAAGTTAATCACAACAAAGCAGCTATGTATAAGTGGTTAGAATACGTCACCTGAATGTTTCCAAACGCTTCAGTTCTGTAACGATTGCAATTCTGGTGTTGCACATAGGGTTGTTATCATATCGAATAGTCATTGTTGACAATGCTCTAACGTTATAGAGTTATTCTGCTTTAGATTTCGGGGTTGACATTGTTGTTGGTGTTAATACTGGTTCCAAGGTAGACGAAATTATCTACAAATACGAAATTATGAGTGTCAACAGTGACGTGAGAATCAAATCGCGAGTACAACGACAGTTGGGTTGATGAAAAGAGATATTTCGTCCTCGTTCACAACCAGACCCATACGCTTCGCTTTCTTATCGGATCTCGAGAAAGCAGAGCTAACGGCGCGGTTGTTGAGGTCAATGGTATCAATATCATCTGCATATGCCAGCAGCTGTACACTCTTATAGAATATTGTGTATTCTCTATTTCGTTCTGCAGCTAGTACTATTTTCTCCAGTAATGCAGTGAAGAAGTTACACGATAAGTAGTCTCGTTGTCTGAAACCTCGTTTGGTATAGAATGTCTCGCAGAGGCTTTCGTGTTACTCAACGTTACCTTGTACAGCGGTATTAGCATTGCGGGAATACCAAGTTCAGACATAGCGACATATTAAGAGGTTAGGGTTAGTCAGAATTTTCAAAAAACAATTATATTATTTTTTTGCATTTTTAAGTTAATGTTAATCTTAAAAATATTCTCTGAAAATTTCACGTTGATCCGATAATTAGTGTTTGAGTTATTCGACAAATAACAAAGAGGGCTCGGGCACTTCAAAGCGCTAGTGTGAAACTTTAAACGCGTTTTTCTCAAAACTATGGTTTTTGAAATGGTGACAACTGTAACTCGAAAACCGCTCAGTAGATTTTAATGAAATTTATACAGCTTTTAGAATACAATTTTTCAAAAATTTCGATTTTTTAAGACCAATTGACTGTTGATTTTTTCCCAAAAATTTAGAAAAAAATTTCCTGAGGTCGCCATTTTGTTAATTTTTGAAAAAAACCAAAATCTTCCATCAGGCTCAGAATTATCTATTTGTAAAACTAATTTTTCTTGTCCGATTGACTTGAGAGGAATCTCCAAGGACTTATGGTTGTCACCGCAGGTACCTTTTTTTTGGAACTGGAACTTTGGAAATTAAATTTTTTTTTTTTCAAATTTTCGTGACTTCAAGTCAACACATTCTTTAACAGTGCCATATTACTACTTTTGTAAAATAACACGATTTAATAGCAAAAAAAAAAATCCGAAAATTCTCATTTTTTCGTGTCTCTGACTACCCTTAACCCCTTAATGGATTTGAGGATGGAGCCATGTATGCAGGTTTACGGATGTGAGAAAGTTCTCTGAGCCCCATTCAGTCGGGAGTGGTCAGAAACAACTGTTTTACATATGACTCAAACAGCTCACGGCTTCCGGCCTTAGACCAAGTATTTTCTGGGTAGCCGGAAAACTACCGTTTGAAGACGAGCTAAAGTGAGAAGGCGAACCATCCCTCCCCAGGGCTGTGCGCTGGGGTTGGAACTCGGCACTTTAAAACCACCATTGCAAAAGTTTTTTAATGAATTACATATCATGTCATCCTAATCGTTTATATGGTGCTAATAACAATTTCTGGGAAGTCATTCAAAGTCAAAATTTCTTGATGTAATCGAATCCCCAAATTTTTCTCGCATAAATTGCCTTGTTGCACGCGCTATGGCATCGACCACTTCAAACTGTCAATACAGTTTCAAACAGTTCCAATTTTTGAGAACGACTTGGAATCGGCAAATTAAATCGATTAAATTAAGAATAAAGAAACAACAACTAAAATGCAGATCATTTATATAAACCAAAGTGGCAACTGTGTTTAAGAAATGTTCATCTCCCCTTTTATGTATGTAAATTCTTAGTGTTTATACTTATATAAATATATATATACCCACAAAAATATGTCCAATGCCAAGTCTTGTTGGTAAGCACATTAGAAGCTGAGTATTTGCCGTTTGTAGTTAAGAAAATCTTTATGAGTTATGCGCTCTTCTAATGAAATATTGTACACATCCATACATACATATCTACCTGTATGTATTAAAATAGTACACATGTGCCTGTCTATAATCTCGCATATCCGTTTGCAAAGAAACTCGAACGAGCTTGCTTAAGTAAATATTGCATGCAATCAAATAAAGATTTTTATAGTTTATTTATTCAAAGTCTTGCCTTACCTATTCGGTATGAATATATTATGTTTGAAAAGGTTTTTAATACTCGCTCGAATTCGATTTTAAATTAATTAAAAACAAACAGCTCAAATGATTACGATATATTTGTGTTTGTGCATATGTAAGCAGTTATGATCTAAGAGCAAAATAAATAACATGTAAGGAAGAGCCATGGTCAGGTGCAACCGAACATTTTATATTCTTGCAACTGCTTTAAGGGCTGGAAAAACTTTGTATTAAGCCTTTCAGGACCGCACCTAATACAACTACCAGACAATTTTCTGACTTAAAATGTATCAATTAACTACCAGAAAAACGTTTAGCTCTCTAGGTTGATTCAGTCAAAAGATATTGAAAATATACTACTGCGCTCAAAAAATAAGGTGACATTGTATCTATTTTGAAAATTCTTTATTTATTTTTCCAAAGCAATTTAATCCCCTTCAAATTAATCCCCTCCCGATGCAATGCACTTATGCCAACGCATTTTCCAATCTTCGAAACACTGGTTGTAGTCACTTTCCGGTATGGCCTTCAGTTCCGTCTTCGCTGCGGCTTGAATCTCCTCTATCGTATAAAAACGGTGTCCCCGGAGCGTCCTTTTGAGCTTGGTTAACAGCCAGAAGTCGCATGGCGCCAGATCAGGTGAATACGGTGGTTGCGGAACGATATGGGTTGAGTTTTTGCGAAATGGTCACGAATTACGAGGGCAGCATGAGATGGTACATTATCGTGGAGTAAAAACCAAGAAGTGTCTTTTCACAATTCCGACGTTTTTAGGCGGATAGCGTTACGCAAACGACGCATAACGTTCAAATAATATTCCTTGTTGACTGTTTGACCGGTTGGAAGGAATTCTTAATGCACAACACAACGATAATCGAAGAAAACAGTCAACATGACCTTGATTTTTGAGCGACTTTGGCGAGATTTTTTTGGTCTCGGCTCTCGTTTGGCACAATATTCGCGCGATTGATCGGTTGTTTCGGGATCGTAAGCATAGATCCTAGTCTCATCGGCAGTCATAATACATTTCATGACACTCTGGTAGTCGGAAATTATCGTTTCACATACTTCAACGCGTCGCCTTTTGTCCAAAAAAAATCAATATTTTCGGTACCAGTCATGATTTGACGCGCTTGAGGCCCAAAGCAAGGATAAAGTGGTATTGGCTGAGCCTTTCGATATGCCAACTTCATCAGTAAGGTCTCTAATTGTTAATCGACGGTTTTTCAATACCAAATCTTTGATTTGTTGATCGTGAGCTTCGTCGGTTGAGGTTGATGGTCGCCCTGGACGCTCTTCGCCTTCGACACGTTCACGGCCGACTTGGAACTCACTATACCACTCCTCAACGTATCCGCAGCAGAAAATTGATTCCATAAACAAAATTTAATGCAAATTCTTTGCTCAACAAATTTCGACATCGCAAAAAACGAAAAACTCACTTTTAGCAGCTCACAAAACGACACGTATCTCAAACACGAATGAATGTTTTGACATGATATTTGACAAAAATGTGACTGACAGTACTACAAACCTAAAAAAAAAAAATTCTCCAAATCCTGCGACGCGCGCAGTTTTGGACAGAGTAGTACTCGTATATACGGGAAATTTCTTTTTAGTTATCACATTCAAATATGTTTGTTTGTATTCTAATGCAGCATAGATAAACAGCACATTTTATGCATTTCAAAAGGTGTTCCGGTTTAATAAAGACGGTTTCGTCCTTTCCCGTTCCAAACTATCCCATGACCATTTTTATAATCTGGCTTTGAGTTGGGGCGTTCTTCTAGAACATCACGGCGCTTCGGACTAGAGGCTTCTGAAAAAAAAGATGATGTCGGAATTAAGTCGATTTCTACATTTTGCATATGACTTTTCTTTTGAGTAGAACTGGAAAACCCTGACGTAGCGCTTAAAAGCACAGTTGCGATATCCATCTAGAATTTTACAGGCGCCAGGAATTGATAACTACTGTGCCTAGGCTCTAGTGAAATATTTTCATGTACCACTTATTGGAGCGATGTTTCACTTTATACTTTCACTCCCTATGAATGTCGGCAAGATCAACTCCTCCCATGTATTTATAGTATTTTGAAACAATAGTCGGTCTCAGAACTTCAATATTTTTTTTCTTTTCCATTCCAACGCTTACATGTCCCGATTGGTTCATCTCAAATGTGGACAATAACTGAACTGGCACTGCGGTAATGTCAATTATTAGTAATGTAATAAATAGTTTCGCATTTCATTTCATACGATCCCCCACCTAGCTTTTTCACGTCTGACTCAGACTTCAGTTCATACTTTCCCTTTGCTCTTTTCCGGACCGTGCCGATGCAAAATATCCTTTTTTCTCTTAGAGCCACAAGAAAGTTTACTGAAGGGAAGCATTTATCAAAATACAGTTCGTAATTTTTAAACTTTGGTATTGCGGATGCTAAGTATGCCTTAATGTCCGATGATATGTCGAGTCCATAGGTAGGGCAAGTCATAAATTTTGGATGATTGCTTAAATTTATCAGAAAAATTGATAAATTACTTTTACTCTCAAATTTATTTCCTGGTATCGAATCTGTTATTGTGAATACTTTGAACGCTTGAGACCATTCCATTTTAAAGGCCAGAAACTTGGATACGCCCAAGTATAGTACAACAAAACTCCAAGAAATCTACACATATTTGCATATTCATATGAGAAACTGAGTTCACTGCCGGACTCTACATACGAGGTGTGTTCAAAAAGTATCGCGAAACGTAACTGACAGTTTTCTTCGATTGCAGGGGCGTGGTGCATCATGAGTTCTTGCCACAGAGAAGAAGGTCAATAAGGAATATTATCTGCAAGTTATGCGCAATTTGCGCGAAGCAATCCGCCAGAAACGCCCGGATTTGTGGAAGAACAAAAATTGGCTTTTGCACCACGATAACGCCCCTGCTCACACACATCGTTGCTTGCGCGCGACTTTTTGGCCAAAAACAACACACTTATGATGCCGCAGCCACCGTATTCCCCAGATCTGGCCCCCTGTGACTTTTTCTTGTTCCCTAAACTGAAGAGGTCCATGAAAGGACGACGTTACGCTTCTCTTGACGAGATAAAGACGGCATCGAAGGAGGAGCTGAAAAAGATAAAAAAATGATTTTTTGAAGTGCTTCGAAGATTGGAAAAATCGTTGGCACAAGTGTATTATATCTCATGGGGATTACTTTGAAGGGGACAAAATAGATATTCATGAATAAATAAATAATTTTTGAAACAACACAAAATTCGCGATACTTTTTGAACACACCTCGTATACAAGGTCTGTCGCAAAAGAAACAGGACTGTTAAAAAAAAAACAACAAAAAATTAATATTTTTCAAAAGTTTTATTTTTTATTCAAAGTAGTTTGCTTGTGCTTCGATACAGCGTTTAGTCCGGTCAATTAGCATTTCAAATGAGTGTTTAAGGTCATTTTTCGGAATGCTCGTGAGAATATCGGTCGTCGCCGTTTGGAGGGCTGAAATGTCCTAAAACCAGTGTCTTTTCATGGGCAAATTAAGTTTTCCTAATAGGTAAAAATCACAGGGTGCCACATCAGGTGAGTAGGGTGAGTGATTAATGGTTAATATGGAGTTTTTTATCAAAAATTCAGTGAAAAGCGTCGACCGATGGCGCGGCGCATTATCGTGCAACAGGCGCCAGGACCCTGCCTCACGGTATTGTGGTCGAGCACGACAAAAGACGCTTCATAACACCAAGGTAAAACACAGCATTAATCGTTTGGCCAGGTGGGACGAACTCTCGGTGTACAATACCCTCGAAATCGTAAAATCTAATCAGCATTTTCTTTATTTTTGACTTCTGAAGACGACTTTTTTTCCGTGACTTCTGGTCGTCACAGAGGTCCTCACGATCTTCTTGGAATAGCTTAAAGCACTCATGCATATTACTACGGGATAGGCACTGATCACCATAAACTTTTTTCATCATTTGAAATGTTTCAGTAAACGTTTTCCCAAGTTTAAAACAAAATTTAATATTTTCTCTTTGTTCTAAATGCATTTTACGACCGATGACCAAAAGCTCCTGTCACTTTTTGATCGAAAACATCGAGTTTAGTTATCCAATGGTTTTAAAATTTGTACGAAATGTCAACAAGAGATCAAACTTTTTATTTCTTATACCCACCAATAGGTGGCGCCACCAGAAATAGTTATATTTAAAAAGTTCTGTTCCTTTTGCGACAGACCTTGTATATCGATTATAATATTTATAATTAAATATTAGAACATTAAAGTTAAATAGTTCGTAAAACGCCTACTTATTTTTACGATTTAACGTGACGAAATCGAGTTTTAGATTTTCAGGTGGAAGGTGAAAGTAAAGCATAGCCTAAGCGCTTCGCTTTTAAAGCATGCAAGGATATTTTACGCTCCATCTAAATTGATATTTTTTAATTACGGTCAGTTGGAGCACGGGGCCCCCGATTCGCGGGAGCCGTAGCATTTGCTACTCTTGCTACGTGGCTAATCCGGCACTGCCCATATTACAAGCTTCTAAACAGTTTTAGATTAGATCAGTCAACATCCCAAAATCGCTAGATAGTAGATGTTTGAGAAATGTCAGATAAACATTGTTGGTTTCATGTATATAATGCAATCGGTCAGCCGGTCTTGAATTGCGCAGTCCCAACATGGTCGCTTCGAAATAGCAAAACGTCCAGATATATCAGAACACAAAACCTCAGACTATAATAGGTTGTTGTAGCGATGATCTAATTTCCTCGTGGGTGGTAAGGTTCACGTTGGTTGTAATCAAATTCCTCTAACGGTGGGACCATAGGTAGAGGGGTCTTAAATAAGTGAAATTTACTAGGCATGCAAAGAAGTAGTTAGAGGTATACGGGAAGTCATTGTTTACATAATGGCAAGGCGAGGTCAAGAAAGTGAGTCGGAGAAAGTGTTAATGTTTCCGTTACGAATGGTGGTTAGTGCTTGTCTGAAGTTCGTTGCATCCATCACCTGGTCGGCTTACTGGTCAACGTCATCGATGTAGTCAAAGTATAACCTATTGATGTTCCTAGGAATCGTCTCTTTTTCAAGCAGACGACCGCAGTGATGATGTTCTGATGATGTAACACCTGCTTTACTATAGTTCGCCTGCGCCTAACTGGCTAGTCTCGTTTTTTGGGGCCTACCTTCAGTTGACAACAATTATTAATACTAATATAAATTAAATTAGGCACAATATTTAACATACATAAACGAGAAAAATAGTCAACAAATAGCCGGGACTGTACTTCTGTTGTATAAATGTATATGTACATCAACTGTTATTGCCCGCTTTCCAAGGAATGTTATAATAAATACATAGTAGTATATGTAAAGAAAAAATATCCACAAATTAAACTTAGCATTCTGCCATTCTGGAATTAAACTTCTACGAGCTAATTCCGCAAACAAAAAAAAAAGTGGCGTGAGTTTTCGGTTTTTTACCTTACTGAAAATAAAAACAAATCACTACGCATTAGGTCTTGTGTGAGTTTCTAAAAAAAAATGTTGTTTTTCTTTACTTAGGTACAGTTTTCGAATATGCTGATTAAGTACGAGCAAAACACTCAAGATGCCTCCAACCAAGAGCAGCCTCTCTAATACCCTACTTTATATGCTCCGGCGGTCAGCAATTGTTTGCGCCTTAGTGCCAGCGTGCCTAGCCAAGTTTGTTGTCTTCACACTTCGCTGCGAACGGCCGTAAAGAAGCTGCTTGCTTATTTGACATAAAATGAAATAAACGAAGAAATTAATAAGGAGCCGTAAAATTTTGGCCCAGATGGGCAAACGACGACCATAGCTCGTAAACAGGTGCGGCCTGCGGGTCGGGAGACGAGCGTGTACTTCGTGCATATCCGTGTTTGTACTTTCGTGCCAAAACGAGTATTTCGTATACACAATAACGCACAGCAATCCAGGCGTGAAGAGGCGTTTGAAAAAAGTTTTTCAGGTTTCACGTTTTTCTTTGGCATTTCTTCTTACCCACTCCACTATTTTTACGCAATCATTATTATCATTTGTAAGTGAACGCACCTGCTGTGCAAACGACGATCGAAAAATTGCTTTTTTCGTTTTAGAAAGCGGTTGGTGAGGAGGCGCAAACCACATATATAGTACATATGTACATCATAAGCAAAAATCGTAAGCGGGAAAAAAGAAAAAGCAGCGCAAAAGAAGCAGGCAACAAAGTCAAACGAAGCAGAATAAAAGAATCCTTTCAATAATTTATGATTTGAACAGAGATATACTTGTATACATATGTACAGACACATACACATACATATGTAACATATAAATAGAATTGTATGTGCTGCCAGGCGGTTCACGCTGATGGGATATAATTAAGTGACAACACCGACTTGCCCAACAAGCGGCTAACAGCACGAATAAAAGAGCATCACTGGAAGCCCCAACCGAATAGAAAGGCCGAAGAAGGTAGAAAGCCTGTAATAGAAGCGTGTGTTGTGAAAGGACAACTTGACAGGTTGATAATGGAAATTCATTGAGCTCCCCTTGATTTTTTGCCTTTTTCCTTGAAACTATATCCATTTACTGGCGTGGTCAAGTGCAGACAAAACTTGCAAATATAAAAGTTCTATGCTGTTGTTTTTTAAGAAAGGCAAAAGAGCAAAGTTGTTGACAAGTTGACTGCTAGTGAATGATTAATTGCTTGACTGACGGCATTTTGGAAAGTGAAAAAATCTAAAGTTCTATAATAACAATTAAATCCTCTGAGATACAGTCTCAACTTGTACTCAAATTCGGTATTTGTTACTTCATATTCATTTTGATTTCGTATTTCATAATGAACAGACTTACTCCAAAACAAAGTTTGCAAATCGTACGAATTGATTACTAAAACAAGCAAGGAAGAGCTAATTTTGGTTATACGAGGGCTGCTACATATATATATTTCTGGCCTAATAATGAAAATAGGCATATTTATCAACGAAAATGGTTTTTTTTTTTCGTTGGATTTGGCTCGTCTTGGAAGACCCACACGGTCGATTGCTGTTTTGTTTCGGGCTCATACGCATAGATCCATGATTCGTCACCTGTGACGATCTTATAAACGTCTTTTGAAGCACCGCGATCGTATTTTTTCAGCATTTCTTTACAACAATCCACACGAGCCTTTTTTTGAGCGATTTTCAAATTGTGCGGGACCCAACAAGAACAAACCTTTTTTACGGCCAGGTGTTCATGCAATCTCGAATGTATGCTGGTGGGAGAAATGCATAGGCATGCCTCTATCTGAAGGTATGTTACATGACGGTCTTGCATTATCAGTTCACGTACAGCATCGATGTTTTCTGGCACAACGGCTGTTTTTGGACGACCTTCACGAAATTCGTCTTTGAGCGAGCGTCGGCCTTTGTGAAAAATGATCGCACGAAAATGTTCAGGAGTTAATTCCATTTTTTGGCCGAGATGAATTTTTTAATTCCCTGTAAATAAAACAATTCACTACTAATGACAAAACGTTCTGAGTGATGTTATGCTAAAAAATGTCAAACTTTCCAATGGAAATGTCAGATTGCACCTGGCAACACTTAGTGTTGCCTAGTCCAGAAATATATATAGCAACCTATGTATCGGAGTATTTAATGGCTAGCATCTTGCAAGAATCAAAGCCCGGGAAGTTCCCTCAGGTCCTGGAAAAACTTTATATTAAATTAAGAATATATAGTGAGAATTTTCAAAAATCGATTTGTTTTCATGTATTTAAGAAGATACACGGAATACACAGAAAATTTCATAACGTTTCGATGCATATTTTCGAAGTTATACGCAAATTTGAAAAAGCGTTTCAGAGTGCTTGGAAGGTAAGGCCAAATTTTGAACACGTTTTTCGCAAAACGGTGCTTTCAAAGTCGGTTACCAACATTACTCGAAAAGCCGATTAATCTCAAGTTTTAACACGATCTTCTTAAATATATTTTTGTAGTAACTAATCGAAAATTTTTTCTCACAGATAAATATAAACAATAAACAATTTAAAGCCGAAATTTTTGTAGCCCAAAAAAAAGTTTTTTTGAGAAACTGCCATTTTGTCAAAAAATTGTATTTTGCTTACTCCTTCAACTAATTACTAGCTTTAACATTACTTCAACAAAATCTGTTTGGTTTTTTTTTGTAATTTTAGAGGCTCCAGTTCAGAGATAAAGCAGTCACCGCAATACATTTTTTTTTAGAGGAGCTCCCGGAGATCTTCTGGAGTCCTTTTCCGAATAAATACTTTTTTTGTAAAAGTAAAAAAGATACCATAATATTTGTATAAATTTTTCGAGCAATAAATTTAAAAGTTTTTTCAGAAAAAAATACTGGGAAATTCGCTTTTTTCGACATTTTAACTATATGTAATCCCTTAAGATAACATATTGGCTGATATATGCGACATAAAGTCATCCAGAAGTTCGAAAATGTTTTATTTTATTTAGCTATAGGGGCTAAAGGAAGTATTGACCCGATTGAACCCATTCATATCACGCAGATATACTAGTGCCAGGAAAGGATTCTCTCTGAATTTCAATTATATATCTGAATCGGTCCAACTATAAGCACTAGGTCTACATATTCAGTACCTAGTCGTTGAAAATGCAAAAGAACAGCTGGTACGACGAGGAGTGCCGAGAGAGAAAACAAACTGCCTACCTTGCAACGTTACAATCGACCACAACACGTGAGGGATGGGATAGATACCGAGAGTTAAAGAGGAAAGCGAGACGCATTTGAAGGCAAAAACAGAGAGAGGATGAAATGCGTTAGTATGAAGAAGGTGACAAGCTGGCTGACGGGGGAACTGCTCGAAAATTCTACAAAAAAATGCAGCGGCTAGCAGAAGGTTTTAGGACTTACTCTTGCAGAACCCCCAGGGATGATTATCATACTAAAGTTATGGAGGGAACACTTCTCAAGTCTGCAGAATGGCAGTGATCGTATAACAACAGGAGATGACGAACCCGATTCACCAATCGATGAAGATGGAGCAGACCTTCCATTGCCGACCATGAAGAAGTTCTTTTACCCGTCTGTAGAACGACGAAGCGGCGAGAACCGATGGACTGCCCGTCGAGCTAATCAAACACGGTAGCGAAGAACTGATAAAGAACAAAAGGGGGTACCCACAATCTGCGCCAACTACCGTGGGATAAGCGTCCTGAACATCGCGTCCTGCTGGCGTACGCGTACATACGATGATAATGATATCATTGGCCTTAACAATCGCGCCGTCAGTTCTGCTTTCTCCAGAATGGATAAAGAAGCGAAGCAAATGGGTCCGGTAATGGACGAGGGCAAGACCGACCACTTCACTGTTGACAGTCATAACTTCGCAGTTGTAGATAATTTCGTCTATCTTGGAACCAGCATTAACACCAACAACAACGTCAGCCTCGAAATCCAAGGCAGAATAACTCGGACTGAGTAGGCAATTGAGAATTAAAGTTCTCTCTCGACGAACAAAAACAAAACTTTATAAGTCACTCATTATTCCTGCTGTGTGGTGTAAAGGCTTGGACGATTACAACAACTGATGAGTGACGTTACGAGTTCTCGAGAGAAAGGTTCTGGTCAATATCGTATTCGATGGAATGATGAGCTGTACGAGTTATACAAGTACGATGGCAGTGACATACGAATTAAGAGGCAGCGCCTATACTGGATAGGTCATGTCGTTTGTATGGATGAAAACACTCCAGCACTGAGAGTATTCAACGCAGTGCCTGCCGGGGGGCAGCAGAAGAAGAGGAAGACCTTCACTCCGTTGGAGAGATCTGGTGGAGGAGGACTTGGCGGCTACTATTGTTTCGAATTGGCGCCAAATCGCTAAAAGAGGAGACGACTGACGCGCTGTTGTTAACTCGCCTATAACAGCGTAAGCGGTATCTACGCCATTAAAGAAGAGATAGAAGTCACTTGAATAGTTCGCGTTGACGACGAACTACAGATACATCGGAAACAGCTATCACCATCAATTGACAATCAACAGGTCAGTAAAATAAAGAAATTGATACTTGAGAATCGTCGACTAGCAGTCAGATATCTTACTATCTATCATTGAATCGGATGGATTAGTGGAAACCTTTTGAGAATACGGTCGTTTTCAATGCAGATATATAGTCTTTGCACTCTGTGTCCGACATGCTGCTTTTGTTTTTTTATGAGTGTTTAGCTTTAGCCGTTAGTTTATTTATTTTATCTCAAATGGTCAAATACGAACACAGCTAAGATTGGCGTTGCAGCCAACCCTGATATGCTTTGCTTTTCAATTTAACTTTTTAAAGTGCATTTACCGGTTCACTCCTCTTGCAGTTGCAACTTTAAAACAATGTTCGCTCATAGTTCCCAAGTCGAAGCAGAATACACTTTTAATTTTCAATTTTAACTTATCCAAAAGTTCGAATAAATTTCGTAATTTTTAAGAGCTTTGAACTTTCGCCAGCACACGGAAAGCTTAAAGCTGAAGCTACACTGAGACAAAGAATATTGAGTTATAAAAAAATGTGTATAGGAAATAGAACATTAACAACAACACAACGTCGATATATGTATATATGTAATTGTGAATATGACAAAAGCAGTTGTGAAAGTGGTGAGGATCAAACTGTTGCCAGCAACACAGCTCAGAAACTCTTAAAGTTATTAAAATCTCTGCTGCACAATAACGGTGAAAGAAAAATCACAAATAACTGTGGGAACTAAAAATGTGTAACCAAATATGTCGGTGTGTGTGTGTGCGTCTATGTAGAAAAATGCGTACGAACGAGGTGCCATGAAAGAAAAGGAGCTCAGGTGCATTAAACGTTCGGAACTTTCAAAATGCAATTTTATGAAGTGGCAGCGGGTGGTTGTTAGTCGGAGAGCCGTGTAGGCGAAAGTATGCTTAAATAGGAACAAAGCAACAATTGCGCTTCCCGCAGGCATTCGAAAAAGCACGAAAGGCTGCTATGTAAGCCAAATGGTTGGAGGTTTGGAGGGGGGAGACGATGCTTATGTTGTAAATATACTTACGAGTATTTATACGGCTGCACCAGCCTCATTGGTTGTGCTTGTTGGGCATGTAAAATTATGAGATTTTCTGCAACGGCATGTCGTAATGGCGATGCAGCATGTGGCACAAATAAAAACAAAGAAATGAAAATAAAAATAATTAAAATAAGAATAAAATTGGCAAGTGAAATAAGCACGCAATAATGGAAATCGACAATAGAGTTATTAAAATATCTAAATGTGCTTCTAAACGAAAACTGTTACTCTTCAAGTGTGCATTTTATTTGCAATATACTTACAAATATACATATCTACATTAAGGTGATTCGAAACAATTTTTTTTTTCGTTTGGTACTCTGAAAAATAGGTTCCTAAGCACCTCTAAGAAAGAATCTCCAAGCATAAGTTCTTAATTGTAACGGGAAGGTCCTCCTAAATACAGTTTTCTATTTTTTCTTATTATCAGATAGAAAAATTTATATCTCGCTTCCAACTACTTGGAAAAATATCTTGTGCCTTAGATTTTGTAGGAAATTGAATACCCTATAAAAATGGGCTGATATGATTTTTCGATTAAGTTAAGCGTTTACGAAATATTCATCGTCAAACATAAATGCATATTAAGGAGGATCAAAAAAAAAAAAATTTTTTTCGTTTGGTACTCTGAAAAATAGGTTCCTAGACATCTCTAACAAAGCCTCTCCAAAAACCCAAGAGTTTCATCATTCATAATAATTTTTTTTCACTGAGTTATAAAATTCATTAGAAATAAAAAATTTCCCAAAAATAATCAAATTTCAACCGTTAATATCTTTTAAACGGCTAGGTTTACGAAAAAATCGTAGAGACCGTTTTTGGAGAGCATTCAATTTCCCACAAAATCTAATAAACAAGATATGTTTTTAAGTAGTTGGGAGCGAGATATAAATTTTTCTATCTGACAATAAGAAAAAAGAGAAAACTGTATGTAGGAGGACCTTCCCGTTATAATTAAGAACTCATACTTGGGGAGGCTTTCTTAGTGGTGTCTAAGAACCTATTTTTCGGAGTACCAAATTAAAACAAATCTTTTTTTTTTTTGAATCACCCTAATGCACATACATACATGAATATGAATATGTGTTGACAGGAGACTTTAGCGTAGTCAGTCTTTTATTTAGACTAAAGACGGCACCCAAATTTGCGCAAGTTTTTAACTCTGTAGCCGAATACGCATGCCGTTTTTTTCTTCGTTCTCTGCAGCTTTATCCAATTTTTTCCTTCTTTAAGGTTTGTCTTTCAATAGTGTTTGGAGTTTTATCTCGCCAATGCTCCAACATTTTGGAAGAGAATTTCGGAAAAAAGTAACTCATTTCAACATTTTTTTCTTGTTTGTCCCATTTTTGTGAATAGATTTGTGATGGTTTGTGATAATGTTTTCAAACTTTTCTTAAAGATCAGCACAGTACTTAACAGTTATCGTCTCTCCATCGTGTTTACATTTATCTGTCTTATCTATATCTATGTCTATGTTTTGAGGCTGCTTAACATATAGTATATGGGCCTATCTATTTGACCAACAAATTAGAGACAAAATTTACAAAAGTAGAAAGAAAATGGTAAAAGCATCTATCTGAGAAATAGTTAACTTATTTTAAAATATGGTATCCGCTATATTTGTGTCATAACTTACAAAAATTCAGAGAGTAGTAGTAATAGAGTAGATGTCTGACCACGCACCATTGTGAAATCACCGACACTAAAATTCCCTCACTCTATTTTATCGTTTCAGCAACACTCTGTGCTTCTAGTGAAGTCCAATTTCCGAACGATCGTTCAGAACCAACAATTGCGATTATACCCATATACAGAGCTTTACATTCTTGTTTTTCTACCTCCTGATAGCTGTTACAATAGTCAGTGTATGTTATTCTCAGTCTGCTCATTAGACAGTGGCCTGTTAGCAATTGTAACGGGTGATTTTTTAAGAGCTTGATAACTTTTTTAAAAAAAAAAACGCATAAAATTTGCAAAATCTCATCGGTTCTTTATTTGAAACGTTAGATTGGTTCATGACATTTACTTTTTGAAGATAATTTCATTTAAATGTTGACCGCGGCTGCGTCTTAGGTGGTCCATTCGGAAAGTCCAATTTTGGGCAACTTTTTCGAGCATTTCGGCCGGAATAGCCCGAATTTCTTCGGAAATGTTGTCTTCCAAAGCTGGAATAGTTGCTGGCTTATTTCTGTAGACTTTAGACTTGACGTAGCCCCACAAAAAATAGTCTAAAGGCGTTAAATCGCATGATCTTGGTGGCCAACTTACGGGTCCATTTCTTGAGATGAATTGTTGTCCGAAGTTTTCCCTCAAAATGGCCATAGAATCGCGAGCTGTGTGGCATGTAGCGCCATCTTGTTGAAACCACATGTCAACCAAGTTCAGTTCTTCCATTTTTGGCAACAAAAAGTTTGTTAGCATCGAACGATAGCGATCGCCATTCACCGTAACGTTGCGTCCAACAGCATCTTTGAAAAAATACGGTCCAATGATTCCACCAGCGTACAAACCACACCAAACAGTGCATTTTTCGGGATGCATGGGCAGTTCTTGAACGGCTTCTGGTTGCTCTTCACCCCAAATGCGGCAATTTTGCTTATTTACGTAGCCATTCAACCAGAAATGAGCCTCATCGCTCATCGGACACGGACGCGAAACACATTTCGAACCGAACACTGATTTTGGTAATAAAATTCAATGATTTGCAAGCGTTGCTCGTTAGTAAGTCTATTCATGATGAAATGTCAAAGCATACTGAGCATCTTTCTCTTTGACACCATGTCTGACATCCCACGTGATCTGTCAAATACTACTGCATGAAAATCCTAACCTCAAAAAAATCACCCGTTACTAGAGACCTCCTTTAAATGTTAATAGTCGCAATGCTCTATATTCCATTAATGGTACGTTTGTCTGCTAGCTGAGCAAGTTTGTGATTGACTCCAGTTATTTTTATAACTTGTTGTCGTTTAAATATCTATAAGTACCCGAATGCTTATAAATTTCCTCTATTTAGGGTGGTACCTGCTTTTGGTTAGTTCACCTTCATAATTACTAGGAATACCATTATATCTGGAACCCTTAACAGGTGACGACAGCCTATGTGAGTTTAGTGATTTCATAGCCGCATGCCTCTCTGTATATATAAATTATTATTTGGCGTGAGCACACTTCTTGCCAGTACAAGAAGTATTTCTTTATTTGTTGTGATTCCCTTTTGCAAGACACTGCAGCGGTCTGGTAGATAGAGTATCTAACTTCTTTTGAAGAGTCACCACTTCTGGTTCGATTATCTACTTTGGACCTTTACGGATAGATGTCAATCTCGGCGTCTCTACCTCGACCCTTTCCCAGTCATCTCTTAAAGGCAACATTGGGGATCGAATTTAGTTTCAATTCTATAAGATAGTGCGTGGTAGTGGGTAGAAACGGAAACTGGAGGATTCCCGAGTTGCTTCGTTGTTCTGCAAAAAGTCGAATTGTATCATTCAGATAGGTTCTGTAACTTCGTTCCGAGTGAATTGTAATTACCGGAAATAATTGTTATACTGTGCTTAATAGTATACAAGTACATAGAGTCGTCCGAAATAAATGTTTCTGGTATTCTAGCGAAGCTCTCATGCTTTGAATTCTCTAGGCACATTGATTTCTTTTACTGTATTTCTGTAGAAAACAATTTTTTTTTTATTTAACGGTGGTATGTATTACTTAAAACTAAGCGAGATAGATACACAGCGTTATGTATATGTGACCTGGTCTACGAAAAGGGGGATTAGGTGTCAAAAAATCAATTTTTTATTTTTTTTAAATTTTTTTTTGTTGTTATTTTTGACAACTAAGCCCTCTTTTCGTAGACCAGGTCACATATAAATGATCAGGATGACGAGACGATGTGAAATTTAGATGACTATCAATCTATCCCATATAACATAATTTTCGGTATACAAATCAAGAATTAATTAATATATCAGGCTAAACCTCATGACTAAAAATTGCGTAAATCGAAACTGTTTAAGTCCATAGGTAAGCGGATCCAGTGCTTATAGTTGACTTTTTACCAATAATAACGCTCATTGTGTGAGATATATAATTAAAATTTAGAGCGAACACTTTCCTGATAGTAGTATGTCTGTGTGCTACAAATGGGTTGATTTCCCTTAGCCACCAAATACTTAACACAAAGATTTTCGAACTTGAGGCTGACTTTATACCGCATATATCGGCCAATATGTGAGTTATCTTAATAAACTTGAGAGAGCGTGTTATCCTTATAACGGTACATCTTTGTGCTTAGAGTGAATAAAATCGGGTGATAAGAACCTTAGACCTTATATAACTAAGCAGTTAGCTGCTTAGAAACTAAATGTTTCCAGTTTTTTTGTCTCTATAATTTTTGGAGAATTGAACATTGAACCACCTTTGTATTACTTGACCACAATCCATGTTTTTGTTTATAGTCTATTCATGTTTGCTAAATTTTTGCCACTTTTAACAATAGTAGTCCAAATAATGAACCTATAAATCTCATTTTGTGGGTCTGTTCAATAGTTTGCAGGTTTTACTTTCTAGCGCAGAGTATTCTCGTGAAAGCCAAAACATGTCACAGCGAAATTGCAATATAATTGTAAATTGTAACATGTTATTTATATACATACATATGTATATTATACATATATGTACGTAATTATAATTTCCAGTGTAACTAATTATCTCGGTATCTAATTAAATAAGACTGTGCAAAATTTTGCTAAAATTGTAAACTTCTTACAGTTTCACTTATTTTAGAAACAATTCGTCAATTTTCTTTCTCAAAATTCGAATATGATTGTACAATTTATTGTTGTTTTTATAGTATTTTTCTGCATCATTCTTTAGGTTGTTGCGTTTTATTCTCGTTCTAATTGTTGAAGCTTTGGCTCTGCTTGTCAAGCGTTCGTGTTGTTGTTGCTGTTACTTTAGCTGTCGCTTTTATGGTTATTTTATATTGGAAACTTAATTCCATTTCACTGTTTATATACTTGAGAGAAAAGGCTTATGTAATGGATGCTACAAAAATATCTGAAACAGGGTGCCTCTTAAAATATAAGTCTGTAGTGCTAATGAATCTCTAAAAATTCCTACGAACTGGTAGTTTAGGGATCGACAAAAAGTTAAAGGAAAAAAATATGGTAATAATTAGTTATAAGTTAAATTATTTTAATAATATTTTTGGCAAAAATTTTTTGCACTAATTTTTAATCCTTTTTTCATAAGAGAAAATTTTAAAATATTTATCACGAAATAAATATTGTCACATCTTTTTGTGTATAGAACGTAGTTTTAAAAATTTTAATAATCACATTTATTATTCGTACATAATTTTCATAGATTCGCTGCCAGTGCTCCCATGATTGGTTGCGGAGTGTCTGACCTCACTGCTAATAGCAACAATTTATCATGCTGGTTTGGGTGCCTGGTCGTTGCAGAATTGCTGGAAACTGCAAAGCTGTTGGGCTGAGAAAGGAACCGCCCAACTCAACAAACTGCTTTGGCGCTCCGTTGGCTTTTTGCATTCTAGCACTGGATCAGTGTGACAGCAAGATCTTTCTGTTTCAAAGAGTAACATGGGAGCTCCTTCGAATTACTCACTCTTCTTCTTAGGAGTTTTTATTGAACGCTGCCCTTTATGTATTAACGGAGTTAGGCTAAAGATTTTGGAGGCCGCGATTTCTAAGAGTTGCAATGAAGAATGGGTGTGAAACATACTACACAACTAACAGAATAGGGAAACCACTTCAATACTTATCAGCAACTCGTGAGAAAGTGTTTTTGGTGCCGAAACATTTAGAATGTTCGAAAAGGTCAAAATGGTTCGAGAATTCGTTGACAACGAACCATGTCCAGGACGGCCATCAACACTAACTGATGATGAACACGTCAATAAAATCAAGAAACTGGTACCTAATGATCGATGATTAACAGCCAAAGATCTAATCAGCATCGTTTGAACATCGAAAAGATCAATGAAAAGCATTTTGAAAGATCATTTGAGCCTAAGAAAAATACGTATTGTTACTGTCAATGAGTCTTGGGTTTTTGATCTATGCTTATGACCCGGAAACGGACGACCAATCGGTCGAATATCGTGGGAATGGTGAGCTGAAGCTGGAAAAACAACGTTAAAGCAGGTAAAATTATTTTTTAGAAATTATTAACCTGATCTAGTAGGTTGTCAAATATCTTCCTTCGGCCTTTTTATCTTTTGAATTTCTCGGTTATGTGTAAAGCGCTACAGAACTCGTATCTGGCAATACTATACATTTTTAAAAGGTCTTGACATAGCCTACAAAACGACGCTATGCATAATCAGTTTGGATATTGCGTTCAACAGTTATAGACGTGTAAACAGTTCACTAACGCCGAAATTCGCGCTATTTTAAAGTTTTCCTTCGTTAAAGGCAAATCCGCTAGAGAAACGTTCCGTGAGATTAATGGAGGATGGTACTCTATCGCTTCGAACTGCGGACTAATTCAGAGCGGGTGAAAACGACACCACCAAACAGTGGCCAAGCCGGGATTGCTGTGTGTTTGGTGAGATTTGAAGGGTATCATTCACTATGAGATGCTTCCATATGGCTGAGAACAACTGGACCGCTTGAAACTGGCGATAGACCAGAAACGTCCAGAATCGGCCAACAGGAAGGGTGTAGTGTTCCACCAAGACAACGCCAGACCACACTTCGTTGATGACTCGTTAGAAACTACGGGAGCTCAGATAGGAGGTTTTATCGCATCCACCGTATAGCCCACACATAGCTACCTGTTCCTGTCCATGGCGAACGCCCTTGTTAGTTGAACTCAAAAGAGGCTTGTGAAAAGTGTCTGTCCCAGTTTTTCTCAAATAAGGAGAGGGGCTTCTACGAGGGGGGTATTCTGAAGTTTCCATCTAGATGAAAACAGATAAACGAACGAAACGGCGCATATTTGAACTAAATCCGATCAGTGTAACACTTTTTATAGAACATTTAATAAAGAGCAAAAAGGCGGAAGGGAGATATTTGACAACCTAGTAATATGGAGTCGTAATTTGTGATAAGTCTAGGCTGTCAAATAAAACGAATTTATAAATTTCAGCGGTCTTTAACTGCTAATTTTTAAGACCAAATAATTTAGTATTGTTCTAAAAGGTATTCTCATCTGAGTTGGTTTAGCTTCCAACTTTCTGCGTTAGTAATTTGCAAGTTGTTTGACGCACCCTGCTCGCGGCAATCATTCTTCGCAATTCATATGCACATGTATGTAAAGAGGTTATAGTAGGTATATGAAAACGAATACGTTGCCTCACCCACCCCACCCGAGAGAACATCTGCCACCATTGCCACCTTTGCAGCAGCCGCAGCCGTCGCTACTCTCGTCAGCGGCTACACATACTACACTGTTTGCCTACAGCCACAGCATGCGAGATTCTCAACTCAACAACAATGCCAGTCACAACTTTAAAGAGTCGAGCATAAAGTTGCGCTCATTTGCCCAAACAGCAACAAAGTTGTGCTATTTCGTTGTGAGCCCGGGCAGCTTGGACCCGAGCACATTTGCAGGCATATGGCAATATTCTCCAAATTATACTCTACACGTACGTACAGCATGCTTGGGCAAGCGAAAGCGAAAAGGCAAAATCCGAACGGGCGAGTGAGTGAAAATCTTAATGAAAGTGCGGCCAACGCTAGAGGTGAAGGCAAATGGAGGGTGGAAGTACTTGCAAAAAAAAAAAAAGTGCTGGTACAACAGTTGTACGTTGCTATATACGCGGTAAATATGAAGCTACGTTGAAGGGAGTGGTGTGTGGTGCGGCAGCTAATACAATGTCAGTATGTTATAGACAATGTAACGACGGTAGCGGACAGACTGAGCCATTGGCAGGAGCTGGTTGGGTGGTAAAAGGACCAGCAGCCTCTCAAATAAATTGACGCTCGCTGCAAACTGAGCGGCAAGTTTGAAACACGCTTTTTGTGCAGCACTTTTGTTAGTGTAACTTGACAATGCCACCAACACTGTCAGCGTACGCTGCAAAGCGGCTGCCGGTGGCACTAAAGGAGGTAGGTGGATTTGCAGGCAAATTTTACATACACCATTTTGATGCTCTCACTGCACCGTTATAGTAAAATCTTTATAAAATATTATTTTGCTTTGATGTATGTGCGCTTCCCTCCCCTTGTTATCCGCCGAGTTGTTGGAATCAGGTTGTTTGTGTACCACTAACGGTGAGAACTGTACACTCGCATTTCATTTGTATATACCTTAATATATAGTATACATACATACATGTTCAATAGTTATTTTGCATATATGTGTGCGTGTGAAATCTTTGTGTCTGTGTATTGGTGCTGTCCCGATTAACATATACGAAAGCAAATTCATCTCCGCTCAGCACTGAGAGCAAAGCGTTCCCAGCGATAGAAGTTCCCCAGTCAAAGCGGCTCATCGGCATTGCCAGCAGAAAATTTCAATAATTTATATCATATACTATAATAATAATTTTAGTTTTCAAGTACTTCAAAATCAGTGATTTTCATTTTAAGGCGTGGAATTTTCGAGTGCGACTGTTCTACAGCGAGGTTTAGTACCTGTAATAGCATATAGTGCAATACGTTCACAAGCTAGTAGATTCGTCGGGGGCATCACGCAGAGCCAAAATTGTGGACTACTGAAAATATCGACTTTTCTGCGTTATTTTCCACAAATTGATATTTTCATTCGACTATTAACTCTAACCCCACACTGACGGAGCCCTTTGAGTAAACCGTTAAACTCTGTTTTATACTTTTATTATCCATTCACGAAGTACTAAAACCTTTTTGCTGCAACTTGTTGAGGTTTCGGTCAACTTTTCGACTTATGAACGTGCAAATTGGACTCTTCAATTAAAACTAGTATTGACGGTCAGCTTTTTTGTCTTATTTGCGGAGAGTCGCCCTACTCACCCCTCTTTGGAACGCACACAAATACACGGAGACCAGCCGTTGTATGAGTGCTAAAAGACAGAGCGCTGGCTGCCAGGTACAGTGGCCGGGTTGCGAAAACCGGCTAGCGCCGAGCAGCCACTAATACATGGAAGCGTGGAGAGTGGCTGAGAGATGCTGTGTAAGCATGTGTTGTGTACAAGTATTACGTATACTTATATATACTACATAGTATATACTTAGCTTCGTATATTTTGGTGAGCTCGTACGTGTCGCAGCCACCCCTTGGTGGGTTGCTTTGGTTACGGAGCTCGACTGCGCGCGATTGCCATGTCCTGCCACGTCACGGCGCTACAGGATGCTGTGTGCGTGACTACCACCTATACATGCATATGTATGCATTAGTATTGGTGTGTGGTATATAGGCAATAAAACGGTAGTTTGCAGCTTTTTGGGCACTTCGCACGTGTGTGTGTGTGTACAACCGTATGGCATAGAGACTATGATTGTGTGCGTGCGTGAGAGTGTGTGTGTGTGGTGCCGCCATTTGGAAAATACCGAAATCGGGGTTCGTTGTGACGAACGTTATTCGTAGTAGACGTTTAGGCGTCAACTAGTGCGCTTGGTGCGCTTTAACATAACGGCTGTACGCCGCTGAAGGACGCTGAGCAGGAAAAACACCGGCCAAGAACAGCAGGATCCAGTTAGTTAGTTGGACTGGTAATTGCACTGGCACAAGCATTGTAGCCAAAGAGCCAACATAAAAGGAAAGTCCAAAAGCTGCTGCATTGAGCAGGAGTAGGTGACAACTGTCGGTCGGTGCGTCGTCGGTGCAATGTGTACGGTAGAGGGTGATTGAGGGAAAGCGGAGGTTATATTTCTGGTGCGTTGGTCCGTGAAAGAGGTTGCATAAAAGAGTGAGTATACTATTCAACGGTTAGATAGTTGACTGGTAGGGACCACAACTCTATAATGTAGTACAACGAACAAAGTTGATGTGAGGGACAGCTAGACTGTATGTATAGACGACCAGACAGTTAGGGACCGTTCCGTCGTAATGGCAAAACATCAAATGTCGCGCAGTGAACTTTCTGCTCATTGAAGTTTGCACGAGTAGCCGACGACGAGGCCATGTCAGTCGCCGAAGAAGTTTAGCTTGTTGGAGCTGATATTTTATTTTTGGGAGTCGCTGCCCACGCGATCGATGAATTTTCACACATTCTACGCGCGGTCGTTGTCACAAAATGTTCGCCACTTTTATTGCCGTTATCGCGCTAAACGCATAAACTGTTTCGCACGCTGGTTAATGGCCTCCAAACCGACCCGATCCAAGTGCATTGTGTTCGGTGTCAAAAGTGCCATTAATCGTCAAAAAGTAATGGAGAGTTTTAGCGCATCGGTTGCAAAGGGAAAGGACAGCGGGTAACCATTGACAATGGATGGCCATGGACTTGAATTTCACTTTGGCAGACTTCGACGCGTACGACGGGTGCGACGTGACAAGTCGGTTGGGTAATGTGGGAAAGTGTATTTAAATGGCAAGTTGAGGTTGTCTATGTAGGGTTACGAGTAGGAATGGTTGGGTTGAAGCAGCTTCAAGTAATGATTTTAAAGATTTTGCATTCTTCGCCTAGCAAAGCGTCCAAATTAAGAACTTTCATTGTACATTGCAAACCTCGAAGTGTTGTGAACTTTAGTGCGTGGCTTGAAACACGAAACGTAAAGGATTCGCTGCTGCGTTCGAAAATATGGGTATGTACTTGGTGTTGTAATTGAATTCGTTTTAAATTGAGCAACGTTTAATTACTATTTAAGCAGACAAAAAAAAAAAAAAAAAAATATTACTGTGCTAAAATAAGTTGTTGTCCAAATAAGTAAAATTTATTAACAATGAAAAAAAAAACAACAAAAAACAGCTAAAATTATGTTTAAGTGTGATTTAAGATTTTTGATAACTTTTATAAAAGTGACATGAAAATTGTTGCTGATTACATAAAACAAAGTCAATAGAAGACCTGAAACTGTAATGGTGAGTTTACATAAATTCTCTGCTTCTTATAAAATTACAGTTATAATAGAAAATAATGCGCTCATGCTCGGAAATATTTATGATTTAAAATGTTAGTTCTTCCGGTTATAATTTGGGTATTATTTTAAGAGGTTAATGCTTTCGAAATTTTTGTGTTTCTTTATTGGCTTTTCAGTTTTCGGTTAAAATCCTGCCAAAAATACGATGATATGCTTAATAAAGCAAATATTTCGAAAATAATTTACTTGATTAGATTTGGTATAAGCAAGTCGTGGAGCATTTTGCCTAGGAATTTGATGAAATGTTTACTTTAATAAACTTTCGAACGTGATTTGTTTCGAAATTAAGATCTGAATTATGCTTTACTGATTAAAGAGGTATTCTAGTCTTAGAAATTTAAAAAAATCTATTTTTTTTTTTTTATATTTTCAAAGCTTAACTATTCAAGAATATGTTTACAAGAGGATTTTTAAAAATTCAAATTATTTTTGGAGATATAGGCATTTTTTTGACCCGGCATCCAAGCTGGTTCAGCCGGAACGCGAAAACTTTTTCTCAAAACTGACTTTTTCGGAACGATGCCCACGATTTCTCAGGTTCTACTGGACCGATTTACTTGAAATTTTTATAGAGTCTTCTTTATAGGCTTGTCTATGGTTTGAACTAACCCGATCCCAAAATTTTTATTTTTATTATTTTTAAAAAACTCGAAATAGTCAGAAAAAGTGATCAAAAAAAAATTTTTTTTTTCAGGCAGTCGCCATTTTGTGAAAAAAATTTTCCCACGTCAGCTCATAATTTTTGAAATTTTTTACTTTTTTTAGTTTTTAATTTTTTTCTGTACGCTTCAAAAATTAATAAATAACTAATAAAAAATGGATAGTAAAAATATTAATTGCCTTTTTTTACGACACTTTAAAAATTACTGAAATTCATGCTTCTAGACTAGAATACCCCCTTAAAAGTGAATTTTATTGAAAAAGTCAATTCAATCAATCAATTTCAATTGTAAAAAATTCTCACACAAAATTTTCGAATATTATTATATTTTATTTTTTAGCTACGTTAGGCCGTCATTTTGTGGTTTAATATGTACCCGATTAAATCTGGGACTAAAATGTTTGTTGAATCACCAATAAAAATAAATGGCTTTCTTAGTAATGATTTTCGATAATAACACTTATAGAAATCTCGAATGTTCAGAATTTTTAAAAATAAATTTTTGTTTAATATTTGTTGACGACACTTGCACAAAAAATAAATTTCATAACACTTGTAAGGGCTTTCAGTGAAGCTAAAATTTTGCTCAAAGTCAAAAATTATTCCAAAATTAATCTATTTAAAAAGGCATAATTTCATACAAATTTAAATAGTTAATCACTTTTCAGTATACAAATTAAACACCAATGAATGAATAGGGATAAGACTGGTATAATATCCTTCGGTATAATACTGGTATAATTCGTTATTGTTTCATATAAAGAATAATGACAACAGGAGTTAGATCACTTCATTAAAAAAAAAATTAAAATATGTAAAAACGGTGAATATTTCAGCTCAAATGAAGTGTTAACTTTCAAGCGGTTGTGCTAATATTTCACATAATTTTAAATAATTGAAACCATTAAAAATTGACGACGAACTTGAAAATTTTTCAATAATATATCTCTCCTATAAATATGATTTCCGACCAGGATATATTCACAAAATGTCGCATGGATTATTATCTGTAATATCTGTATAATTTTTAGTTCAGACACTATAGCATCTAACTGTCATAGAAGCTGAACGATTAAAATCACGTTCTTGTGTGGCAGCTGCTTTATATGTGAAGGCGTATTTTCCTGTTAAAGACATTAATTTAGTATTGTCTGAGAATATTTAAAGGGTATGGGCACTGTAGTGGGTATAAATTCATTTGCTGATTCATTAATTTTTTTTTATATAATTTTTTCATTAATTTTTTTTTTTTATATAATAATTTTTTCACAGAATTAATGAAAGACGTATCAAGTTTGAACCTTCATGCTGATAGAAAATTATCTTTTTCGGTTAAGTTTGTTGATTATAATAAACAAATCGTGCGGACATTTATAATTTTAATATTTAATTTATAATTCTAAATTGTTGTCTTGGTACAAAATAAAAAACAAATTCGTGAATCAACTTGAGACTACACTTAAAATAGGTAAATTTTAAAATATTGATATGTTCAAAATTCTGGTTTTGAAAAATTAATTTTTAATCAATAAATATAAAATTTTTAATTTAATCGAAATTTTCCTACGTACTTGGGTGCATAATTCAACTCTAAAGATAATCTCAAAGTTTGAAGTCGATCGAATGAAATTTGTCAAATTTATTTGTCTCGCCAATTGGAAGAAAATTCTTTCGAGAAAAACGCGTTTGAAGTTTTACATATAACTGTAGCTGAGCCAGAGGTGGGGTTACTATTATATACGCTTAAAGTCGTTTGAAAAAATTTTCGTTGCTACAAATCAACTTGCAACTTATTTTATGACTATAAAGCATAGTTTGAGCGCAAAATACTGAGCTTTCGAAAATTTTACATTTTTCATACCTCTTCAAGAACTTTTTTATTAGTCAAAAGCGAGTTTCAGTTACTTGTCAAAAATCGGAAATATTGTATAAAAAGACAACCTTGTATTTGTGATAATTTTATTTGTTCTTAAAATTTGATTGTTTTTTTTTTTCGAAATTTCCATTATTTATAACCTTTTAAGAATTTTTAAATTATCGAATAAGTCGGTTTAAGTCATACTTTTATTGCATTTCAAAATAATATTAAATTGTATATTATTAAACTTTGCATTTGTATTTGTCATTCATCAGACTTTCACAAAAAATAAGGCTTCACTTCCATTGTTCGCAGCAAATTTTCAGTTTTACTAGTTTCCAAAGGAGTTTTCGTGCGCTAAAAAATAATATGTAGAACTACAAATTTTTTATACTAAAATTTTCAAACTTTATTTCATTGAAATGTCTATAAAAAAATTCAAAAATTAAAATTTTTACATTTTTATGCTCAAACTGCTGCTGCCTACATTAATAACCACATTATGTGTATATGTCTGCAACTGACAAGTGTAATTGGCTATTAGTGCCATATAAATGAAATAAAAATATATCTGTAGAATTAACGCAGTTGTAATTGTGAATTTCGGTAGGCGGTAGTCAGCGCCGTCAACTGCGACGAGTGCGCGTTACTACTCGTTATTGTGCGGTGTTGTTGCTGTTTTTGTTGTTATTGCTTTCATTATGGCCATTCGTCGTGACCAAAGTCGTGTCGTCGGCTTGCATGCGTCGTGCGCGATGTCAAGGACCGCACCCAAAAAATACACACACACGCACACATACACATACAAATGATTGCACTAAACCGGCCGGAATACAAAGCAACAAAAATCACGCACTACTACTACTACTACACTTACGAAAGTGAATAAAAAATGGCAGTCACATACACACAATCACACATACAGCTGCTCCAAGTCAATGAAACTGCGCGCGTTGTGTGTGTGTGTTTGAGTGCGTTGGGGTCGAGAGAGCGCTCCATCCTAAAAGTATGCTTACAAATGCACAATTGCTTTATGGCTATGCGGGTGTTTCATATAAACGATTGTCGGTGTGTGTGTGTGTGATGAAGTTGGCAACTGGTATGTCTATGCATATTTATCAATGTATGTGTTTGCTGTGTTGTGCTGTGTTTGTATGAGTGCTTTTATGGCCGCTTTGCTGCCGCGAGTCAAGCAAATATTCGACATTTCATTTTGGATTCTGCTGTGGAGCTCAAAGCTTTCGCTCCCGTAACAGTGCTTACACAGCATAAACATACAAATTTACATTAGTATTTGTGCGCTCACTCGTATTCACACTACTACTCGTAATATGTCTGCGTGTGTGTGTGCGCTCACGTTTACTTTTGTTTGAGTGCACTTTTAGTTTTATTGCGTCGTTTATTTTTTATGTTACATCTTCAATGTTGCTGGCTTCGGCTGTCAGATATTAACTTTTGTCATTTTCAGACGGTGATAGATAATTACATATATATTTCGTTATTTCGTAACGGTTTTCAATATTTAATATTTCAACGTGATATTTCTAAACCGGGCTGCAGTTGTTTCACTGATTCGTTAGTATCAGTTCTGTTCGGTTTATTGTAGAGTAAGATTTGAAAAAGGCACTTGATCATCGCTTTTCAAGCTGAGTTGATGTTTTTCAGTTTATTCATGATGTTTCGTTTCTTACTGATACTGTCGTACTGTTTTTGAACTTTCATTACGTGAACTTCGCCTTTAAACTCTCTGGTTCCCTCTGACCTGACACTTGTATTGCTTTGTTGTTTTTGTTCTTACTCTTTTATTGTTGCTTTAGTCTAGAGAATACCTCGAGCGGTACATATATATACAATTTAAGGTATTTTTTTAAGGTAGAATCTCTTCAAAAAGTTAGAGCGTGAACTATGTAGACAAAATATGAATACATAATTCAAGTAGCTCTAAATTTTTATATGAAAATATTTTAATTTTTCTTCGAAAGTTTGTAACAAAGTAACTTAGAATATCGAAAAGGGTAATTATTGTTAAACTCAGCTAAAATCTAAGTAACTTTTTAATTTTGCCGTTAAAGTAATACTCTGCTTTTTCCCTTTGGTACAATTTTTTGAAACTTTGTGTTAATTAATAATAATATTTAAATCAGTTGTTAAACCTACAAGTAATAAATATAAAATTTTCACCCATTTATATGCAGACGCATGCTTTAGAGTAATAGAAATTACTATAAAATGCACTCTAAATGGTTCGTCTCATATATACTCTTACTAAAACTGCCAAATGTTTCAGAAAAGGCTTCAATCAGCTTAATGTTTTGATTTTTATTATAACACTTATTTCTTTAAGGGAGAAGTAGGGTTTATTCGTATACAAGATAGTCCAATTTTATATTCTTTTTATAAATCAGAAATTTTAAGAATATAAAAACTACGGAAATGACAGAAAATAATGTAGGGCGTCTCGGCAATTCCCTGCTGGATCATCTCAAATCAAAAAATTCAAATTCAAAAAATTCGTAAAATGAAGTTGTAGTTATAGTCTGTTGAGCCGAATTTTTTAATTTCGAAAAATTTTCCAATTTACGGAATTTAGAAAAAAGTATGCGTTTTACGCCATAAATGTCACACTTTAATTATGTTTATAAAATTTTTTAATAAAAATATCGAAAATCTGGCTCGAGAGACTATAGAGAAAACATTTTCGAATATTAAAAAAAAAAAAAAATCGCATCAAAAAATGTTAAAAACGGTATGAGTTATCATGCAGACCGTGCCGGGAAAAGTAGTTTCGAGAAAAACGCGTTTAAACTTTCACCTGTGTGCATTAAACTCTCGTCGGGCGGTCTGATTTTCTGCCATAACTTTGTATCTGTGGGGAATTTTACAATCGACTTTCACAGAAATACGACTAAAACTATAAAGAATAATAACCTATAAAAAAAATCGATTTTTTGAAAATTCTGGACGTATGTACATATGTAACCCCTTAAGAATGTGTTTCATAAATTTTCAAATATTTTTTGATTTTTCAATTCAAATTCATGAAGCTAAAATTAACCAAGTTCCGATCCAAATTGTATTTATTATACTATGAAAATATTTTTAAATATTTTCATATTTATCAAAAATATTTACCGAATTTGCATACTTTGGAGGTGTGTTCAAAAATAACGGGAATTGAAAAATTAATTTACCGCGGGCTTAGAAAGTCCAATTGTCAAATATTTTTTATCCTTTCGATATATGTATATGCCCCTGAATCAGCGATATCATTGCTTACTTTACCTGTGTAGTCCCTAAGTTTAGATGTGTTGGCGATTTTCGTTTGTTAGAAGCTCACACTTCGTTAGTTGTTAGTGAATTCTTGGCCAAACACAGTACGTTAATGATATAAAAATGCATTTAAAAGTAAAAATTTTTTAGGTTGAAACTCCATTAGAATTTTCAAAATTTAATGAGTTTTCTGTTTTTAAAAAATATTCCTTAAATTACTAGATTTGCTAACCATAAGATACTTTTGGTACTTCTATGCCAATATAATGATTTAAATCAAAATCACTGAAAAATGCGGTAAATGCCTTTAAAGCAATTTCTTTGAAAAATAAAGGCAGCAAATCCACTATAGTCAATACACACTGAATACTGATTTTGTGCTTTATCAATAAATAAGATATTTCATACATCGTTGTCAGGATCTGGAATAAAATTGAATCTAGAACAGATCTTCAAATCAAGCGCCTAATTAAAAATAATCAGTGTTTTATTTGATCAATAATGACCTGAAAATATATCGTAGCGTCTGTTTTAAAGTTTAATTTGACATAGGAAATTGTGATTTAAATGAATATAGAACATTAAAAAATGAAAATAAAATATAATATAGTAAAATTAATTGTGAGAAGTAATAAGTAAAAGTGTGGCAACTTACATAATAAGGCCAAACTAGCAAGTGTAGTGTAGTGAAACCACGCCAATGCTTATTCCAAAATTAATAACAATACAGTGTATCAATGAGGTGATATGTGAAACGGAGTAGCTAATTAGTGTTGGTTTTATTTTTTTATATTTTTTATATTTGTTGTTAGGGGTTACATGGGTTTCCTCGGTAAAAAACAGCGTTTTCCAAACATTTTTTCCTCATACAAAAAATTAAATATTTTATTAGAGGTTTTTATTGTTACAAACATACACTATTAACAACGAAATTCATACATTTTGGAGAATAAAACTTTAAACTCGGCCATTGCGATGCCATTGCCGGCGACTCTTCGGAAAAAAGATGCGCCCACGTGGGCAGGATAACGCCTTACAGAATCATCTAAATTGAAGAAATAATACACGT
Source organism: Bactrocera correcta (assembly GCA_027475135.1). Lineage (NCBI taxonomy): Eukaryota > Metazoa > Arthropoda > Insecta > Diptera > Tephritidae > Bactrocera > Bactrocera correcta. The sequence goes on along the minus strand of CM050323.1, from coordinate 6,380,211 downwards.
TTTAGTTAAAACCTTAATTTTGAACTTGAACGAAGGAAAAAAAGGTGAAAATTGGATTTTTGCCAGACATTTTACAAAAAAACTGAAAATTTCAGTGAAAATTTCACAACATATTTTTTCAAATAGTTGTAATCGAAAAAAATCCTTCGTAAAAGTCTTTAAGGATTGTATTTCAAAGACCTGTCTAAAATTTCATGAAAATCTCTTAGAGTAGTTCTCCAAAAGTCTTGTCAAACGACTTCAGAAACACAGTTTCGAGAAAAACGCGTTTAAAGACGACGTGTTTAGCCTAGCCAGCCTCGAGCGCACAAGTTCTCAAGTCTGTATCTCTGAAACCACTTCTCGAATCAACTTGAATATTTATTACAACATTCTAAAAATTTTGTAGAATTTTATAAGACAATAAAAAAAAACGATTTTTTGAAATCCGTAAAACCATTTAACTCCTTAGAAATATGACTGACTGCGACAGTCATAGGCACACACCTCAAAGTAAATGATTCTTAACATTTTTATGGTCGACTTTAACTTCTCTTTGACATGTAAAGGATGTGACTTTTTTGCTTATGTTAAGGGGGTATTCTAGTCTAGAAATCAAATTTTGGGCAGTTTTTTGAATTTAATTTAAAAAAAAAAATACCAAAAAATATTTTACCATCCATTTTTTTGGTGTTTTTATATCTGTTTTGATATCTTAAAAATACAGAAAAAAAAAATTACAAAAAAATATTAAAAATTAAAATAATTAGAGGGGGGTATAAAAAAATGGCGCATCTTGGTGACATTGATCCTGACTCTCCTGGTGGTCTGAAAAAAAAAAATCAAAAGAAATTCTTAATCAGTAAGGATGCTGTTATAGTCCCTACCACAGGGAATACAAAATTTTTTTTGTTAATGGCGATTGCCTGAAAATTAAAATAATTTTTTACGCTTTTTTTGAAATTCCTGATTTTTTTTTTAAATATTAAAAACAAAAATTTTGACACGATGCTCGTAGGAACGATAAAGGGTTATATAAAGCAGGTTCACACAAAATTTCAAGTAAATCGGTTGTATAGAACTTGAGATAATGCCGGTACCGTGTGGAAAAAAGTAGTTTCGAGAAAAACGCGTTTAAAAAAGTGAGTCAAATTTCAGGCAGTCTAAGATACAGCCGAACCGGGCTAGGTACTGCGTCACTAAAGTAACTGTAGCTCTTAAAATAATTTTAATTTTTAAAAGTCCTTTGGAGTATATGTTTTTAAGGTTCTAAACTTTAAATATATGAAAAAAATCGAAATTTTCAAAATTTTAGACTTAATGATGTCATTACTAAGTTCTTAAATGTAATGTATAATGTATATGTATGTATGTAACTTTTACTGGATTCATATTCTTTTTCATATAATATTCTGTTCCTGAATATTATACCTGCTTTTTTAATTTACCTATTATAAATATAGGTAGGTAAAATGTACTGACGCATATGTATCTTCAAACTGGATGCCGAATTTAAATGTTTTCTTGCGATTTTTAAATTCTCTAGTGTTTAACGCTTAATTTTCTTTACTATTTCCGATGTTATATATCATTAAGACTATGGTCAAACACAGAAAACAAAGTAGAGATATAATAGAATCAGATATAGTGAAAGGTAAATTACCTGAGTTTACTGTGAAATAATGTTCAGACGATTTCTTTTATACACAGATCTCGCAGATCTCATATAATATAAACAGACATGAACAATCAGAATGAATGTACTAGTCTCTCAGTTATTAAGATATATGTATAAATCTGAACCATACATGTCCTTTCCCCCCAGGAAGTGGCTCATTGTCGGAATCGCCGATATGCGACCACTGTATTGCATGTAGATGTCATAAAAACACATGTCTCTTTACAGAAAACTTAAAATTTGGCACGAATTACTGCTTAAAAAAACGGTATAATCTCCAAAAAAAAATTTGCTGCCATACAAACTGACTAAACCATTCCATATCTCAACTAAACTTAATCTCCGCTCCTTGTATTATGCATAAAGTTGAAGCAAATTATCTTATGAACAAACCAATTTAGTTTTAACTAACCAACCTCATAATAAGAAGGCTGTTTGCTAGTACATAGTATATGCATATACATTTTCCCATTGCATAATCTAGTATGAAAGAATATAAACATTTACAAGTTGTACTTAATGAATGTAATGAACTTAAAGTGCTGCTGCAGAAGGGCCTTAAGCAACAAATAGCGCATTGCAGCAGAGTATTTAAATTTACTCAAGTTTTGTTTGTTTCAGCCGATAAAGCGGCACACATTTACACACTTACATGCACAAGTACCTAGTGAGGCACACACATGCTGCTAACTGTAAATACACATTATTCCTGAAACGCTCTTAGAGACTCGTGTGTGGCTGCCGTTAGCAACAGCATCATTGACATTAAATTCATGTTTAAGGGCTCATTCTATATTCCGAGTCATCACATGCCATAGAGGCTTATGCGATGCAGCAGGGTCAGGGGGGAGTCGACACAAGGATGGCCAAGAACACAGCACCGACGCTGCCAACTACTCGTCTAAGCGTCAGCCATTCAAGAAGTCAATAAAAAACTAGGCAATTTCACGACAGACAAGCTAGAGGTTGGCACATCTGATGGTGTGAGCGCTGCAATATATGTGTTGGTGTGTGTATGTATCTATTTTTGCATTTTCATTTGCATTACGGTAAAGTAAGGTCTGGCTAAATATGTATTCAAGACTTTCCCCCATTTTTTTGTAATTTCTTTTGCATAAATGACACCACTTACACCTATACATATACATGTTGTGTGTATGTGTTTCTGAAATGGCTGCAGTCTTGTCCTATGCAATCTTATATCGCCACGGATGACACTCAAATGCCTAACTGGCCTATGAATAGTGGTAAGATCTATTTTTACAATGCCTCTCACAGATACTCGTATTTGCTTGTGTGCACACATAGACATACATAAAGTTATGTAATCTAATAATTTGCTCAACCCAGCTGTTTATTTATGTAAAAAACATATACTTACATACGAAAATTTATGTATGTGTAAATGATATATATGAAATATGCATGGGAGAGTGTGCTCTACTGGCTCATTGAATTTATTTTTACCTGTGGCTTACTTACACCCATATAGAGGGTCCTAACCGGCTGGGTGTAATGCGGTTTCATAACGATCCGGCTTGTTGAAGCGCATGTAAATGCAGCAAAAAATCAATAACGGAATTTCCACATAATTTCCACGCCGTGGCGACTCTGTATCAATACATATTCAAGTCGTCACGAGACGCTGTAGTCTACTTGCGAGTATTTAGTTGTGAATGAGGGTGAAATTTAATTTTCTCAGCAATTTCCGTCGGTAGCAATTTAATTTTAAAATCTCTTGACATTTCCATCGCACCTTGAAATATTGTATTCTTCCGGCTTTGCTTAAGAGAGGTCCAGATATATACAATTTTTAATTATTTATAGAGAACTGCTAGCACATAATTAAGTCATGTACATATGACCTACATTTTGCTAATTATATAATACCATTATTAAACTCTCTAATGTAGCAAATTAGAGAGGTTATTTATATTTATTATTGGCGATTCTCTTCATTGAATTTTCAGATCGTCGTTAAATTATGAATTTAAATAGGAGTATAGCCAGAACATTTATGCGGCCCTAGAAGGGTTTAATTCATGTAACTTCTAAACTACTAAAGCTCAAGTTTGCTCAGTAATAATATACCTCCTGTGACAGTGGGAAAGTTGATGTAAAGGGATTATAGCCCACCTCCCACATACGGGTTACATGGAAATCTAATAAAAGTGCGATAGCTCAATATATATACGCGTCAGAGACAATATATTTTCAGCAGAAATGGTGCGAAAAGGCTTCACAGAAGCTGATATCAAAAATGGACAATGAGCCTGGCACCACCCGCTTGTATAAAAAAACTGATATTACGGTATGAAAATGAATGAAATATGACAATAACCGCGCTCCATATCATATAATTTTAAATTCAATACGCTTTTTCACCTTAGAATTTACAAATGCCGATGAATATATGGCGATAAGAGTTCGCAAGAGGGTGCCTATAAGAGCCATCTCAAGTCTAAGATTTATCAACTTGCCGGCGTAACTTTTCAAGCTTTCAGAAACCAAATATGTGGAACCCAGAGCTATGGCCGCCAACAATCTTAGTCAATATGTGAGATAAATTATTTTGAAATTCGGAGTATGTATATCATTTTTTGATAGTACTTCTCATGTCAAAAACTCATAAAATCGCCTAAATACTTTTCCTAGCCCCTAAATACCCAATACAAATATTTTCAAACTTCCGTTGAAGTTGTGTCATACTTTCGAACAATCTGTGAGAGTTTATTAAGAAACTCAGAGAGCATAAATTTTTGGTAAGAATGTGTCAAAACCCAAAAATTGGCTTTTATACCTTATAAAAGGGTCAAAGGTTGGCTTCAAACCGTATATATCCTTCAATATGGAAGATTTTCTAAACGTTGAATATTTGATATACCATAGTTTAATGTCGGCAAAGTATGAAATCAGTTGAAGAATTAACCCCAGCTCCCCCACATATGAATTGTTATGATTTTTGTTCGTCTAGCAGACTTCATGTCCAATAGGTCGGTCGGTGTGAAGATGTTCTTGAGTATGCATGAGTAGTGTTATACATTTGTAATCAGTTCAGATCTTATCCCAGCCCGAATATATCCGATTTCGGACTTCCGCCTGACTTTAAATTTATGCCTGTCAATATCTGTTATATCTTAATGCAGTGTATATATGTGACCTGGTCTACGACAAGGGGGCTTAGGTGTCAAAAAAAAAAAAAAAAAATTAAAAAAAAAATTGGAAAAAAAAAAAATAAAAAAAATGATTTTTTGACACCTAAGCCCCTTTTTCGTAGACCAGGCCACATATAAATATTTTCTTAAAACAATGTGGTAAAGCGTTGTATATGACTGGAATTAGCCTAGACTTTTGTTTAAACCTTCTACCAACTCAACTCAATAACTGATTTCTTATTTTCTGCTTGATGTTTTCCTCATAACTTAAATCTTGTTTTAAGATATCCAATACTAATATTCACGAGAGACTTTTCGCTGGATAAAGTTCTTTCACAATATCTCAAAAACAAAGTTGCTTTAAACAAGGGGAAATTTTAACTACGGAAAATCCAAAAAAATAACATTCAAAAAACAAAATATTCCATAAAAGAATTTGGTATCAATTGCTCACTTTAACTGGCAGCTATGTGCCACAGTTATTCCATCTAAACAAATTCTTCGGATATTGTATCGTGCTTTTGATAACAACCCATGGACGTGGAGACATCTCGTCAAATAAAAGAGTTTTTCGTACAACAACATTTTTTTCATCGTACGGATTGTATGACAGCTATTAGCAAGAGAAGTTTCATATCGGTCGTTAAGTTAATTAGAAGCTTCTTGTTAAGAAAAAGACGTGGGAGTCGGTTCAGATCGATATATCTAAAACCAAGCACTAGCTCGAGTATATACCGACAGACGGCCACCTCAACTCGTCATACTGATAATTTAAGGTAGTAGTCTGGTAACTTGGGTTAAAAAAAGCGAAAATTTATTTTGCTTAATTTGAAAGTAGAATGTCTTGAGAATATTCTGTGAAAAATTCAGACAGTAATTCGAAATATTTCGGGAGTTATCACGAGTTTCCTAGAGCGCCCCGGAGTTCTCTCTCTCGGGGTTGGTGAACTTTAAACGTTTTTCTCAAAACATTGTTTTTCTGGTCGACCCGGGTCCCGGGTTTTTTCTACTGAACCGATTGCTTTCAAATTTTAACAGACTATTCTATACACTCATTCTCGTCGGAACTAATGAGAATTTTTTTCACCCCAAAGAAAAAAAATAAAAGAACCTTTTTTTTCAAAGTCCGGCATTTTGTTATTTACCCTTCATAATTAACTTCAGTAGTTCCGACCAGAATGACATATCTACAGATTAAGAATAAACCAGAATATTTGATTTCAGATAACATCAAGAGCCAAAATCACCCGGGCCACCTACGTACATTTTTTTGAGGTCCCAACTTTGAGTGACAATAATAATTGTGATAAAGTATTAAATTTTTTCAAATACATTTTTTTTTATATTTTCTATATGTAAATAAAAACACCCTAAAAATTCAAGATAATTCATTTCTATTTTCCTATAAAAAACCACACTCCAAAGAAGTCATGAAAATAGGCATAAGTTACCAGACTGCTACCTTAAATATATAATCTCTTCTGGGCAGAAATATTGAAACCATTTTCGAAACTTTACGTACGAATTTAGAAGTTTGATTCCATAATGCCTTTGCTGACTGAAATACTGGAATTGAACACTTTTATACTATTTCAATAATTTAATTATTTTTAATATAACTAGGAAAATAGAACAGCTGTTGAAATAATATAAGTACATGCATATACTTGTACAAACATTTGTATAAATATGTACATAATCATGTCTATGAAAGTCAAGCTAATTCATGTCCAAATAAAAAATTGTCAAAGAACACTTTCAAATACAATAGTGCAAAGGCGAATGTCGTGCGCTTGTGATCATAAATTTCTGTGTCTCCTATTGTTCCACCCTGCAGCTGCTCCATTGAAGGAACTCACAGCTGACACTGATTGCATTTTCTGCTCAAAACAGTTTTCCTCACCTTGAGCAAATCTTGTAACAAAGGAGTCAATCGTGTTGTAAAGATGCAGCAAGGAACAGCTGATCGTGGTTACTCGCACGCACACACATACACTGAGGATGATGCTCTGCGATGACAACGTTTAGCGCCAAAAAATGCTGCAAAGAAATTGTCTAATTGACCTGATATTGAATACTTGCTTGATCTCTCGTTGACTGCATGCTTATGCTTACAGGAGAGAACAATCTGTGTCAGTGCCGAATTTATGCACATTTAGGAAGATTTTTTTTTACATTATATAATAGTGTTTGTCATCTTTCAAGCAAAAACAAAAAAAATCATACTAACTTAACGTAACTGAATTTTCTTTATTTAACAGCACTTTTCAGGACATTTTTAATTCTTGAAATTTTAAGCGCTACTATAACGTACACGTTGTAATAGTTATCAAGATCAAAAATCACAAAAACAATTACAACTATAACAAATTGTAATTACGGCAGCTGCGGCAATTCCTGTTCATGCTCCTAGCAGGATAATGGTTAAAACCGGATTCGCAAACAAAAACATCGGAGACAGCCAGCCGCCAACGGCACGAGAGAACAAAAACAATAAAAACTTTCGCAGGGAATGTCCAGGGCAGCTGAAGAGCGTGTGCAAACACACATACACCAAAACAAAAGTTGCGGCGGAGAGTAGTTGAGCGAGAGCGCAATACCTATTGCAGTGTGAGGATCTCCCGGTGAAATAACTAACAACCCTTAATGCACGCCACCTTAGTCAAAGGCATTGACACCGAACTGTGCTGACAAGGTTCGTGTTTACAAACGTGGAGTACTTAAGTACCGGTAACAGTGGTAGCAATAGTCAGTGATCTTGTAGGGGTTTTGTGCGACTGCGCGACGGCGAAATGGCGCAGTCACAACGCGGAAATCGTACGGATAGCAACTGCAGTGAATGTGCTATGAAATTCAGCAAAAATTTAACTTCGAAATACTAAATAATGCGACGAAAAATCATAAAATTATAAATCAAAAAACTATGCTATAAAATCTAAAAAAAAATCTATGTAAAGTTTTTCTACCAATAGTTAAAGGACGATGACGTCATATACCAGTTATTTACTTGATAAAAAGGTGTATGAATGCAGAGAGCTTTAAGCTCCATGCTGTGCTTCGCTTTGTCAACCTTAAATAATATCATTATAAACTGAATAATTTGTGTGAAAAGTGTTAAAAAGTGTGTAATACGTTTTTCTCCTGGTATCCACTGTAGGCCTATATGTTATTTGGTCATAAGGCACGCGGTGAATGCCAAGAGCGAACGAAATTCAACAATAATTATACGTAATATATCCCGTTCCCGCTGAAAATGGAAAGATGAACTTAACTGGAGCTTTCTGAAAGCTTAGTTCATCGACCAAAAGCTCTGCGTACACAACTTACCAATGACGCACCACTTAAAAAGCAAATGAGGAGTTTTTGTGACACAGAATTATAAAGAATATCAAGGAAATACTTCAATGTGTTAGTCATAATACAGAAAATAATTATTTGTTAAATTTGTGTTCAAGTCAAGATGAAAGCAGAGTAATATATATTTAAATATCAGGTCGGGAAAAGCTTTGACCATTAAATTTTCGCAATTAAATTATTTTAAAAATTTTGAACGTTTATAGTTCTGGTAATATTTTCATCGCTTTCAGTATATGTATGTATTAAATGTTATATATAATATAAAATATATATACATACATACATATGTATAATCATTATTGAAGAAAATCGGTGGACTATGACAATGAGAGCCAAGATTAATGTGACGTTAATCTTCAATTATTGCTTTTTGGCTCCTGTGTGATCATTACTTTGATTTGACTTAATTAGTCAACTGAATTTGCAGTTATAAAGAAAATAAGAAAATAATTTATCTTCGGCTGCACTGAAGCTACATTATAGCCTTCAAATTTGCATTATTTATAGCAACTAATGTACGAGTTTGTTAAAAAATAGGGGGACTTTTAATATTTTTGCAAAACATACTTATTAATTATTTCGAATCATCGAAACTATTTCTCAAACATGATTTTTGGGACAGCCTTTAGCTCTTTCAACAATTTTGATCTGTCTTGCAAAACGAAAGAATTCTAATTGGGCTAATAATTCGCGAAAAAGTAACAAAGTGTGAGTTTTTAACGAACGGAAATTGCAAAACTTTTTAAAGCACTTGGCGGTTGATACGAAAAAAGGAAGCAATAAATACAGCTAAAAATTTTATTTTACTTCAGGGTCATGTACATACATTGCGACATAAAAGTACACAGAAATTGGAAATAAAACGCAAAATATTTAATTATTCATAAATTCATCATTTTGTCGCCTTAAAATCGGAAAAATTCTTTCAATCCTCGAAACAGCTCTCATAAGCAATTTTCGGGATGGTCTTCAGCTCTTTCAGCGTAAATTGTTTTATCTCTTCGATCGACTGACGTGGTGCTCCACGGAGCGGTAATTTCAGTTTGGGAACAAGAAAAAATCACACGGAGCCAAATCTTGTGAATACGGTGGTTGATCGAGGGCATTCATTGCATTTTTGGCTTTAAGTTCGGCCAGAGTCGTATTCTTTTTGAAAAGAAAAAATCAGCTTTATCGGGACGAGTCGAACAAGAATGCGTTTCATACCCAAAATATGCACCAACATCACTCAAACGGGCTCGTAAGAGATGTCGAGCTCTCTTGCCATTTCTCTTACTCTTGCCTGATGATTTTCAAGCGTCATATCCTTCACCTATTTAATATAATATTATTATGAGTTGAAGAGGTTGAGGCTTCGTAGGCTTGTGTTTTTGATGGAACTTAATCACCGTAAGCTTTTTCTGTCTTCGATAAGTTTATCTATTTTAAAAATCGCAACGCACTACTACCGACCTGACTTAAGCAGCTGCTGTAAACAATTCGTTGTTGAATTTTTCTCCCAATTTTTATCAAGATGATAAAAAAATTGACAATTGGCCTATTAAAATATTTTAACTTTTCAAATTTTCGTTACTCTTATCACACTTCAATTTAATTAGTTATACAATCTTGAAACATAACCGGTCAATGGTAAACGATTTGCTAGTCCTTATTATGATATAGTGGCCTGATCTAAATAATTTAATTGGATATTGCTGCGTTGTCATTGATAATAATTTATATCGAATTTAAAAAAGTGTTCCATATAAGAATTTGATTTTGATCTCTCAGCTTAAGTGGTTGTTATATGCGATAAAGGTCCAATCTGATATAAATCATAAGCTTAGATGCTTTGAACAATCATCGGTGCCAAGTTTCAAACAAAAATATTTCCTTTATAAGAACTTGATTTTGAATGGTCAGGTTTTGTCAAATACTATATATTAGGTTGTAAAATTTGCCCCTTCCGCCTTTTTGTCTTTTGAATTTCGCGGCTATGTATAAAGCGCTAGAGAGCTCGTATCTGGCAATACTATACATCTTTCAAAGGTCTTGAGATAACCTACAAAACGACGATATGCATAATTAGTTTGGATATTGCGTTCAACAGTTATAGACGTGTAAACATGGAGTTCACTGAATTCCCGCAATTTTAAGGTTATCCTTCGTTAAAGGCAAATCCGCTGGAGAAACGTTCCGTGAGATTAATGGTGTTTTGGGGGATGGTACTCTATCACTTCGAACTGCAGACGAATGGTTTCGACGATTCAGTCAGAGCGGATAAAAGCGACACCATAGATAAGTTACCCGGCGGAAAACCTGTGACGACGAATACCGATCAAATCATGGAAAACATCGTATCATACACAAAAAAGATTGATGTTTGGGTGCCGCATGATTTGACACAAAAAAAAAAATTTTCTAGACCAAATCAATGGCTGTGATATGCTGCTGAAACGGAACGAACTAGTCCCATTTTTGAAGCGGATGTTGATTGGCGATGAAAAATAAATCACATACGACAATATCAAGAGAAAATGGTCGTGATCGAGGGCCGGTGAATCGTCCCAAACAGTGGTCAAGCCCGGATTGACGGCCAGGAAGGTTTTGCTGTTTGCTTGGTAGGATTGGAAGGGAACCATGTCCTATCAGCTATCCCATATGGCCAGACGCTTAATTCTACCATCTATTCCGAACAACTGGATCGCTTGAAGCTAACGATAGACCAGAAACGTCCAGAATTGGCCAACAGGAAGGATGTAGTGTTCCACCAAGGCAACGCCAAATCGAATACTTCATTGATGACTCATAAGAAACTACGGGAGCTCGGATGGGAAGTTTTGTCGCATCCACCATATAGCCCGGATATAGCGCCAAGTGATTACCAACTGTCCCTGTCCATGGCAAACGCCCTTTTTGATGTAAAGTTGAAGTTGAAAAGAGGCTTGTGAAAAGTGGCTGTCCGAGTTCTTCGCAAATAAGGAGGGTGGTTTCTGCGAGAGGGGTATAATGAAGTTGCCGTCAAGATGAAAATAGATTATCGAACGTAACGGCGCATATTTGAACTAAATCCGATCACAGTAACATTTTTTATAAAGCATTGAATAAAGATCAAATAAGTGGAAGGGAGATATTTGACATCAAATACTATAGTCAATTTGACATATTAGCAGCTTTTTGGAGAGAAAAAAAATGTCTGCAAAATCTCAGACCAAAAAACCAAAACTTGAAGGACTAGTTCGCGTATATACTATACAGTTTTGCGACGGTCTAAAAGTGAATTCTTCGATTAACAACAAGTACGATTGACAGGGAAACTATGACTCAATAAATTATTTTTCGGGAGCAGAGATTTTATTTACAAAATTAAAAAATTACCAAAAAAAAAAAAAGTAATAATAATACAAAAAAATATACTTTCATGTTCCAATTTCCTTCATTTTACTTATTTTTAATGGCCAAACGCAAAACCGAGAAAGTATGTGTGGAAGAGTGTGTTCAAAACTTTAACTTTTGTAATGATTGTTTAATACCCGTTTGAAGTCGGGGCGGGCTGCTAGTATTACATATTGTTTACCATTACTGCATTGACATATGACTAAAGAAAGTTGAAGGAATGAAACAATTAATGGTGAATAGAACGAAAGCAATAGACACATTTGATTGGTTGAGCACAAAAGAGAAGCATGGGTGTTGATGTTATTGGCATGAATTGTTAATCATTTAAAAAAAATAAAAAAAAAATTCCGTTTATATCAAAAAATAGTCCTGCGGTGTTAAATCGCACGATCTTGGAGGCCACGCCACAGGTCCACATCGCACGATAATGCACTCACCAACAACTTCCTTCAATAAATTGATTGTTTCGTTGGCTCTATAGCATGCAACGCCGTTTTGTTGGTACTTCAGTTGTACACATCAACATTCTTCAATTCATCCATGAAAGAGTGATTAATAGCGTTCAACATTGAATATAACATTATGACCGGCTTTATTTTTGAAGAAATATGGAGCAATGATTGCCTCTCCTCATAGAGCACACCAGATATAGACAATTTGAGAATGTAATGGGGTGTCAACAGTGGCAATGTATTATCATCCAAAATGCGACAATTAATTTATTTACGAACCCTTTCAACCAAAAGTGAGCTTCATTTCTGGACAAAACTTTCTTGAAAAAATGGGAATCGGTGACCATCTCTTTTTTACATGTCGTCGCCATCAAATGTAATCCCTATTTTTTCTATTATTGTTACATACATTATTAAAGAGTGTTATTGCTACTCAAATTCGTTTATTTAGAAAATATTTTAAATTGCAGTATTTCTAATGTGGTACTATCTTTTTAAAAAGGTTCCACTTACTTCTGACAGCAAGTACCTGTCTTAACTGATATTATGACATTTCAGCCGGCAAGTTTTGCAAACTCAACAATTTCGGCGCAGCAACAATATGAACAGCGAAATTTTAAATGCAACTCTCATTCCCCAATGGGGAGTACTCGAATGCACGGCATTTCGCAGTAAAATGGCGAAAAGCAAATGACAGAAGATGGGCCGAATGACAATAGTGGTTAGGTGAGGGATAAACATTTTTAATGAAAGTGGAAAGATGTGGCGAAAAAATTTAATAACGAAATATTTTAACAGCGCTCTGAGGGGCATTATTGCGAGCGTAGTTGGTTGCCAGGTGTATGCCGCATTGTGGCAGGGTAACATGGGACACAATAAGCGGAGATTTAATGGAATGATGCTACGATTATGACGAGTAAAGTAAATGGTGGTGCAAAAAGGTGGTATTATATCCCAAATAAAAGAGAAGGTGTGTTTAGAGGTTAGAGTTGAGAAAAAGGTGCAATTTGGAAAACTTATTATGAATAGTTATATAACATATACATATGATGTATGAATGCAATTATGAGGATTTCAGCTCGTCGGAGCAAAATTAAGCGAAAGTTACGTGCAGCCATAAATGGTAAGGAAGCACATTAATCTTAATATATTTTTACTAATGCTACAGCGAAAGTTTCAAAATTAGTAAAATAGCGCATCTTCGACCACCTCTACACCAGAACGAAAACGTTGAAACCATCGTTGTGCAGTGGAAATGGAAACTGTTTCGGGTCCATAAACTGCACAAATTTTATTGGCGGCTTGTGATGCATTTTTGCCTTTATCGTTGTATACGTAGTACTGTAGAATATGTCGTATTTTCTCTTTATTTTGCTCCATCTTTGCGACGCTATAACTCACGAACGACTCAAAAGAAACGACAATCAATCAAACACGTGCGTGCACGTTAGCGCGTGAAATGAGCTTTCCAAAAAGGTAAGGCATGACAAGATGCGACGAATAAAACTGGAACTACGAGCTTTCAGCGCCAACTAGCGAAAATACCGCAAGACTTTTTTGACGGCCTAATATTTTTCACACATTCGCATCGTCGCTTCAAAAACGACGGTTTCGGTATTAACGGTCGTCCGTGTGAAGAAAGGCCAAAAACCTTCGAAGACGGTGAATTGAAGACGTGGCTCGATGAGAATCCGGGTCGAAAGTAAGAAAAGGTATCTTCTAGCATTTTGAGTCAACGAGATTCAAAGCGACTACTAGGCACAAAGGATTTTCTGTGTCAAATCGTAACGGGTGATGAAAAGAGGATTCATTATAGCAACACAAAAAAAAAGAAAGTCATGGGACCGCCCGGCCATGCAACGTCGTCACCTTGGCCGAATACTCACGCTGCGAAAGTTATTCTGTGTATTTGGCGGGACCACGCTGGAGTTATTTATTATGAGCTACTGAAAATCGTCAACGTGGAGCAATATTGGCTTCAATTGATGCGATTCAGATGAGCACTGCCGCTCTGATTGAGAAATTTCCAAAACATATGTTCTGAAATTTTCAACCGCCTTTTCTGGTACAGAAATAATAATAAGTAATTCGCTGCTAAGTCAGAGCTACAAGGTGGAAATCTCACCCAAATTTTTGTGCTCAAAAATGTAGTTGTTTCGTTTGGTGTGCTAGAGTTGGCATTCTCGTGGTGAGGAGTGATCCCTCTTTGACTTGTCTTGAAAGACAACTGGAAAACAAAGGATTGAAACCGTTAATGTATTTTTTAACACTTTTCTCGACTAATAAACAAGAGCTTTTGTGTGTGATCCAGCGAGAATAAAATTTTTTACTTTATTATACCCTGAACAGGGTATATTAACTTTGTCACGACGTTTGTAACATCATACATAAATGATCAGGATGTTGAGCTGAGTCGATTTAGCCATGTCCGTCTGTCTGTCCGTCTGTCCGTCTGTCTGTATATATACGAACTAGTCCCTCAGTTTTTAAGATATCCTTTTGAAATTTTGCAAACGTCATTTTCTCTTCAAGAAGCTGCTCATTTGTCGGAACGGCCGATATCGGACCACTATAGCATATAGCTGCCATATAAACTGAACAATCGGAATCAAGTTCTCATATGGGAAACTTTCGCATTTGACAATGTATCTTCACCAAATTTGGTATGGATTATTTTCTAGGGAAAAAATGTAATATACGAGAAAATTGTTCAGATCGGTTAACTATAACATATAGCTGCCATACAAACTGAACGATCGGAATCCAGTTCTTGTATGGAAAACTTTCACATTTGACAAGATATATTCACGAAATTTGGTATATAATATTTTCTAAGGCAAAAATGTAGTCTCCGAAGAAATTGTTCAGATCGGTTAACTATAGCATATAGCTGCCATACAAACTGAACGATCGGAATCAAGTTCTTGTATGGAAAACTTTCACATTTGACAAGATATATTCACGAAATTTGGTATATATTATTTTCTGAGGCAAAAATGTAATATCCGAAGAAATTGTTCAGATCGGTTAACTATAGCATATTGCTGCCATACAAACTGAACGATCAGAATCAAGTTCTTGTATGGAAAACTTTCACATTTGACAAGATATCTTCACGAAATTTGGTATATATTATTTTCTAAGGCAAAAATGTAATATCCGAAGAAATTGTTCAGATCGGTTAACTATAGCATATAGCTTCTATACAAACTGGACACATAGTTACTAACAGAAATGCACCTGTGAAGGGTATTTAGCTTCGGTGCAACCGAAGTTAACGTTTTTTCTTGTTTTTAGTTTTATTTAATATGAGCTCCACTAATGCCTATAATTGTCTTAAGCTTACGATAGGTCACATGAAGATCTTGCAATATCAGTTTGAGCACAGCATCAATATTTCCGAAACCAAAACTGATGTTTCTGCGACGTTCACGTTATCCCTCTTGGAGTGATCTGCGACCTCGATTGTATTCACCATACTGGTATTTAATGAAGCTTCATGAACGAAAATTGAATTAAGTTCATCGATTCACTGTCGTTGAGTTAATCCACGTCGAAAGTTGTAAAAATAATCGCATGAAATTGTTTGCGATTAAATTCCATTTTTTGGCCGAGATTAATATTTTAAGTTACTGTAAACAACTACTGTACTGTACTGTATACTACTGTGCCCAAACACGGTGAAATTTGAATTTAAACTGCGCGAGTCGAAGGATTTAGAGAATTATTTTTTTTTAGGTTTGTAGTACTGTCAGACACATTTTTGTCAAATATCATGTCAAAATATTCATTAGTGTTTGAGGTACGTGTCGTTTTGTGAGTTGCTTAAAGTGAGTTTTTCGTTTTTTGTGATGTCGAAATTTGTTGAGCAAAGAATTTGCATTAAATTTTGTTTACGGAATCAATTTTATGCTGCGGATACATTGAGGATGGTGCAGAAAACCTTTGGTGATGAGGCTATGTCAAAAAAAAAATGTTTACAAGTGGTATAGTGAATTCCAAGCCGGCCATGAACGTGTCGAAGACGAAGAGCATCCAGGGCGACCATCAACCTCAACCGACGAAGCTCACGCTCAACAAATCAAAGATTTGGTGTTGAAAAATCATCGATTAACAATTAGAGACCGTGCTGATGAAGTTGGCATATCGAAAGGCTCAGCCAATACCATTTTGAAGGATGCTTTGAGCCTCAAGCGCGTCAAATCTCCACTGATACCGAAAACATTGATTTTTTTGGACAAAAGGCGACGCTTTGAAGTGTGTGAAACGATACTTTCCGACTACCGGGATGTCATGAAATGTATTATGACTGGCGATGAGACTTGGATCTATGCTATTACCCCGAAACAACCGATCAATCGAGCGAATATCGTGCCAGAAGAGAGCCGAGACCAAAAAAATCGCGCCAAAGTCACTCAAAAATGAAGGTCATGTTGACTGTTTTCTTCGATTATCGTGGTGTTGTGCATTAAGAATTCCTTCCAACCGGTCAAACAGTCAAGGAATATCATTTGAACGTGATGCGTCGTTTGCGTAACGCTATCCGCCTACAAAGGCCGGAATTGTGGAAAGACAATACTGCCCTCGTAATTCGCGATCATTTCGCCAAAAACTCAACCCATATCGTTCCGCAACCACCGTATTCACCTGATCTGGCGCCGTGCGACTTCTGAATGTTTACCAATTTCAAAAGACCGCTCCGGGGACACCTTTTTATACGATAGAGGAGATTCAAGCTGCAGCGAAGACGGAACTGAAGGCCATCCCGGAAAGTGACTACAACCAGTGTTTCGAGGATTGAAAAATCCTTTGGCATAAGTGCATTGCATTGGGAGGGGATTACTTTGAAGGGGATGAAATTGCTTTGAAAGAATAAATAAAGAATTTTCAAAATAAATACAATGTCACCTTTTTGGGCACAGTAGTATAGTTTTCATTTGCCAGATTTCAATACTAAGGTTGCCAAATCATGAAATATGAAAGACATATACGTACGAGGTATATTAAGCAATTTGAATATATTATTATGATTATTATATTAGTCACCAACTCTACTAATATAATAATCATAATAATATATGGAGCTGTGTTTTTATACTCTCGCAACAAAGTTGCTAAGGAGAGTATTATAGTTTTGTTCACATAACGGTTGTTTGCAAGTCCTAAAACTAAAAGAGTCAGATATAGGGTTATATATATATACCAAAGTGATCAGGGTGACGAGTAGAGTTGAAATCCGAATGTCTGTCTGTCCGTCCGTCTGTCAGTCCGTCCGTCCGTGCAAGCTGTAACTTGAATAAAAATTTTAATTGAGATATCATGATGAAACTTGGTACACGTATTTCTTGGCTCCTAAGGTCAAGTCCGAAGATAAGCAAAATTGGCCACTGCCACGCTCACAAAATGGCGAAAACCGAAAACCTATAAAGTGTCATAACTAAGCATAAATAAAGATATTAAATTGAAATTTGGCACAAAGGATCGCATTAGGGAGGGCCATATTTGGACGTAATTTTTTTGGAAAAGTGTCCCTGGCCCCGCCCCCTACTAAGTTTTTTGTACATATCTCGGAAACTACTATAGCTATGTCAACCAAACTCCTTCAGGAATTTCCATATACAGTTCAAAAATGGAAGAAATCGGATAATAACCTAGCCCACCACCCATACAAAGGTTATGTTGAAAATGCGTTAACCGACTAACCAAAAACGTCAGAAACACTAAATTTTACGAAAGAAATGGCAGAAGGAAGCTGCACCCAGGCATGGCGACGCCGACTTATGGACCAAAAACCATATCTTAGGAACTACTCTACCGAATTCAATGAAATTCGGTATGTAATATTTTCTTAACACCCTGATGACATGTACGAAATATGGGTAAAAATCGGTTCACAACCACGCCTTCTTCCAATATAACGCTATTTTGAATTCCATCTGATGCCTTCTCTATATAATACATATGTACATATAACTGAAAATACAATTCAATACTCTAAGTACACAAATTGATCTAATCTAATTAATTTTACAGCAAAATAAAAAAAAAAAATATGTAAATGACGGATAGTGATAATCTCGATTATCACTTTATCACGCGAGAGTATAAAATGTTCGGTGACACCCGAACTTAGCCCTTCCTTACTTGTTTAGTTTGAAATAGATGGAAGGAAAGTTCTTTGTCCTTAACTCTTTGTTGAATTTTAATTTAACTAGATAACTCAGCTTATTTATTTTGACTTTAGTGGTTTGTGAGATCTGTTTACTTTTTTAAATTATCAAATTAGAGATGTCTCTCCCTACTGCAAAGCACTTGGCAAATTATAGTATTTTAATTCTATTTTCGGCTTAGTTCTAGCATGGTCCTGTTCCGTCCAACTACAACACATAAACGGGTAGAGATACATATGAAAACGTAACAGTGGGGCCAGTGACCGACATTTTGTTCAAATCATAAATGATGGACTAAATTCGGGTGCAATCGAACATATTATACTCTTGTAACTTACAAGAATCATAGCCAGGGAAATACTTTATAGTGTAAAATGTCAACCTGAGAATCGAAATCCAAGCAATTTTATATTATATATATATATACTATATGTAACTCCTGTACTGACAGACACATAAGGTTTGTTAGAAAAACGAAAACCATTGTATGTAGTATATGGAAGTTGGGGTAGTATCGACATGCTTCTAACATGTTAGTTACCAAAAAACTAATCATGTATAGGAAAATCAGCCGGATGTCCAAAAATCCTGATATTTATATACAATATATATTAGGGGGGTGGGTAAGTTAAGTAAAAAAGTTAAATGTATCTTTTGCACTGTTATGTGTAAAACATGCTAGCTCATTTTCACTGAGATAACTCACATATTGACAGATATATGCTGTGTCAAGTCACTTGAATCGATTATCTTTATATTAGATATGTGGGGTCTAAGGGAAGTATTGGTCCGACTCAAACCATTCTTGACATAAACATACATTATAAGAGAAAAATTATCCCTGAATTTAAATTATATATCTTAGACATTGTCCGATGTGTTCGAACAAAAGTCGACTACAGTTACCAGGGTCTAAATAATCGGTAACTAGGGGCTTGAACAGTATTTGTTGGATGTGGAGAATTTTTGGTCATAAGGTGACATATACTAATCTCGTTATATTAATTACTTCTTTATTCGTTTACTGGAGAGTTAAATAATCGATTGGGACTTGAAATTGTGCTATATGGAAAGTAGGCGTGGTTATTGTCCGATTTTGCTCATTTTCACAATGTGACATACATAGGAATATAAAAAGAATGCCACATACCAAATAACCAATCGGTTGATCGGGTCCCGAGATATGGGATTTCACCAAAAAGTTGGCAGTGCCACGCCCTCCATCCAATTTTCACTCGGGTTCATATATAGCCCTCTTATACCCTAACGAAGGTAAAATCTGGTGTATTTAGTTATTTCTTAATTGCGCTTTTATTAGTTTTTAACAGCACCGTTATATGGGGAGTGAACGGGGTTATCCTCCGATTTCACCTATTTTCACACTGTCGGTAGAAGTTCTTACAGAATTTGTGCTCAGTAATTTTGGTTGTTGTAGCTTAAGTGGTTTCTTTTTCCATCTGCAAATGCGGCCGGCTTCTCTCTCTTAAACTCTCGGTATCTATCCCATCCCGCACGTGTTGTGGTCGGTCATAACGTTGCGAGATAGACAGTATGTTTTCTTTCCGCTGTGACACGAAACTCCTCATAGTACCAGCTGCTCTTTTGCATTTTCCGAAAACCAATGGTTTTGTTTACAACTGTACGCAAGGAGCTTGAAATACCGTCCCAGAGTTCCTTTTTAACGAGTTGTTGGCGTGTGTTCTCAGGGAACAAGTGGGCACGTTGAGTAGAAAACCGTTCGGCTGTCTGTTGTGATTGCAGCTTCTCGACGTCGAACCTTCCATGTGTTTATTGACATGATTTTTTTACTGGATACTATACTGCGTATCTTGGCTACAAAAAGATAATGGTCCCAGTCGATGTTAGAACCTCGGAGCATACACACGTCTAAAACACTGGAGACATATCTTTTGTCTATTACAACATGATCTATCTGGTTGGTGGCTTTTCGATTCAGAAGCAGCCAGGTAAGTTGGTGATTTTTCTATGTTGGAATCTAATACTACAAAAAATATGGTTAATATTTTGGGCCCCGGTGAAGTGTATCAGCCTCAACCCATTTATGGATGTTTCCTCATGAATTTTCTGACTATTGTGCCAGAGATACCTTCCTTGCGCACCCTGGCGTTAAAGTTTTGACATCGTGGCGAGGGCAGCTCTCATAGGTGCGCTCCAAGTGCTCATAGAAGGCATCTTTGGTCACATTGTCCTTCTCTTCCGTCGGGTCGTGGGCGCAAATCAGCGATATATTGAAGAATTTCGCTTTGAGACGGAATGTGGCTAGACGTTCATCTACCGTGACTGCATACCACAGCGGGTTCTACGCACCGGAATTGACTCGGATTTCATCTGACCAAGAGCTATTTTTTTGGCGATCTAACCCCACTTGAATTGGTAAGTGTTGTTACGGAGTCTCTCTTTATATGGCTACTATAGATAAGGACCTCGCCTTAGTCCTTGTCCCGTCCATTGCATTTCTTGGACGGCGGTAATGTCAGCCTTCACTGTAAAGAGGACATGCAGAAAGGAAATAATACATTGGTGTCTTATCAACTTATATTATAGGTCATATTATGAATAAGTTAATTAATAAAAATTGTATACGGCATATTTATTATTATTAGGGCACATTGGACAAAATTCTGAAATATCTCGGGTATACTCGAAAGCATATTTTGAAGCTATTTTTATAAATTATATCTCAGACACTAAATGAAACAACAGAGATAAGGTGTGTTATAATTACGAAAATCCCTTCATGTAGATACTACTGTAGGCAAAAAACAGTAAGATTTCTTAATTTGAATTTAGCGCGAAACCCCTTTCGTCGAAATACTTTTTTTCTAGATTGATATGATCATTAGTGACATCTGTACCAAAAATCACATCAGAATAATCATTATTGTTATTGAAATTATTCAACAGCGAAGATCAAATATATTTTGTGCCGAATCAAATTTCTCATGCTGAAAAGTTCAGAATGTTGAAAAGGTCTTCCATAACGGCCATCATGATGATCAACACGTCAATAAAAAAGCAATTGGTGCTTAAGAATCGACAATTAACAGTTAGAGATCTTATTGGCGTCGCTGGAATTTCAGGAAGATCGGTAAAAACCATTTGAAAAGATCATAAGAAAAGTGAAAGCACAAATGGCACCGAATCACTAATTTTTTTCGAAAACAGCGACGTGTTAGCGTCTGTGAAACAATGCTTTCGACTACCACGATGTCATGAAATGCATTATTAATAGCGATGAGTTTTAGAACTTTGCTTACAACACCTAAAAAGACGTCTAATCGTCCGAATATAGTTGCAAAGGTGAGCCGAGGCCGTAGAAACGACGTCAAAGCAAATCAAAAATCAAGGTTATGTTGACAGTTTTCTTTGATTATCGAAGTGTGGTGCACTTCATCAAACTCAAACAACCGCACCAGGGAAACCGTTTTGAGTCAATTGAAGTCATTAAACGTAATCGCTACGCGCATTGAAGGCTTTTCCGGGAATTGACTTTAGCAATTGTTTCGATGATTGGAGCGAACGTTAGCACAAGTGTATTGTGACTAAAGGAGATAATTTTGATAGGAACGATATAGGTTTTAAAGAGTAAAGTAAGAATTTTAAAATTATTAACAAAGTCTTACTAGTTTTTGCTCATAGCAGTATAGGTAAATTGTAGATTAGGTATTTTTGTCATTACTTTATATTACTAAAAATAATAAAAATAATAAAAATATATTATTAACACTAATGAATAAGGAGTAAAGTCAACAATATGTTTGAAAATTCCAATATTTTTTTATAGGGTCTAGGGTACAATAATGCACTTTTATTATAAAAGCACTCTCTTTTAATTTTTTTAAATAGATATTTTCGATAAAAAATTTGCAAAAAAGGCTGATGTCGCATATGTGGCAGCTTGGTCCAATTTGAACAATTTTTGGTCATAAGGTGACCTACTTCAAAGGCACTATTCGGACAAACTTAAGCTTCTTCTTCTTCTTTACTGGCGTGGACACCGTTTTCGCGATTATAGACGAGTCAACAACAGCGCGCCAGTCGTTTCTTCGCTACGTGGCGCCAATTGGATATTCCAAGCGAAGCCAGGTCCTTCTCCACTTGGTCCTTCCAACGGAGTGGAGGTCTTCCTCTTCCTCTGCTTCCCGCGGCGGGTACTGCGTCGAAAACTTTCAGAGCTGGAGTGTTTTCATCCATCCGTACAACATGGCAAAACCCACTTTATGGAGGATGGAGTCATGTGTAGAAGTTCACGCAAGTAAGGAAAGTTCTCTGATCGCCATTCACTTGGGAGCGGCCAGAAACGATTCTTTTACATATGACTCAAGCAGCTCACGACTTCCGGTCTTTGACCAAGTATCCTCTGAGTAGCCTAAGAACAGAGTTTGGGACCCACCACGTAAAAAAACACCCCAAATGAAAGGAAACAACAAAAATAAGTTTAGTTTCATTAAATTTATCAATAAACCGTTATGAGGGAAGGGGACATGATAACATATAATACGAATTCATGAATTGAATGGTTTAGGAGAGTATACGTATTCCACTTTTAGATGGCGTTGTCAAGCCAATATCCGTTGTAGCAAATAATAGCACTTTTTTATGGAGCTTAATTATGGCACTTTACAGGTTTTCTTCTAATAGCGTTTTGCGGGCATGGCGATGGTCCGATTTCGTTCATATGCAAAGTCCTTCTAGGATGATAAATCGCAGATTTCACTAAGGAAACTCAATTTTTGCTCAGTCTATAGCTTGCACAGACAGACGGACAGAAAATAACTCGGAATTTAGCTCGTCTCGTCATTCTTATTATTTATGCATATATAACTTTATATAATGGGTTGCTAAAAAAGTCTTGCGGAATTTTTCTGAGTCCATTCGTGTGGCACCCATACATCAAACTTCTTAGTGACTCCAAGCTTCTTTAAATGGTTTATAATATAATAATTTTATCGCAATTTTCGACGACAGGCCTTCCGGAGCGTGGCGCATCTTCAACCACCTCTACACCAGAATGAAAACGTTGAATCCATCGTTGTGCGGTGGAAATGGAAACTGTATCGGGTCCATAAACTGCACAAATTTTATTGGCGGCCTGAGATGCATTTTTGCCTTTATCGTAGTAGTATCGTTTTTCTCTTTATTTTGCTCCATATTTGCGACGATATAACTCACGAATGACTTAAAAGAAACGACAATCAATCAAACAACCTAATATGACAACCTAATATATTTCGCTTAGTTTTAGGTGACATAAAGAACCGTTAGGTGAGTAAAACTATTGTACTCTGTAGCAATGTGTTGCAAGAGTATAAAAATGGCTTCGGATATTTATTACCAAATTGCCGTTACAATTCTCATTGGTTCGATTTCTATACGAAAACTCTATTATTTTTTTCAGCTTCACTGGAAAGCTGTGCAAGCTCGTAGATCGTAGCAACACCAAAGGAATTGAATAATGTTATTATCCTTATTATTTTTCCATTATTATTATTTTAAATTTAATTAATTTAGTTTTCATAGTCAACAGAGTAGTTTTTTTCCCTGCAGGGCAATTACTTTTATTGAGGGAAATATATATACTTTGTATTTGGCATTTGCTCGCGCCCACACTATTGCACATGCTGCACACAGCTCTGCATGATTATGTGCAATATTTATTTATATATAAATTTATAGAAATGTTTGCCTATGTTTTCGCACTTATGTTCTTGTGAAAGCGCTTGATGCACTCGCCAGACTCGGCTATGGCAGTCGCCTCGTATGAGAGGCGAATGTTGATTTTCCATTTGTGAGAGGCGAGCAGCATCCAACGGGGAATTCGCACAGATGTGTCAAAGTTGCTGCTTGTCAAAATGAATTGCAATATTTATGACTGCAGACAGATATTGAAAGGTATGCAAGTAAATGCATTACATGCACATTACATTTGGCTGCATGTGTGCGCTTTTAGTTATTAAAGCAGATGTGTATATTGAAAATATTAAATATTTATGTTGAGAAAATGGGTCCACACTTCGTTTGCACAGCGTCAAAAGCTAATAAAACATGATATGATTGGATGGAATAATTAAGGGCAGAACGGAAAGTTGAAATTGCGTTGCTTTGTGGGATCAGCCGTCAGGTAATGAAGTGAAACTAATTACTTTAGTTTGTTTGACCTATGCATACAATTATAAATATAAATATGCAATGGTTGACGCTCGAATTTTGTGTTTAAAGCTAATTCTTCCCCTGTAAAGTAATTATATTAACTAAGCAACCTGATTATGGTTATTATGTTATGTTTAAGCAGGTCAATTAGCTGAAGCAAAAAGTTGATAATTAAGTCAATGGGTTAGCGTTCACACACACTCTTATGTAATATAGCTTGAGCAATCGCAAGTGTTTAGTTTTTGCTTGTTAAATTAGTTTGTCTCTAAAATGGTGAAAATTAATTTGGTTCATTCATAGAATAATTATTGCACTACGCAAACCAATGCAGTTCGATATAAGTGAAGTAAAAAAAAAAAAAGAATCTCAAAATATATTTCAGGCAGTAGATGTGGAAACATACATGTGTCTGGGTAGTTTAGGAAATTTGAAACCTATAAACAAAAGTTTCACTATCAGAAACATGAAACTTGAAAATACTTGATTTCGAACCGTAGTCATTTTACTGGTTTCATTAATTCTTGAAAAACGGGAAAACTTGCGCGTCCAAACTATTACTCTTTAATTTACCGGAAAAAGCTACAATATCATTTTCCTATTTAGTTCTCCGTTTATCAAAGCAACAGAAGCTTTTAAATGAAAATCAGTAATCTGAGTGAAAGAGTTTAAGACTATTGGCTCATTTTATTAGTACAGTTATGTAAACTGACGTTGAGCAATACCAAAAGCTCCGTCAGGATGGGGAAGGTCCCCTTCGACAAGTTCGATGCCAATTGAAATTTCAGACAAGGCGACGCGATATCGTGCGACTTCTTCAATATGCTGTTGGAGATAACAATTCGGGCTGCAGAACTAAATAGAGAACGTACCATCTTCTATAAGAGTGTACAGCTGTTGGCGTACGCCGATGACATCGACATCAGTGACGAAATATCTCCTGACATCAAACAAACAACCGTTGTTGTTGTAACGGGTGCCTAATCCCCATTAGGTGGTAAAAATTAGATAAGTTGTCATCGGCGTTATTCAACGGTAGTTCCAGAAAATGTACTATTTCGACTGGATCGGACCATAGGAAGATATGATGTGTAGGGTTAGCAAGGCATGCAAAGAGGTGGCTAGGTCATGTGAGAACTATTGAGAGAAAAGAGTATACTAAGTTTTTGGCAGTCATAAAAAAACTTTCGTCAGTTCGTTTGAATATACGAGATCTGGTCTTTCAGTTCTTAAGGTATTTGAAATTTCTGAAATTTTGTACACGTTCTTTTGTAATGCACACTAGCCGATCATATTCGATTATTTGTATGGAAAACTTTTTTATTACTTCATTGTCTATCTGTTTGTCCGTGTAAGTGATAACTTGAATAAAAATTGTGATCTCTTGATGAAACTTGGTACATGATTATATTACCTCACACCCAATGGGCGTAATTGGATCACAGTTATGTTGAAAACTACAGAAAGTGCGTTAACTCTCTGAATTAATACGCCACAAACATTAGATTACGCAATGAGAATAGTTGAGAAGCGCTTTATAGGAGCAGGTGTAAACAAATGGGTAACGGCCTTGTATCGAAAGAACTGCCCGATTAATTTCAACTAAATGCATGTGAGGTTACCCAACCATTTCTATCACGCAATCTGAAAAGGGGTAAAATCGGACAACAACCACTTCCTAATAGTACTTCCCATATAACACAACCTTAAATTCTATATTACTTTTTCACTTTCTGTACACAAATCAACCACCAATGAAAATATTAAAATAAAACTTTGTGTAAAAAGTGCCGTTAAGGGGGTATTCTACTCTAGAATTTTGAAAAATTCGATATTTTTCATATATTTAAAGTTTAGACCCTTAAAACATATCCCCCAAAAGATTTTTAAAAATTAAAATTGTTTTAAGAGCTACAGTTACTTTAGTGACGCAGTACCTAGTCCGGTTCGACCGTACTCACTTTTTTAAACGCGTTTTTCTCGAAACTACTTTTTTCCACACGACACCGGCATTATCTATACCTATCTTCTATACAACCGATTTATTTCCTACCAGCATCGTGTCAAAATTTTGTTTTTAATATTTAAAAAAATTCAGGTATTTAAAAAAAAAAGCGTAAGAAATGATTTTTATTTTCAGGCAGTCGCCATTTTTTAATTTGTTCATTTTTCTTCGTGTTCCCTGAGGTAGGGACTATAACAGCATCCTTACTGGTTAAGAAATTCTTTTGATTTTTTTTTTTCGAACCACCAGAAGAGTCAGGATTAATGTCACCAGGATGCGCCATTTTTTTTACACCTGTCTCTCCACCCTCTAATAATTTTATTTTTTAATATTTTTTTGTAAATTTTTTTCTCTGTATTCTTAAGATATCAATAAAAAACACCATAGAAAAATGGAGGGTAAAAATATTTTTTGGTTTTTCTTTAAATAAAATTCAAAAAACTGCCCAAAATTTGATTTCTAGACTAGAATACCTTCTTAAGGTATTAAATCCTATATCCAAAATTGTAGAAATAGGGCTTTAACATTTCAAGGATCTTGACACAAAATATCTGGGCTCCATTGCATATGACACATTTTTTATCGAAAATAATGGTCAATCTGTAAGTTCAGTATTGAAATTCGGGTAGATTAACTCGTAGGTTTGCATGTAGAGCAGTTTAAGGTCATGAACATCCACTTTGCCGAGACATTTCACATAGCCAAGCATTGATGAATGGTAAATCCAATGCTTTCCTTTGATGGCGGACTTTTTGCCAAACTCTACATTAAGGGTCTTCCAAAATCATCATCTGGATTACTATATATTATGTTTTGGTCCGCAACAAGCTTTGGGTGCTCAAATGGTATGTACGATATTTAGCAAACCACTCACGAATGTGTGCTTCTCTGCCTTAGAGCTCGGATAGCACTCATCTAGCCACTTTTCAGAGTTTTTGACATATGATAGTGTAACAAGAATAGACAAATTTTTCATTCCAATGTTTTTGTTTTTTCAAAATACCAATAATTGTGTGGTTCAAATTGTTATAACTCACGACTACATTGTCTGACAGCTGTGAAACTTGAGCACGTGGCTTTGACAACCCTGGATACCTGGGTGTGTATATGTATTGGTGTCAAATATTGTACCTTTCTTGCTTATTGCAGTATAACGCTAATAAATATGAGTTAATTACTTCGTTTGAGTTCGTGGGCACATTGACATTGCGAGTACAACAGCTCGGATCACTTCAAAATGTATTCTGCTTTACTGTTCTAGGTTTCTAATTAAACTTTTAATTGAAAAAACAAAATTCACAGAAGCTTAAGTATGCGCTTTTTCTGGTATGGCGACTCTTTGAGCGCATTAAAGTGGATCTATCTGCACTTTGTGGAACATTGTTGCACTCAACGCAGACTAAGTATGTATACGCGTGTGTAGACACACACTTTCATACAATTGCTGTGTGTTGCAAAGTTGTTCTATTGATTTTTTCATTATCTTTGAGTGCCACGCGCAACGCCAGCACTTCGCCTTATAATCTCCCCCTCCGGGCGGATGTAAGGACGCGCTTTCTGCCAGTCAGTTAAAAATGTAGTTACCTACCGTCAGTCAGTCAGTCAGTCGAGCCAGTGAAGTAAACTGAATGCCAATGTGGCCGAATGGCAGGCCGTAAATCTAGAATATAAATCTCTGTACAATAAAAAATGTAACCGGAGATATTGAATTGAATGTGTGCGACGACAGATAAAAATGGTATATGGTCTGCAGCCAAACACCCTCTTGGCGTCGCCGTTGTTGTCGCGTTGCCGCATCGCACTACCCTTCACGCTGGCATGCAATGCGCTGGCAAGAGGGAGGAAAAATCGCATTGTATGCGCTGAGGAAATAGGCATAGATTTATGCAACACCCTCAATTTTTGTTCCCTCCGATGAGGCATTGCATTCACTGTAGCTGCTGTTGGTTTAGGTGCTGCTACTGGCACAGCTGTTGTCTTCTCGCTACGGAAAAGGACAATTGTAGAACGTGTTTTGCGACAAAGGACCATATATTCTGCGTACAGATTCACGGTATATGTTTAGGCAAAGGGCAGCACGAGCGTCAGCTGAAGAAGGCCATGTGGCTGGCTTACATTGCTCTGCAGAATTTTCCATTAAACGAATTAAACGCTGAAAAATATGCAAACAAACACCGGAAGATTTATTTTTAATGTTGACGCATTGGGGTAGCTACAACATTTTGTGAGTCAAAGGGGTGTGGGTTGCAAGCAAATTTGTTCCATTGTTATAAGCGGCTATCAAAAACTGCCTGAAAGTATTTGTACTAAAAGTCATATCCTTTTAGAAAAAGTCTTTGTTGTATGACGATCAGTTAAATTTATTACCCCTAACGATAAAAGTGTGTCGAATATGGTGACTTGCAAACTTTCAAGATCACCAATGGACACACTACTTAATGGTCAACAAGAATAAATATATAATTAGTCACTTTCAATAATACTGTTATATAAATCTGCTTCTTCTTCTTCTTAATAGGCGTTGACACCGCGCGATTATAGTTGAGTCAACAACAGCGCGCCAGTCGTTTCTTCTTTTCGCTACGTGGCGCCAATTGGATATCCCAAGCGAAGCCAGGTCCTTCTCCACTTGGTCCTTCCAACGGAGTGGAGATCCTCCTCTTCCTCTGCATCCCCCGGCGGGTACTGCGTCGAATAATTTCAGAGCTGGAGTGTTTTCGTCCATCCGTACAACATGACCTAGCCAGCGTAGCCGTTGTCTTTTAATTCGCTGAACTATGTCAATGTAGTCGTATATCTCATACAGCTCATCGCTCCATCGAATGCGATATTCGCCGTGGCCAATGCGCAAAGGACCGCAAATCTTTCGCAGAACCTTTAAATCCGCTTAATTTAAAATATTTTATTATTTAAGAGGTGATTGCGGAGTGTAAGTTCTTAGTTCTTTCTGCTATCCTTACTTATTTTTTTTAAGATGTTCGTTATTATTTTCAGCATTGTGAACCAGATATATCTCTAGCGATTTTGAATGGAATGGAACGTATTTTATCAATGTTGTACCTCACATTTGAATTCCTTACACACAGATCGGCTTTATTACCTTTATTACTCTGTCATTTCTACACCTAACGAATAATAGGCTAGGAAGCTTTGAAAATTATAGAAAAATTAATTCATAGTAGATAAAAACCACTTGGGAACGAAAACGATAAAATCAAAATTATATACTGAACAAGTATGGAAAGTTAAAGTATGTAGCTACTTTGGATCATTTCCCACTCTTGCAACTTGAAAGGATTAAGGGATCGTTAGTTATATGGGGTAGAGCGCGAGTTTACAACTGACTTTATTAATTTTAAGCACAAAAATGCAACGCTATTAGAAAATTACGATCTTTTTATTTTATTGAGGTAACTCATACATTGACCAATGTACGCGGTATAAAGTTACCTGTAAGTTCGAAAATCAGTTAGGTGTTATATATATGTGTATATCAGGTATATGAGATCTAAGGGAAGTATTTATCCGATTCAACCCATTTTTGGGATACAAATATATCATTCTCAAGAAGGAATATCCTTGAATTTCAATTAAGTCTCATACATTGATCGATATTTTCGGTAAAAAATATGGGTGCTGGGGTCCACTTATTCGGTACATAGGGACTTGAACACTTCTTATTGGTTGGAGAGTGTGTGGGATTATCATCAGATTCCATCAATTTTCATACTGTCAGTGGAAGTTTCTATAATATTTGTGCTACATAAGTTGCTATAAATATATATTTCTGGACTAGGCAACACTAAGTGTTGCAAGGTGCAATCTGACATTTCCATTGGAAAGTGTGACATTTTTTAGCATAACATCACTCAGAACGTATTGTCATTTAATCGTGAATTGTTTTATTTACAGGGAATTAAAAAATTCATCTCGGCCAAAAAATGGAATTAACTCGTGAACATTTTCGTGCGATCATTTTTCACAACTTTCGACGTGGATTATCACCACAAGAGTGCATCGATGAACTAAAATCTTTGTACGGATATGAAGCACCATCCTATAGCACTGTGAAAAACTGGAACAACGAATTCAATCGTGGCCGACTTTCGCTCAAAGACGAATTCCGTGAAGGTCGTCCAAAAACAGCCGTTGTGCCAGAAAACATTGATGCCGTGTGTGAACTGATAATGCAAGACCGTCATGTAACATACCTTCAGATAGAGGTATGCCTATGCATTTTTCCGACCAGCATACATTCGATATTGCATGAACCCCTGGCCGTAAAAAAGGTTTGTTCTCGTTGGATCCCGCACAATTTGACAATCGCTCAAAAAAAGGCTTATGTGGATTGGTGTAAAGAAATGCTGAAAAAATACGATCGCGGTGCTTCAAAAGACGTTTATAAGATAGTCAGAGGTGACGAATCATGGATATATGCGTATGAGCCCGAAACAAAACAGCAATCGACCATGTGGGTCTTCCAAGACGAGCCAAATCCAACGAAAAAAAAAAAAACATTTTCCTTGATTTTCCTATTTTCATTCTTAAGCCAGAAATATATATAGCAGCCCTAGTAGGCGAATTTGGTTCTTTTAGAGTACATTAAACTTTTTAGACTGCGGGGCCGCTCCCACTGTTTTACTAAACCAAATATCGAAAAAATACTTTAATTTTCAATCAAAATGTATTTTATTTTAAAGTCAGCAAATTTTATGTTTAAGGAGGTCTCTTCTTTCTGATGATATAAAAATATATGTGTACATTACGATAGTAAATTTGCTCAGAAAATGAAAAAGAAAACTTGACTTCTTAACTACTCTTAATCCTTAAAAATTCAACGAATTCTTCCTTTTTCCTAACTTCAGATTGCCCTTAATTGTTTTTCCTTAATGTTTGTTATTTTAAATTTCGTTTCCGAGGGTTCTAGGCTACTATGTTTTTTTTTCTTTCTGAAAATTGTTTTACTCGATCTAAGGGCGCTAAAAATTTAAGCAGATTTTAGAAGCTCACAATCTCGATCTAATATTCGAACCAGCTTTTTAATAAGTGTGAAACAATACCAAATAGTTGATGGATGCTGATCCAA